>VZQC01013003.1:2046291-2147508 GCA_009823505.1 Rhizomys pruinosus | reverse complement strand
TTGTTTTTCTTTTGTAGCTTTCAGAATTTTGTCTTTGTTTTGGGAATCTAACATTTTAACTATGATATGGCATGGGGATTTTCTTTTCTGATCTTGTCTATTTGGATTCCTATGTGCTTCTTATATTTGTATGGGTTTGTCTATTTTTAGTTTGGGGAAATTTTCAGCTATTATTCTGTTAAAGATCGGATCAATGCTCTTCTCTTGAGATTCTTCTCCTTCCTCTATTCCTATGATGCAGAGGTTTGATCTTTTCATAGTGTCCCATATTTCCTGGTTGTTCCACTTTTGTGTATTTTTAAATTTTTCATAATCTTTATTTGAGCTTTTTAATTGCTCTGTGTTTTCTTCTGGGTCTGATATTCTTTGTGTTGCTTCCTCCATTCTATTTCTGAGGCTTTTTCCTTTCCTTTCTTCTTGATTGGATGAGTGTTCTATTTCCTTTATCATTTCATCCTATGTTTTCTTTAGTATTTCCATTTCCTTTTTGAGCTTCTCAATCTCTTCTTGGTGCTCCTTACTTTACTGGTTGGCTTCCTTTTTCAGTGTTTCTACTTTCTTCTGGAGTTTGTTTTTTTCTCCCTCTAGTTCTTTCTGGAGTTTGTCATTCTTTTCCTTAAGTTCCTTCCGAAGTTTGTCATTGTATCCCTCTAGGTCCTTTTTGAGTTTTTCATTCTCTCTCCTTAGCTCTCTGACTTCTTCTTTCTTTAATTTCTCTGCAGAGGTCTGCAATTATTCCTCTAAGATCTGTTTCTTGGGTCACCTCCAAGGGGATCCCACTCTAGCTATCTCCTACGGGTTGGTAGAGCTTGGTGCAGAGTTATCCTGCACCTTTCCCATGTTATCCCTTCGCCGTGTCCCTGGCATGAGGGTTTCCCTTTATTTTTATTTTTTATTTTTGCCTGTGCCTGGCTTAGCCGGGGCCCCGGTACATGTCTGGAACGAGGGTACCTGTCTGGAGTGAGTTCCGGGCTCCTGTGCTTCAGGAGTACCCCGCACAAAGACACAATGGCACTGAACCAAACCCACCAGGCACTGGCTGCTCAATTTTTTTGTTGTTGTTGTTGTTTTTTTCTCAGATCAAGGTCATCATCCTATCATTTTACATATTTTTCCCTCAGCTGTATTACCTGGCCGGTTCCCCTTCTCCTCCCAGGCAATCTCCAGAACTCCCACTCAGAACCCCCATTCAGAGCTGCTAGGGGTACAGCAGACTTGTCTTCTACTTGGAAAGCCTCCTGCCTTGCTGACTGGTTAGGATTTGTATCAAGGCTGAGAGACTGCAGGCCAGTGGGATGGTGCATGGATGTGGTGACCTCCCACTGTCATCCTTGAAAATAAGCTATTTTAGTTTGTAAATATACAGTATATGTGCTTGTGTCCAGCAGGTTAAACTGGATGAGGATCTTTAAGTTATTGCTACTTGAGATTGACCCTGAGCAGTACAGAGAGAGATTCCTATTGGCTTAAATTATTTTTTATATTTTATTTATTTTTATTTTATGTGTGTGAGCGTACTGCCTAGATGTAGGTAGGTGCACCCATGTCATGCAATGCCTGTAGAGGTTGGAAGAGGGCATTTGATCCCCTGTAACTAAAGTTACAGAAGAGTGTTAGCCACCATGTGGATGCTGGGAATCGAACCAGGGACATTCTGCAAAAGCAGCCAGTGCTCTTAACTGATGAGTCATCTCTCCAGCCCCTTGATTGAATTCTTTTGTATACCTCCCAGGATAGCACCATTCTTGGGATTTGGAGACAACATGAGGCACTGCAATTTTTAAAGCAAACAGAAGTCCGAAAAGCATGGTATCCACTACTATGGAATGAATTGCTACGTATATGTAGGCTTCAGATAGATTTGATATAATTGCTAGCTGTATTCTTTAAAGCAGTCAGTGTCAAGAAAGGAGGAAGTAAAAGGAATGGCTGCAAGTTAAAGAAATCATAGACAGAATGGTCCTTGCTTGATTCTTGAGCTAATATACACATTTATATTTACACGTGTAAAATATATGTGTATATTATATTTTTCAAGCAAATGCACATAATACATGTCAATAATAGTAATGGAAAAATTGTGAGATATATATCCATACTTTTGTATCAGTGTTATATTTCTTGAGAATAAATAATACTATGCTTGTATAGGAGAATCTTTGTTGTTAGGTAAAGAAGTTGAAATATTGGGGAAGTTTTTCATAAGGTATTCATGTTTCAGGCTTGAAAAAGTGTGTGTGTGTGTCTGTGTGTGTGTGTATTGTGTGTGTGTGTATGTATGTTCATACTGCATAGGGAAGTTTAGATCAATAATGGACCATATATATTGCAGCGATCCCATAAGATGATAATGGAGCTGAAAATTTCCTATTACCTAATAAAATTGCAGTTCTCATAATGTCATAGGTCATCGTGCAATGCATTGCTTCTGTGTTCTGAGCATGCTGGTGTAAGCCATTGCTCTACTTCCCATTGCATAAGAACATAGCACATACAATTATATACACTTATAATCCTTGATAAAAGTAATAAAGGCTGTCAGTGGATTATGTATTTACTACACTTCTAGTCATATTTTAGAGTATAGTCCTTCTACTTAAGAAAAGGTGACTTGAGCCAGGCCTTTAATCCTAGCCATGGGAGGCAGAGACAGGAGGATCCTTGAGAGATTGAAGTCAACCTGGGCAATGTTCCGGGCAGGCTATGACTAGTGAGACCCTGTCAAAAAAACAAATATAAAAATGTATAAAAAACAAACAAACAAGAAAAGGTGACTTGAAAATAGCATTTCTTCATGCTGGCAGCAGCAAGCAAATATTTCTGGGGTTCACCACCTTTGTTGATCATGTCATGAGGCCATGTAAAGGGATTGGCCTCTTATAAATAGGTATGTCTAAGTATACACTATGGTGTTCCCATAACAGTGAAATCTGACATTACGCTTCTCAGACGGGCCCCATTGTTAGCCATATACATGGTTGTATCCACAGAGGCAAGAAATATGTTGTCAGGATTCATTCTTGTCATTTCTAGTTTCTTCTAAATGTAAAAGTTAGTTTTCTAAATCAGCTTTTCTGCTGACAGTTTCTTATGCTTTCCTTTCCTATTGAAGGATTTTCCTCCTATTCTGTCCAGAAGACTAGAGGGTAATAGGAGTGGAAGAGGCCAGCTCGCCTAAGTACTTGCTATCAAAGAGTGCAAAACCCCACTACACAGCGTCCCCAGCATCCTCCCCAGTCACTTAGTCTACAGATTAGGACCTGAGGTTGGATGTTCAACATCCATGTATGTAGTAGCTAGACATGGTAGTGTACAGCTGTTACCTCAACAGAGGTAAAGAGGAAGCGACACTGAAAGATCACTGGAACTTACTGGCCAGCCAGTCTAGCCAAAACAGTGAAGTTCTAGGTCCTATAGAGACCCTGTCTCAAAGATGAAGGTGGAAAAGTGATTGAGGAAGACATCCTATCTTTAGCCTCTGACATCCATGTGTGCCTGCACATCCTTGTGTGAACATGCACACCACACACATATAAATAAATAACAAGTAAACGGCATGATAACTGCAAGAACAGTTTTGCTGCTGTTGTTGGGAAAATTAATGGAAGAACTTTAAAGTACTCAGTGTGGAAGGATCTGAAAGGCATCGTCCTCAGATGCTGGGAGAGGAATGGCAGCCGAGGGTTGGTCACAGGTACTTCACCCACCTCCTGCTTCTTGTGATTTCACAAAGAGCTGTATGAATGACTTTTTATATATATTTTTTTTTTATTTTGTGTGTATGAGTGTATTACCTCCATGTGTAAGTGTACCCATGTCATGCAATGCCTGTGGAGGCTAGAAGAGGGCGTCAGAAGCCATGGAACTGGAGATACAGGTAGTTGTTAGCCACCATCTGGGTGAACCTGGGGTTTCTACAAGAGCAGTCAGTGCTCCTGACTGCTGAGCCATCGCTCCAGCCCCAAGTTTTATAAAATGGATATAATATGGGCTAATGACTTTTACTTAATCCAAAAGAAAAAAAAATCATTTGCCTTTGTGTCTTGTGACCTGAGCATCTTATCTTATTTCCCTGCAACCTCATTGTAGTATTCCACCCAAAAAGACAGTCAATAAACAAATGTGGGAATGCTTGAGAATTAATATATCAAAGCACAGAAAGGCAGTGTATCCATGTCCATTGCACAAAATGAAGATTGGGAAAGATAGTTGACATAGAATGAATGAGATAGTCTAGAACTGGGGATATAAAGACTGGTTGATCTGTTAGGGTTAGAGTGAAGCCAAACTTGAACTTCCCCTTTTGGAACTGGAGGAGCCATTTTGAATAAAATGATGGATGGGGCCTGACTTGAGGACAGAGTTCCAGAGAAAAGGTTTCCAGAGACAGACAGTTCCATCAACATAGTTTCAGGAGAGAGATGGTTCCAAGAGACATCTGGGGAAACAGGTGTCCTCTGAGCTGGGGTCCACTCTTACAAAGTAAATATAAAAGAGAAGCTTTTTGTTCAGGTGATTATAATATTGGCTTAGTCACACTGGAAAGAGCAGCCCAGCCTCCAATCCTCCCAGATGTGATACGTCACTTGCCTTACTTTGGGGTGTTTTATCCTTCTCTTATTTGTGTGCTGAATTATATAGGGAGGTGAATTGAGTCTTGACATTTTCAAGTAAAATGGGCCCCATTTCCTTTTTAAACTCCTCTGGTTGTTTAGTGAAATACTTCAGTTGGGCTTTTCATTGAAATATAAATAGAGGGAAGATTAGCTCTGAAAGCATAATGCAGATTGGAAAATATGGGGCAGGGGGATAAGAAAAGAAAAAAGGAAGGCTGTGCCTTGGTATCAGTCAGAGCTTTGAGGAAGAACTCATTCAGAAGTGGAAGCAGAGGCCCTCGGCTGGCAGCTGCCTCCCTGAAGAGCGCCATTACCTCAGAAGAATGGGAGTCCTGTGACCGCAGGGCCATTTCTCCTGTACTATGCTCCACTTAAGAGCTGTCAGGGACTGCATTTGGGCTTGATACAGAAAATGACTGTGTGGAGAGCTCATCTTCATAAGTAATCCTTATATGATAATGAAAAAACACATAAGACAAAATTTTAAGGGGGTTTACATCCTCTGCACTCTCTCTAGTGCATCTGGATCTGCAGATCTTTTGGCCAGAGGGTAGACAGAATTTAAGTTTCCAGTGTGTGCTGTGTCTGTTTGTTTCAGGAGCATTTGCAATGTGAAATGACATTTATTGCTGAAGTTGCTGCTGTAAATTTATATTTTCTTTATAGACTTTCTCTTACACTGCTAGACAAAATATTGTGCAACTCAGTGATTTCAGTAGCCAGTTGGCTTGATCACAAAACACCCATTCTAGCCTTAGGAATAAAATATGACCATCAAAACCATTAAGAAAGTGACCTTAAGTTCAGATATGAAATAGTAAGCCATTTAATTAGTATAACACTGTAAGAACTATTACTTAGTTTGCAAAGAGACTGTCAGTTCTCAGTGCCTGTTTCTGTCTTAGAAAGAACATGTATGGGGCTGGAGAGATGGCCTAGCAGTTAAGAGTGGTTAAGAGCGCTGACGGCTCTTGCAGAGGACCTGGGTTCAATCCCCAGCACCCACATGGCGGCTGAGAACCACCTTTGACTCCAGTTCCAGGAGAATCCAACACCCTCTTCTGACCTCCATGGCATTGTACGACATGGGTGCACAGACCTACATGCAGACAGTACATTCATACACATAAAAAATAAAATAAAAATTAAAAGGAAAAAAGAAAGAACATGTATTAAATTTAACCATCATTCAATTGCCCACTCTGTTCAAAAGTTCCATTATCTTGTCCTTTGGGCTCTCCAAACATTCCTGTTTCCCCTCCATGCATGTATAGCCTAGATTAGATTTATATGATTTAATTTTAGAAATAGGTTTCAAGCACGTGTTTGGTTTCTATTACTCAGAATAAACTGCATTAAGTTTTTCAGGTTTGCTTTTTTAATTTCTTCACTGTGTGTTTAATTGATCATGTACTTTAGAACTTTCAATATTTTGGTATTTTAGAATACAGCAATATGCTATATTGCTGTGATCCATATATAGTTTCTGGAATGATGTATTATGCTTGAGCTAGAAAAATAATTTGACACATCCACTACCAGTAACACATGTTCAGTGGATAGCATGTCTGCCAAAAATATTTCCATTACACACTGACACTGCTAGCTTTCATATGCAATTACTGACTTGTTCATCTCAGGACATAATGTCAGTTTGTACTAGTGATATAAAATAATCTCATCTAGATGCATAATGAATTCCTGCTATCTATGAGTTGTTTATATTTGATAGCATTTCCTTCTTAGAGAAAATGTATTTTGGTGAAAGAAGCATTGCAAATATATTGAAAGTTAGCAGACTTTTGGGTATCATAGGATTTCTGGAGTCCTAATTGAAAAGGATTACTGTGATTTACTGGCTTGAAAAGAAGGAGAAATAGTTTCTTTACTCATGGATCTCATATGATAGTGTATGTATTGAAAGGGAATTAATTAAGTCAGTGGGACAGGGTTGGGATCTGATTGCTTTGGAATATAGAGAAAAATTATGTTACAATTGACCAAAAGACAGGATAGCTGCCAGGGATCCACGACTTAAAGGATGAACAAGATTATCCACTGCAGCAGAAGTAGAGAGCAAATGTGGACCAGGTTGAAGGGAAGGAGGCTGAATGGAGGCCACTGTCAAGGATAGCTTTTTAAATAAGTGACAAATGATTGGCTTTCATCATGAAATCTGTTCTAAGAGAACAATGGGACATAATCAATTTGTAGAAGACCAAATACAAACGATCTTTAACTGTTATCAAAAGCCAGTCAACTTCATTAACATGTAGTGAAGCAGACATCTTAATCTGTTTATTTCTTCCACCAGGCTGACAAAAACTAAAAATCCAGTTAGGGAGCACTGCAAAGAATATCTTTATGTATTTGCTGATGGGGACTAGAACTTAGTATGATTTAGAGGGAAAGCAGTCTATGGTGTGTGTCATTAGTCTTTTAAACCTTTATAGAAATTAATCGATATCATTTAGAATTTTCTTCTAAGGCAATTTCAGGTGCTGTAATAATTTATAGATAAGAATGATCATCACAGAATTATATATGACAGTGAAAAATTTAGATTCCTTCTAAATTTCCAATAATACTGACACAAATAAGTGATGATACTTTAAGTATGGTTTAATCATTTGCTTAAGTGTTTCTTAGTCATTAAAAACCTATGTTTTCAGACAAATTTTACTGACATGGAAAAATCTTGAAATAATTGGTATGTTATAAATTCAAATTTTCTTTAAAGTAAATGGTGGCACATGCCTTTAATCCCAAGGCAGAGACAGGTGGACCTCTGTGAGTTCAAGGCCAGCCTGGTCTACATAGGGAGTTCCAGGCCTGGTGGGGCTACATGGAGATCCTGTCTCAAAAAACTGAAAAAAAAAAAAAAAGGAAAAAGAAATATTAGCTAAAAATATATTTGCCTGGTATGAATATGTTCTGAGGATAATTCTTACACATAGTCAGACTCTTAAATGCTTAAGCTATCATACCTTAATATGGGAAGATGTCCATGTTATAAAGCTCTGAAGGCTACAGAATATAATCGACTCAAACGCATGCTCCAGGACCTGCAGAACTCTTGTTATGTAGTGTTTTGAAAGGTCACATTAAGACAGTAAAGGACACTGGACCCATCGATCCTGAATCATTACAAACCTAAGGAATCCTACTTACCAAAACCATAATGGAGCAAATGGCTTTTATTGGAAAAGAAGGGTGAGCACCCTCCTCCACACTCCAGGGCAAAAGCATATGGAGGGACAGAGTGAAGTGGTAGTGGTTGGGGTCACATTTTCCAAAATGGCTGTGCATTTAAGCAAAATGTATTAATACAGGAGAGCTCTGATATCAGCAATGGATTATTCTGCCAAGGAGATGTTGGCCAGGGGATCCAAGCTCCCCCCCCCAAAAAAGGTTGAGAAACATCTTAAAAACTGTTCAACATCACTAATAATTAGGGAAATGCCAATGACATTCTTTATACAGAATAAAAGATAGAAGGACTTGTGTCTGTGAAGTAAACCAAGCGTGTGAGGTAATCTCAGAAGTTCAGGAAGTTGTCATGTGACACTAGTCCTGGGGAAATGTGAACAAATGTCTCCTCACCCCAAATAGGGACCTGACCATAGACCAAGGTAAGAATACCAGCCACATCCACTTTGGTAAACTTATGAGTCTTATTGGAGTTACATGAACAAACATGAACATGGGTAAGGGCTTATTTATAGGAGTATAAGTGATCCAAAACATGGCTATATCACTAAAAGGCCACTCCAGCATGGCTGACAGCTCTCATGAATGTCCAGGAGGAGCAGAAGACACTTGGATAGGATAAGGAAAGGGGGCAAGCAGAAGGATCTGGAGGGGAGAGGAGAGAGAGAGGAAAAAAAAAAACAAGCCTAGCTTGACAGGTCAGTGAAAGTAGATCATTGCTAGTCAAGAGAAACAAGGCTGATAGGCAGTAGAAACAAGCAGGGAGAGAGGGAAAAGAGGAGAAAGGAGAGGGGAGAAGTGGAGAGGAGAGAGGAGAGATGAGAGGGAGGAGGATGAGACAAAGAGGGAGGGAGAGGATTGAGAGATGACCAGGAAGTTGTGAGCTTACCAAGACTAGTCACAGGTCTTCCAGGACAGAGAGAGAGAGAGAGAGAGAGAGAGAGAGAGAGATCAGACCTGAGAGAGTTACAGGCATAGCGAATAGTAAATGTTAACCAGACAAAGAAGGGTGAAAAGGCTAACTGCAGACAAAGCTTCCATCTCCCCAGGGCTGGGTCTCCCTAGAGAGAGTGCTGAGTCCATCCTTGTACAGAGTGATCCTGGGGACTTCCCCTTTCCTGACTCCCTCCCCTTCCCCCTCATTGGTGTTGCCTGGGATACTTTCCCTTGGGCTGATTGATCCCTTTTCCCACAGGCAGACTTTTCAAATCTTATCTTTGTAATTTGCAGTTTTTCACCCCCTTGGGGACCTCAGTAAAAGGCTAACTGTTGTAAAACGCTCCAGAAGCAAGAGGAAGATGCTTCCCTGGGAGTAAGCAGCAGCTTATTTAAAGCCCCACCCTTTTCCCCTGATGGACCTCGGTCCTCCTAACTCTCCCTCACTGTTAGAGACTGCCTTTTCCAGGTAGCTCAGGAGGTCTAGGCCTCTTCCAGGTAACTGAGCTGGTTTCTGCTTCTGTCAAGTGGCATGGCTGGTCTACACCCTCCTCCTGACACCTTCCCTAGCCCCAAAGTGTCTCTCAGCACTCTCTGACTGCTTATATACGGTTGGGATTGGAGGGACCTAGTGAATCTGGTCAGTTTGGGGACTTCTGAAGCTATTGAGTTACTTACTTCCTGAGTTTTAACAAGCTTCCCTGCAGTAGGACATGTTTCATCTTGGAGGAAACTGCTGTATAATAGCAGTCTTGTCCTTTCTTGATCAAACTGCTGTGATCTTAATTTATGCTTCCAAAAGAGGACGTGGCTCCAGGGAAGGAAGGCTGTTAGACAGCCATTGGGAGGCAATTGCTCTGGAACAGAGGGGGCAACGGAGATCTGGTATAGGCTGATGGAAGTGGAAGTGAAACAAAGTGGTACATTTGTAGGGGCATAGATCAGAGCCCTGTGGCTGGACTTGAGGGTACCACATAATGGGAACGTGAGCCCATACCAAGCCATGCAGAAGCTCTGTCTCTAGAACTCCCAGAAATAACCCAGTAATGTTGCTGCCTAGAATAAGATATCAGAATCAGTTTAGGCACTGATTCAAATTATATTTCCATTTCTCTGTGAATCTAAATGCATGCATGGCTGGAGTGATGGCTCAGCAGTTAAGAACATTGACTGCTCTTGCAGAAGACTCAGGTTCTATCCCCACAGAGAGGTTGATAGCTGTCTGTAACTCTAGTTCCAGGGGATCCGATACCCTCTTCTGACATCCATGGAAATTGCACAACATAAGTACATTTACACATATGCAGGCAAAACACTCATACACATAAAATAATTGCAGGGCCATAGAACAGAACCTTGTGGCCGGGTAACAGGGTACTGCAGGGTACTAAATGCTATAGCATAAGACCTTAAACTAACTATTACTGCTTTCATAATCTGGTTTTGCTGATAGACATATAACCTAATCTATGAGTGTCAAGGAAAAAACACCAACCAACAAACAAATAAACAGCATAAGGAAATATTATTGCTATAAGTAGCAGTTTAAAGTCATGTCATACTGTAACCCCAAATCAAGAACATCTTCTGTGATTGGTAAACAAGCTTCAGGCAAGCCTTAATATTCATGCTGATACATTACACATGAAATCAGATGACAGTCAGATTTAGGTTCACCTAACATTCATCAGACACATTATTTGCAATAACTCTAAGAGGTTGATACCATAGGATCAACTGCTTTTCAGCATTCTTATGATACTTCACGCATGACAGCAGTCCTCAGTAGGAGAGTTCCAATATTAAGATATTAACTGTTACCTAAGTTTATATTGCATTTGACTGGGTTACCCTTGGTCATGAAATTAGTTGTATCACATTATAAATTCAAGCCAAGAAAGTGATGAAGAATAAAAGAATTCCCATAGCCACTAGGATTCTCCCCCAATGCAAATCGGAGGCCCCACCCCCATGGGGTTTACAGTAGCTTTGGCACAGTAGAGGCCGAAATGGTATAAACACAGTCTTTCTTTAACATTACCCAAATGTTGTGACTACCACAGTAAATAGGTATGACCAAGGCCACTGGATGAATTCTGCCCCTGATTCCTGTGAGAAAGAATCTGCCACTACTTGTTACTATATTTATAAGAACATGGTGACAGTACTAATCAGCAGCATTGTATACCCATGTCAGAACGGCAGTTTTGGAAAGTTCAGCAATGACTGCTTGAAGCTTCACTTATGAAATCATTGTTAAGATTTATTGCCCCTGATGTCCAAGAAAGTGCAAGCTGCATGGATATCCCCCTGTGTTTTGTAGTGTGTTTCCTTTACTGATGGATGGTTTCTTTCTTGTCTGTAAGGACCTAGTCTCTGAACTCTAAATCCAGACCTTAATTGAGTTTTCAATGTTTGGTTTGTATTTCTCATATTGACTATGGAACATTCTTATTAATGATTTAAACCCATTTTTCCACAGAACCAAGCTTGATTTTCTTTGACTAGTGCCAGTTTGACCACATTATTAACCCTAGCAATAAATTACAGAAGTTATAATCTTTAAAAAATGCCTCCCTTACCTCCAGAACTGGATTTCTGAAAAAAATCACATTAGGAAAACTCACAATGGAAGATAAAAGATTGAAACACAATAGGAGAAAGTGACCTGTAACCTCTTTAAAACAGGCCATCAACTGCATGAATGTGTTTTACCACATAGTATCAAATATACTGTAATATTTACTATTTCCTCTTAGGCTCAGTCTATGTTTGTAGAAAACAATAGCTCTTTTCAAGATCTATCATTCCCCAAATTTCATGGAGATCTTTGCATTTTATCTTATAGAATTTCATTCTTATGAAAACATTTTCCCTTATTCCTGGCCTATTGAGAGTCATTTTTCCATATGCCTGGCATGACAGTTTTTCAGTGCTTTCCTGGTTATGGGTGCATGCAGTGGTACAGGTGGTTACAGAACTGGTACAGAGATTTAAATCTAGGGCCTTGAGGCCTTAAACGTGATACGGGTCCCTTACCCACATATTCAGCCCTGAAGCCTTATGTCTGTCTGATTTATGACTTAAGTATTCTTTCCTACTTAAAGCCTTTCCTCAGGTCCTATCTCATGTTCCTTCCTTGTTCCTTGACATGCAGATTACCATGGCTGAGTCAAACAAAAAATATACTTGGAGTAACCTTAATGTGGCCTATTTTACATGACCTGGCCTTTTCTCCAATAACCCACATTCCTTGGCCCCAGCTCGGTCTGTGGTACTTTCCCTTCCTGTGAAATATATTCCCATGGCCTCTCCTACTTAAGGTACAGCTCTTTTGTTTTCCTTTCTTTCCATTGCAATATTTTTAATTTAAGTAGATACAAAAATCTCTATTTCTGCTCGATCTTTAACTTCATGTTAGGTGTTTTTTTCTAATCTCAGATTGTTCAGTTCAGGTAAGCTTCTCTCTCTCTCTCTCTCTCTCTCTCTCTCTCTCTCTCTCTCTCTCTCTCTCTGTCTTCCTCTCACTCTCTCCTTTCCCCCTCATTCTCCCTCCCACACCCCTTCCTCTGTAGTATTACCTGGTCACTTGTATCTTCTACAGCTAAAATTCTCCAGAGGATGTCACTTATATGAAAGTAGAAATGTATGTATACCCATATTTAGAATAAAGATAAGTATTGGTTGAAAAGGATCTGGGTTACCTTATTTTAACCTCAATAATAAATTGTTCATTTCTGTAGGCACAGATCACCACATCTACACACAACAGTAGTAACATTTCAGATACACAGAATCTGTCATTAATGTTCTGACTATAAAGAAGACTCACTCTGCAGATTTCTTTCTGCTATTTTTCTCTGATTCTATGTGCTCTCTTTGATAACATATTTGTTTTAGTTTGTTTTGGGTCATGTTTTTCCTTTTTGGTTTTGTTTCACTGAAACTGAAAAGGTCAGATCCCTCATTTGGCTACTTTTCCAAAATCTTGTTGTTGTTTTTAACATACTGTCCATGTTTTACTTTAATTTTTTCCAAACTACTCTACAAGCCATTTCTGAGTCATGCTATTTCCATGGGGCATAACTGAGCATTTTGTGTGAGATCCTAGACTTTCCACAGAAAGGATGCCCCTTGCAGAAAGGATGTTCATTTGAAACACTCTAACCAGTGTACTATCCAAGTTCATCAAGAGTGATCCTGTCACTCCTCCCAGAGACTGAAGGGATGCCCAGAGAACTCGGGGTCTTCCCCTCTAGAGAGTCTGTTGGGAGACAGAGTTCTTGCTTATACTAAATGAAAGGAAAAACATCTACTTCACTCTAGAGCTGTACTGCTTTGCAAAAAGCTTTATGTTGACTTTTGGTCCATATTTAAATTTTCTGCCTTAGAAATATGTATCTCTTCCATTTAACACTGTAGCAACTTTAAAAATATTTACACTTACTCTCCTTGGTGTTGAGATATGTTAGTCTAAGTTGGGACTTGCTGGCTTGTTATTTTCTAATGTGAAATCAGTTTGTCTTTGGTTTAGCCTGAAATTGCAGCAGAGAGTGTGCTTCCTCCTGGGATCTTCATGTAAAATAACTGAAGCAGATTGAACTTGGCAGTGACTAATGAAGTCTCATGTAGAAGTTGGCAAGTCAATGGGTTTCTGTGAATCAGGAAGAAGAGCAGAGGAATCAGAGCCTCTTGGACACCCAGGCGTTTCTTCTCCCATCCTGAACCCAGCTGTATTAGGGGACGGGATTAAACACAAAGATTCCACCTACATGCTTCCTAAAGACATCAAATTCAGGGTATACAAATTTGTTACATTACTGATAATTCCCAGCCAGCTTCCTTGTTTAATGAGCCATTTTAGCTGCCTGGAGGCATGCTACATAACAATAATTTTAATCAGTCACATAAAATTTATGAATCTGGGTACAAATTAGCATGAATTAGTATACTGGTAATGGTTCTTTGATAACTCCCTCCCAGGCTAGCCATCTTGTCACACCTGGGAAGGGCTCCCTGTCAGTTATATGCACTATGCGCATCAGTAATGACCACTCTGCACATCACCAAGTCCTACAGCTTCCTGTGCTTTCATTTGATGTTCTGTAGTCATATATTCCCACGTAATGCCTGCTCTTTCATTCCGATGGTATTCTGTAGTCATATATTCCTATGTATTATGTGTCCACACACTTTTACTTCAAAGAATACCAAAGTAATTTTTTTTGTTTTTTCTTCGAAATGTTTTTGTTTTGCCCCTAATTTTTAACATCTCAAATTATTTCAGAATGCATGGTATCACATGGCTCTTCCCCAATAACACAAACACAATGCTTTGAATGACACTGGTGCAACTGTGTCTTCAGATCAGTTCTCCCAGCCCAGGCCCACCCAGAGCAGCAAGATTTGTGTTTTCCAGCTCATTAAACTGACAGCAGAAATTAGTTTGTGGTATTAAAACCGAAAAAGTTAAATTACAGCTACACGTGTCCTCTATGCAATGGGGCGTGTGGAAGATGTTTGATTTTAATGTTTGCTATAATGGAGAATTTAAATTACAATGTTTGTCAAATCTCTAATCTTTGTTACAGAGTGGAATATTAATTACGCTTTTAACTATAAGAGGTAAATAAAATGAGCACCCACTGCACGCCCAGGGGTAAATTGCAGATTACTGACAACTTGACATAACGCTCCAAATGTCAGTTTTGTCAAACAAATTTAGAGGAACGGTTAAACTATTAGCTTCCCGTTGTTCGAGGCCTTTTCCTGCAGCAAGCAAGGGTTCTGAGCAGCAGGAACACCGTGCCTTACGGAAGACTAGAGGAGTTAAATTGAATAAGCAAGATAGATGAGGAGACAAGACCGCAGACACACTCAATTAGTTTATAACTGTCTATTAACTTCTGTAGGTGGCTTTGAATAAACAGCAGATTAACTCTTGCACATCTGTGGGGGATCTGCAGAGCCCTGGGAAGGGCCCGTGTGGTGCTCAGTGGATTGAAAAATGCTACATTCTCATTTCTCCCTGTCTTCCAACTCTGCTAGCTGCACGTGTGGCGTGTTAGTGATGGCTGTCAGCACTGCAGTTTAAAGGAATAGAAAGGAGTGAGGCATGGCGGGGGTTGCTTTAGGGGATCCTACATGCCATAAAGGCTGTCACTTGCCGAGGAATAAGTCCACTCCACTTTTGTTTGCCGTGGCTGTTGTTTTAGAGCCCATATTTGCAAAAAGAGTAATGACTCTTCATTCTTGGAAGTTGAGATTAGGCCCAGCGTGGTGGCGCACGCCTTTAATCCTAGCACTTGGGAGGCAGAGGCAGGTGAATCTTTGTGAGTTCAAGGCCAACCTGGTCTACAGAGTGAGTTCCAGGACAGCTGGGACTACAGGGAGACCCTGTCTCAAAAAGACAAAAAAATAAAAAATAAATAAAAAAGAAAAAAAGAAAGAAACTCTCCCTAAGTGATCACATCCAGGACTTCCTCCCTGGAGGGGCTGAGTGTGGAGGGTACTGGTGGTATTCTGGCTTCACAGGGTTGAGAGACAGGATCACCCAGTGCTTAGCGATCACCCTGGCATCCAAGAAGGTGTTACCTCTATTCTTGGTATTTACACAAACTCCAGGCTTCAGATGTTCACCTGTAATGCATGGAAAAAGTATGATGTAGTATGACCACTAACTTATCAGGAACAGCAATATTAAGTATGAAACTGTCAAAGGCACAGTGAGAATTAGAGGGGAAGGAGGACATTATCAGTTACAAAGGGAATGAAAAGGAAGATCATGAAAACACACATGATAAGTTCAGAAACTAGTCTTTTTACTGGCTTTGAATTCATGTCCTTCACATTGTGACATCAACTTGCTTTTATCAGGTAGGCAGACATTGCCTGGTAGAAGCTATTAGAATTATTTCATGTACTCAGAGCAGTCATAAGATACTCTTGCTTTTACACACACACACACATACACACACACACACACACACACACACACACACACACACACACCCCCTACAGGGATTTATTTATCTTTTGCTATTTTATAAAGGCTAAGAAGTTCATGCCATTCACCAACCCCAGCATACTCTACAAAACCCTTAGGAGATAAGATCCCAAGGAGCATAAGATAACAGATGGACTAAAACTCAATGATTGACTTTGCAAAATAAGGCATTTGGCATATCTTAGATTTGAATGTTTTCTTTCCTTTGCTCCTCCACCCCACTGAGCTACGACAGATTTGAGCAGGAGTTTATTTTGCAAGAATAAGCTAGGAATGGACACAAAGAAAAGCATTATCCTAACTGTGTGTAGTGTCTCATACCTGTAACCCCAGCATTGGGGAGGCGAACTCAGGAGGATCAAGGCTATACAGTAAGTTAGAGGCCAGCCTGGGTTATGTTAACATGCTGTCTCAAACAATAACCAAAACAAAATCACTGTCCAAATTTGAATATGGAGTTTATCTACTCCCTTTCCTCTTTTCCCCACCATTTTGCTATTGTGACTTGTTCCTTTTATTCCCTTGTCTGTCCAAGTCACCTCAAACTTTCCAGAGATAGGTAGCTGTCATCACCACCTGCATCCTCAGTACTTGGCACACTGCAGGAGTTACAGAGGGCACTTTGGAAATTGAATGAATGAATGAATGAATGATGGAAAAAATGGGGCAGTTTGTGATATCTAGACACATAAGAAAAATACCAGTTGTTTTTATATACCATTAAGCTGTAGAGAAAGGCATGTTTTATTTTCCCTTTGGTTGATGTAGTCTTTGCTAAGTATCTGAACTTTCTATGTCTTTTCATCTAATTGTCATGACCACAAAGTAGGTAATATGCTCTCCCATTGTCTTTGTGAAGAAAGAAAGACTTAAGGACTTGTCACTATCTTTTGTTACAGAAACACAGAACTGGCTCAGGATAGAGGGGAGAGTCTCCCCCATGCCATAGTTTACTCCACAAAATAAGCTTTTATCTGAAAGGAGAAGAAAGGGGTTAATAGAGGTAGGAAGAGACAAGCGGAAATGGAAAATTAGTTTCTCTCAAATGTAACATGTGTCTTATGATTCTCTCCTTCAGTATGATTGATCTTGTATGAGAATTGCATATCAACTTCTCAGCTTTGCCTCCAGGGTTTCACTATGGGCAGCTCATACCTTCTTTATCCAAAAGTTAGTTGACTAATTATGAAGAAACTCTGAAATGCGTAGTCACATGATAATAATTTTAAGAGCTAATTATTATATCTTGTCAAAAGAAAACTTTGATTCAGTAGCCTAGAGTTGAATACTTTGACAGAAGATTATCAGTTCTGTAATTATATTAGAAACCAGTCTCCAATACTAGAGTTATTTTTTAAGTAGCTACTTTTGTTGTTGCACACACTATGAGAAGACTGAAATGCTGACTACTCTCCTTGGCATGCTAAGAAGACACAATACATGATCCACACTGCCCGGCCGCTGATGCCTTCTAAAGTTCCGTGATACAAAACAGAAATTCCCATCTGATTGAAGATGACTTGAGTTCAGTTTTGCTGTTTTCTCCCTGTGGAGATCTCAGTTGTTCAGACTGCCCAAGAGATCACTTCACGCAATCTAAGGATGGTGTTTTATGATGACTACCAGTAGACGTCTGTTATCATGCCTTTTACTGTGGAAAGGAGAGCAAGTGTTTCAAAAATGAAATAAAACCATAAATCTCCTCTTGGTATATGAGCATATAAATGGAAACCTTCCAAGTACCACCACCTGCCATTTCTTCTCCCTTAATTCGTTGATCTGAATAGAGTCTTATGCATGACACAGACCAAGTCATATGTTTGAGTTCCTTGGGTTGGGTACAGGATAGTAGAACCTTTCTCTGTGCTTCAGAAAGAAAAGGAAACTGTGATGCATCCTGGGAACACATCCTCTGAAAATTGCCAGCACTGTTTGCCAGGCATCTCCCAGATACACAGATGGCTTCTTTAATGATGAACCTAATTTTTCTAAAATGCTAATGAGTTAGAGAAAGACAATTTGAAAGTCTGCCATACATTGCAAGAAACGTCTTTTGTGTCTGTATCCTTTGCTTCTAAAAATCATATAGCTATCACCTGGGTAGGCTCAGTTTCTTTCTTTGAATTCTATGACTCTGATCACAAAAAGGAGAAAGATAGTAGACAAGGAAAGGAGATCACTCACAATTAAATAATGAGAGGTAAAGCCAATTTCTGCTTGAAAAAAGCCTTTTAGTTACTTTTTGGAATATCTGTTTGGAACAGTCTCAATGGCTTCACATGGCACATGTGTCTCCATCCATTTGTCCATAAATTTCCACTGAAACTCAGAGGAATTTAGTCTGACTATAAGCTTGCCAAGCCAGAGATCTTGCCCAGAATGTACTGGAAAAAAAAAAAAAAGATTGAAAATAATGAAGACCCAGAGCTCTGTTCGGCTCTTTAACCCAATATATTTGTGAGATGGGACAAATCCCCCACCTTTCATGTAGGATTCTCTGCAACATAGAGTAATAGGGTCCATCCCTAGTATATTCATTTGTTGAATAAACCATGCAGGATAGAGAATTCTCCCACCTTCTGAATTTGGTTGATGGAGTCTTGTAATATCATTTGCCATACTTCTTTGTTATCTGTATTTCCTGTGAACTAGAGCTAGAACCTGAGACTCATCAGATTCTGATGGCTTGTTTTGTCTGGGTTGAGTCCTCATAGGTGCTGTTTGATACTTACTGCCTTACTTTAGGGAGCACATGCTGCTGTGGTGGGGTAGCAGGTTCTGGTTTTGCCAACCTCATCCATCTGGTAGGAAGTTCTGTATCATCCCTTCAATTATTGGGCTTTAAAGCCTCTGATGATTACCTGGATCCATCATTGTATTAGTGGTTTCAAAACGGTGACATCTTAATTTTTCCATCTCTTCCATATCTAATGGGTGCTATACTCTCTGCCTGTTTTGGTTGCCCTCAAGTCCAGTTCCTGGGGAAACACAAAGATGAATGTTTGAAGTTTATTTCCCTTATTTTTATTTCATGATGAATCTGTGCTCTAGGACTTTATTTCTTTTTTTTAATTTTATTTATTTTATTTTCTATGTGTATGCATGTACTGTCTGCATGTAGGTTTGTGCACCTGTGCCGCGCAATGCTGCGGAGGTCAGAAGAGGGTGTTGGATTCCCCTGGAACTGGAGTTCTCCTGGAATTGGAGTTATAGACGGTTCTCAGTCGCCATGTGGGTACTGGGGATCAAACCCAGGTCCTCTGCAAGAGCAGTCGGCGCTCTTAACTGCTAGGCCATCTCTCCAGCCCAATTTCTGATAGTGCCATTATGAACCCAGGGGTTTTGATCTATGTCATTTGTTTGGATATTTTGCAGTATTTAAGTGTTCATAGTACCTCATCTTTGGCCAACAGGAGTTTCTTCAAGTTGTCTTGTATTATTTGACAATGCACCCAAATGAAACTGTCCTCATTTCATTTGGGTGCATTGTCTGCCCTTAATTGGAACCAGCCATTCCTGTAAGAAAGTCTGGTTTCTTAGCATAGAAAATTGTGGCTAGAAACTACAGTCTTGCTGCAAGGAAGACAAAAGGCTCAGCCATTGCTCGTGTCAATCATTCTCTTCACCCTGCTGTCTGCTTGTACATTTGAGGTTGTCTGACATGCCGGTATTCAACCCTGTGCCCACTAGGAAGATGTCTTATAGTAAAAATCTAAGAAAACATAAACTGTAACATACATAACTGATAAATTTTAATGCCTAAAAATTACAAGCTTCTGTATACCAAAAGACACTGTACAAATGTTTAAATGGAGCTTTAGATTAGGAAACTGTATTTCTAATATGAATATACTTAAAACTATGAATGGCCTAAATATAAATAAGCATGTGTATTATCAATAAGAAACTTTCAAATAGTGCAGCAGAAAATTAAATTTAAAGTATAAACAGACAAGTTTACAATAAAATCTATTTGTAATATGAGACATGTATTCTACAAGTAATAACTGACAGTTTGTTCAGTCTCACACATAATCAAGTATATGTAACTCAACAAAAATATGCATAGTGTGTTGCATGTATGGTGTATATATGTGGTGTATGTTCTTGCCAGTGTGGGTGTGTGCATATGTATGTAGGTGCATACCCACACATGTATACATGCATATAGAGGCCAGAACTCAGTCTCCATCTTTATTTATTTTTGTTGAGACAAGATTTCCCATTGAACCAACTGGCAGGCCAGTGAGCTTCAGGGGTCCACCTGTCTCTGCCTGTCTCCCAGTTGTGGGGTTCTAGACATGAGCTGCCACACCCAGCTTTCATGGGGGTGTTAGTTTTCCAAACTCAGTCCTCATGCTTGTGCAGCAAGCACACTGCTGATGGAACCAACTCTTCAGCCTGCAAATCAACACATTTACCACCATTTTTCATGAATCACACTGGTAAATATTTTGTAAGTGATGTTAAGCATGGAGGAATGTGTGATCCTGCAATTTGTCTGACATGTCTGAGAATCATGTTAATTTTAGGAAAGGGAATCCCTTCCTGAAGTTCATTCTTACCTATTCTACCATCTCCACACACATGTGAGCAATTAACAAATGGCATACAAGGTACAGATCATTTGCTTTTTGAGTCCTATTGACAATAAAGAGCCTTTCATTACTAGTCTACAAAAGCAGTAAGATACGCTTTGTTTACTTCAGTACCCCACTTGGGATACAGGGAAACATTTTTGGAATCAGAAGTAAATATTTTTGAAGTGTGGTTTTTCTATTTTTATTAGAGGAAAATGTGATTTTTGACAATAAATTTACAATTGCTTAGCATAAGAAAATGAACCCAGTAAAGACTGTGTATGCCTTAGAAGAAGGGACTGTGGGAAGGAGAGAAGGAGGAGAGGGAAAGGAGAGGGGTGCAAGGAAGGAGAGAGTGAGGGAAGGTCTATGTGGTAAAGAACTCGGTATCTGTGGGTGGCATAGAAGGACCAAGTGACCACTCATATGACTTACAGGAATGTCAGTAAGTGATAAAAGATGAGAACTCTGAGCACTGATAATATGCTGCCGTATTGGTTTCTATGGCTACAATGATAAATTCCTATCAAGAATAATGGCTTAGGGGCTAGAGAAATTGTTCAGTGGTTAAGAACACTGGCTTCTCTTGCAGAGGACTTGGGTTCAGTTCCCAGCATCCACATGGGGGCTAACAACTATCCTAACTCCAGTTCCAGGGAATCTGACGCCCTCTTCTGACCTCTGTGGGCATTGCTCAACATGGATGTCCTTATACACATGCGGGCAATACACCAATACAAATAAGATAAAATATTTAATAATAATATAATATAATACTAAATGTGTGATTATCTTACAATTCTGGAGGTCAGAAGGTACCAGCAGGGTTGTATTCCTTTCTGGCAGCCAAAGAGGAGAATCCATTTCCTTCGCTTGCTATGCATCTAAAAGCTACCCACTCCTCCTTGGATTAGGGCTTCTTCCTCCTCTTCAAAGCAGCCAAAGGTGTGTTGAGAACTTTACCTGCTCCATCGCTCTGACATATAGTTGAAGAGAATTTAGGATGAATTACCTAGCCTGAGCTAATCTTACCAGCACCTTAATCCCAAACTCAACCTTCCTTTTTTTCCCACATGAAATTATATACAGTCAGGGCATCATGGTGAGGAGATGGGCATCTTCAAGGGACCATTCTCCCTGCTGATGAGAACACCCCCTCCTGGTTAAAGTTGGTGCCTCTGTCACTAGGACCCCTTAAGAAACAGATTGAATTTGTTCCTGCATCAGTCAGCCAACTAGCAGCTTTATTTCTAATTTGGGATATAATTGTTTTTTTATAGTTTTTATTACTATTTTAAAATTTCCATACAAGTGTATATTCTATGTTGGACATATACTCCTCATCCTTTAAATTTTTCAACTTGCTTATGAAATTCTGGAATTCTTATTTCTGTGTATCCAAGAGGGAGCACTGCCTGGGTTTTATAATGTCAGTGCTTAAATTAGGGTATAACTATGTGGTTATTATTTTTCCTGTGTACAGTTTTCCTGTGCACTGCTATCAGTCACTTGCTCTGCTTTTATTAAACAGGGGCCTTCCTAGACTTCAGTGAGCTTAACAAACACCAAGGGAGGGAAGTGGAGGTTCTACTCCAGTGCACCCCCCTCTTTCTCACTTGTATTTATAGTCTGATAGAGGATCAACAGTATACCAATTTCATTTTGCTGCAGAGTGACATTTTTGAGACCATTAAATTTCCAGTGTGCACACGTGGAATTCGGCAGCATAAGCTGACTGTGAGCGCGACTGTTATCACTAATGTCACTTTATCCCCATTTTTGCTCTACTGTGTATTGTACCAGTTTCATATTTCTTGTACCATCGCTGGTCCTAGTCCCTCTGGATTCATATTGCCTTGATGTGAGAAATAAAACTAAACAAAATATTACTGAGGATGACAGATACTGCATCTATTATTTTTATGGCTGACTTTTTTTTTTTTTTTTAGCATTTAAGAATTTTCAGCTGGTTTGGGAAATTACATCCGGGTGCTCATGTGAGCTGTGAGTTGCTCCCAAATGGAAGATGTTTTGTCAGGAGGGATCTTGCTGCAGGTGGATCTTTGAAGAGTGGTAAGATCCAGCTCACTGCAGTGCAGGTGTGCAAGCTGCAAGCCCAGTCAAATTGTTAGAGAATAAGAGCTCATACCCTATCTATGCTCAGAGCCAGATACAGCCTGAGAGAGGGAAGGCAGATACAGGGTTCACAAGGCATTTTCTTCGGAGGGAAGATGCCCAGGTGGACTGATAATGGAAAAGTGTATCTCAGAATTGACCTAAAGACTTTTCCTCCAAGGCTGTTAAATAAATAATAGTAAATTCAAGTATGAAAAAGGCGTTTTCAATTCTGCATCATCGTGCTTTTGTCAGTTTTCTGTTGCTATAACCAATATCACAAACTAGGAAGTTAATAAAGTAAGTTTGCTTCCTAAATCCAGTGTTAAGCTGCTGGCACCAGGGAAGGACCATCTTAATATGTCATGACATGGTGAGAGAGTCACACGTGCTGGCAGAATCTCACTTCCTTTTCTTATAAAGCCAGGAATATCATCATGGGCCTTATGATCCCACTTACTGCTAATTAGCTCCAAAATACCATCAACACATGAATTTGGGGAGTAAGTTTCCTGTATATGAATTTTGGGGGAACACATTCAAACCATAGCCCTTAGAAAAGAATCAAAGATACAGCTTTGTCATCTGTGAAATAATTGCATATTTTCAACTTCCAAGGTCCTCTGAATTCTTTCAACAACTAGAAAAGCCGTAGACCATGGAATTTAGGTATGGGATGTGTTTATGTGTCAGCAACAAGGTCTACAGTCACCACTCCACATCACTTATCCTCTTGTCTGCCTAGAGTGATGTTCTCTCAATCATGTTATCATGTAGTTTTTATGAACAGAAAGAAAATGAGTTGTAAGCCATCAGGCAATCAAAAGTATCAGAGCAAACAAAGATTTAGTGTCTTCCTGCCACAGGCCACACACTGGTTTTTCTAGTGTCCTTTCTGTTGCTGTGACAAGCACCATGACCAAAAATGACTTAGGGAGGAAAAACTTATTTGTCTTAGACTTCCAGGTCACAATCCATTATTGAGGAAACTCAGGGCAGGACCCCAGAGGCAGGAACCTTGGAGGAATGGTTGCTGGCTTGTCCTCTGGTTCACACACCTGCTAATGCTTAGCTTGCTTTCTTATATAGTCTAGGGCCACTTGCCCAGGAAACAGTGCTACCTTCCCTGGGCTGGGTCCTCTTGCATCAAATAATAATCAAGACTCTCCCTCACAGACATCCCCACAGACCAACATGATGATGGATGTTACTCAGTGGAGACTCTCAGAGGTGATTCTAGAGTATGTCAAGCTGAGAGTTAATGCTGACTAGGATATCGGTCCAGGACAAGTGATAAACAATTAACAAGAGGCAGGGCCCTCTCCTGCAGTGGACACGTAAGGTGTCCCTGCACACATAGTAGGATACCTGTTAGCTGAGAAGTAAAAGCAGTGGCTTTCAAAGCATAAAAGATCAGTTCTTATTAAAGATTCTTTTTAAATGCGAAGAGGAAAAGCTATTTTAATCAATTAGAAAAGGCTAATGTTATATAATTTTAGCTACTTCTCCAGAAAATAGCAAGCTCTCTTGGTAATCTTGACTCTGACTCCCAAGTGCTGGGGTTAAAGGCAGGCAGCCATCATGCCCAGCATTCTTATTAATTTTTTAACTCCCCCAAATACAATTATTTA
Organism: Rhizomys pruinosus; assembly: GCA_009823505.1. NCBI lineage: Eukaryota > Metazoa > Chordata > Mammalia > Rodentia > Spalacidae > Rhizomys > Rhizomys pruinosus. Next base: position 2,123,414 of record VZQC01013003.1, on the reverse strand, counting down.
ATATGTGAGGTTATCAGACCCATTTTTAGTCTCACATGACAGTTTAACTTAAAGTCCATAAATTCTCTTGGAATATGATGAATCTTGATCCTCTTTTAGTTGTAAGTTGTGGTAGTGATGACTGTTATCCCAGAGTCCACATGGCATTTTTGTTTCATTTCAGAAGTGATCATGGATTATAAAATTCGTAATTTCAACTTATTTTAATAGAAAGCTGGTCTTCTGTAAATATTTCACTTACCCTGCTGTTCTGTGAACATCACAAGTAATTCCTCCTATCCAGATGCACCCACCCCTGTACCCACTAACTGGTCTCAATCCACACCACCCTCCTGGCTGTGATAGCCACTACTCTTCACCTGCCATAGACTGTCTCACTTTGATCATGTGAGTGAGAACATGCAATATTTGTGTTTCCAACCCCGCTTTGATCACACCATGCGTCCACATTGCTGAAGATAATGCATTTCATTCCTTTTCACAGCTGAGTATTTTTCAGCCCATCACTTTGTCTAACCCCATGGTCAATAGAGAAACTAAAACAGAGGGCCAACACAGATAAAAAGCCTGACTTCAACTGATCATTTGTATAGACACTTCTCTGTCAACTAGTCAGTAAAAACTAGAAGCCTGCTGGGTAGGTAGTGAGTGCTCTGTACAGGAACTGTACCAGGAAGGGAGAGACATGAATGGGCTTAGGTGGAATTAGCAATGGCAGATGGACCTTTCCACTTCGGTCAGTAGCTAGAAATTCCCTCTGAGCATAATAAGCCTATATTTACTGCGTCTAGACCTAAGCAACCAGTGTAGATGGCTATGATGCTGGTTCACACACTGCCATGCTGTGTGTCCAAAGCTATCCTGCTGTGGTGTCTTGGGCCACGTGTGACTATGCCTCAGTTCTCTTCTCAAAGCAGCAGAGCTAATGGCAGCAGTGTCTTCACTAGGCCATTAAAAAACTTAAAGAGTTATATAGGTATTTAAGCAACATTAATAGTTATGGTAGGTTACTTTGGCATAGACAAATATGTTTTGATGATAATTTTTCCCCTGTTAAATATGACAGGGTCTTACTGTGGCTTATAACATCTCCTGACCTGTAGAGGATGTAAGCTTGTGGCATCAGCCATGGGTTATTCCTCCAAGGAGAGAGCCAATAGCCAATTAGGTTTGGGATATACAGGCACATGGTTGCCTCTGCTGCACAGTATTTCCAGGCAGGTGAGGTGTGTAGCTATGCTGATGGAGTCTTGCTTCTCAGGAGACCCGTATTTGCTTTATTGGTTAGTGGCCTTTGGTAACACTCTCTGGCATTCCAGAGGCCATCTGTAATACTTGCATGTGCGGTCTCAATACATCCCTCCCATGTTAACGTCAGGTCTTCGGCAGCAGGGTCATTAGTAGGAAAGGTTTTTCCTGGACAAAACTGTCAGCCCATGAAAGGAACAGCCAGAATTGACCCAAGTCCAAGACAACACAGCTCCAGAGGAGAATGACTGTTTTACTTCTCTCCACCTGTGCCCCTTTCCTAAGCCTAGGGAACAATCTGCAGAAGTGGGGGCGTGGTAGAATGTAAAGGCTTCAATTGGGGTGAATGGTTAAACTACAGCAATGTAGTTGGGACACTCATCTGATCAACTTGATTGAACAAACAACCTGTCACCTGCCCACTGGATGGTGGGGCTGTGGGGTTTGGGCACAACACCGGCAGATTGGTTTTGCACGAGATGCTCTTACTCATGGATTATCACTTATAGCGAAAAAATGAAAAAAAAAAAAACTGAGAGAAGATGCAGGACAGTTATGGCAGAATGCATGATCTGGGATGGGGTGGGGGTGGGGTGAAGGGAAGGAAATGTGCCTGAACTAATTGGAAAATAATGTATAAATTGCACAAAGCATCAATAAAAATTAAATAAAAAAACCTTAAAGAGTTAAGGAACACAAATTGTGGGACTTCTGAATTCATGGTTTTTTGCAATAATTATTTTAATTCTCTATTCTATCAGCTGTTGGTTGTAGTGTTAATTCAAGTTGAAATAATTAGTTGTCAGACCTCTGTGGATTTTTTTTCTATACGATTTTAACTTTAAAAACAACATTATGTAGTAATTTTCACATATCTATCCTTGGGGTGACAGCCTCTGAATTCATTTACGTTTATTCAGCTGAATCTTGGCAATTTTGGTGTAATATGTATTGTTAGACTCAACCAATTGCTATTTTATCCCTACTGTGAGAAAAATTAAATACGTCTCAATTCCAGCTTGCACCCAAGCCTTTAATTAAGTCTAAGCACACAATTATAAAAGCTAGGGCCAGAAGGCCATTCGTCCTTTTATTCTTCTGCCTGTATGTGATTTCAGTCTCCGTAAATGTTGCCATTCTATAGTGTGTGATTGAAGGATTATTTTAAAATGAAGACACTCTTTTCAGAGGATGAATTCCAGGTAGGGCTACAAAGTCCTTTCTAGCCACGATCTTTGTGGCAGGGTTGAAAGGAGAGAGAGAGGGGAGAGGGAAAGGGGAGAGGGGAGAGGGGAGAGGGAGAGAGGAGAGAGAGAGAGAGAGAGAGAGAGAGAGAGAGAGGAGAGAAGAAGGAGAGAGAGAGATCTCCACCCTGAGTGGCAGAGGGGGCAGGGGCTTGAGAAGCATCCACACTGAGGTTGGCAGGGGAGTTCTGCCCACTTGAGTCTACTGTACCTCTAGTAAATGTCTTTCCATGCCACGGTGACCACTCGTCACAGCTGCAGAGGAGAACGGATGGCATCTTCCTTGCTCTCCTGGTCTGCCACCCTTGGTCCTCTGGCCCTTCCATGGACAGTCTTCTGACAGGATTGTTCTTCACTGAGTCTGCTTTATCAGTTATGATTCATACCTGCCATGTGGATAATAATGTGCCAAGAAGCTTTTTCTCCTTTCCTGAATGCCCGTTCCATGTTTTTTATTTTTAGCACAGGAAAGAAATTCAATAGAAAGATTATAGTCAGCCTGAAGGCTAATACCCTTTTCTTTCACGAGAGGATATTACACAGTCCTCTTCTTTCTCGCTTCTATTGCACTTTGTAGTTTTAGAGCTATGACTATTTTTTTCTTTCCTCTAACTTTTTATTTCTGAACAGAGTTGTAATTTCTAATTACTGTATTTAAACAGTGTGTTATTCTGTGTTTTATTCGGTGTTCCTTTACTGTGACAAACTACCCAAGGGAAGTCAATGTAGAAAAGGTAAAATTTCATTTTATGGCTCACAGTTTCAGATGTTGTAGCCCAATGATCAGCTTTGGGGCCTCTGGTGAGGAACCACATCACAGTGGGGAGTGCACAATGTAGCAAGTCCGTCCACCTCATGGCCTTACAGAAACAAAGAGAAGAGACAGCATTCCAAAATCTCCTTAGAAGACACCCCTCTAGTGACACATCTCCCACTTCTGAAACCTCCCTCTGACTTCCAGTCTAAGTCTTTGACACATGTTGTTTGTCTCAGATGTTCTGAGATGTCTCTTCTGGGGTTTTGTTATTGAGTTGTCATTTAATTCCACTTTGATCTGAGAACAGGAACTGGGTATTCAAAAAATGTAAGGTATGTTTTATATATCTAAATACATTTTGTATCTCAAGCCTTTACCTGTGAGTTTGAAAATAATCCATTTTCTGCTACTGTTTTATGAAATATTCTAATGACATCAACTAAATTCAGTTGATTGACTGTGCTGTTGAGTTAAAAATGTTCTTAATTGGGCTGGAGAGATGGCCCACTGGTTAAGAGCACTGCCTGCTCTTGCAGAGGACTCAGGTTTGGTGCCCAGCACCCACATAATGACTAACAGCAGTCCATAACTCCAGTTCTTGGAAATCTGATGCCACCCTCTTCAGGTCCCCCACAGGTATTGCACTCACAGGTGCACTTACATGCATGCAGGCAAAACACTCACACACATAAAATTAAACCAAAAAATGTAAGACTATCCATAATGATTTTCTCCCAGATCTGTCCATGGCTAAACAATAGGTATTAAGTCACAACTATATTAGGGGGTTCATCTGTTTATCCCTGTATTTCTTGCCACTTTTTCCTTATATACATAATACATAGCACATGCTCTATAGTTACCTGCATATCATGGAATTTTAAGTGTTCTGGGGAATGGAACTTTTGATCTTTATGAAAGGCTATTCTTTATGACAGTTTTCTTTGCTTTCAAGTGTTATATTGGATTGAATGTAGCTTATTCTGACTTTCTCCCAATTGTTTACTTGGTATTTCTTCATTTCTTTACTTTTAATCCATCTGTGTCTTTGTACTTACAGTAAGTTTCTTACAGGTACTATAAAGTTGGGTCTTGCTTTCTTTCTTTTTTTTTTTTGGTCTTTTTGAGACAGGGTCTCCCTGTAGTCCCAGCTGTCCTGGAACTCACTGTGTAGACCAGGCTGGCCTTGAACTCACAAAGATCCGCCTGCCTCTGCCTCCTTACCTGCTCTGACAACTCCTGTCTTAAATTGATGTGTATGGACTGTTGGCACTTAAACTGATTATTGATATGTAATGTATTGATACCATATTTTTCCCATTTTTTATTTATTGTCTGAGCTTTCTTTGTTCCTGTATTTTGTCGTCTACTCTGTTTCTCCCTTTCATAGTTTTTTGTAGCATTTTACATTATCCTGTCCTCTTTTCTAAGCATCTTTTTCTTTTTTTACTGATTGCCCTGGAGTCAACAATGTGTATTTACAGTTGATGTCAGCCCACTTGTAGGTGACATACATTACTGTGCAAGTAGAATGAACCCTTCAATGGCAGAGTATACTTTCTCCTTCCGTATCATTCCTGACATTGATTTTTACTTATCCATAAGCAGTAGTCATCTAATATATTGTTGCTGTTATTTTGAATTTTATCTGCTACATTAATTAATATTTTTAAAAAGATTTTATTATACCATATTTTATTTTATTCCCTATTTTATTATACCTTATGCTTTCTGTAACATTCTTTATGTGCATCTAAGTATATGATTTATGCTACTTTCCTTTTCTCTGAAGATTTTTTTATACACATGATTTTATTATTACATTTTTTTGCTGGGCAAATGTATATATTTCCCCTTTTAATGTGACAGGTCCTCCATAATAAATGACTTAAATTGAAGCTTTGGTCAAGGATTTAATGAAATAGCAAAACAAATAAAATGTTGCTGCTTTTAAATGCCACCATGGACACCAACTATATTAAAGCAAAGCCTGTAGTAATTAGGGGTAGTGTGATTACAGGTTTCCCTGCACTGGTCTTCCTTGGCATCCTGCAGATGGCAGAACTGCAGCCAGCTGTAGTTTGTCACACTGGCTGACAGAGGTCCACTCTTCATTATATGATTTGGAGATCCTAAATGGAAGATTCCTATGTCTTGAAACCATAAATTGTTGTGTCTTCATGGTTTCCAGCAGGAGTCCTTCTTGCTTATCTACCTCACAAATAGACATTAACATAATGCTCTTCTGGGACATGGTCTGTAAGGAGGGCCTTGGTTGTGCCCCTCTTGTCCATCTTGTAAGAGCCTACCATCTTTCCATAGTAGACCTTCTGTGGTGGGTGCTCTATTTTAGGATGTTTCGGTCGTCAGGAAGCCAAGTTCATCATACTTACAGAACACTGGGGAGCAATCTTGGCCAGAACCTACCATGCCAGTCTCTGAGACAGTGGATGATACACACAGGAGTACCAGGAACTCACTTTTCAGAGCTGAGACTTGTGCCTTTGCTAAGGAATCAGCAATGGGCAGGGCTCCTGTGACTGATTCAAAGCAGACAGCTCCTGCAGGTGGAAGGTACACCAAGCTGCCAGTACCTCAGTCACCAAACTCTGACATCAGCTGAGCAAAGGCATCATGCTGCCCTGGCCACGCTGGCTGTCTCCTTATCCTCTCCTTTACAGTATCCAGGCAGTGATGCTTCATGAGAAGACGTGTGATCCTGCTGCAAGCCACACATCGCGATGCCAATCCCAGCTGAGTTCCATGGCACAAACCTGCTTTTTAATGTGCCTGCTCACCCATAAGTCATTTTTAGACTCAGTGTAACAAACAAAATTGAGTCGTGCTCCACTTCCCTCAGCAAATTTGTTCTCTAGGGGCAGAACCACTTTACAAAAGAGACCGTGCAATTAATCCTTGGGATCACCAGTGTTAGCTTCCAAAGATGGCATCTTTCTGACAGAAATCGGCAAATGCCATCTGCCCTGCAAGTGATGATGTGGTATTGGGAGCCCAGTCGTTATTGGCCATGGGTCCACTGTGCTCCTTCCTTCCATTCCTGAACTCTCATCTGCAGCTCTTGGTCTTCTTTTCGATGTGCACTTGCTGACTGTTGAAGCTAAGGCTACTCTCACTCTGACCCCTGATCCAGGAATAACATATTTGGCTTTAGTGCAAACTGATTCAAGGACACTATTCTTAGGATAATGGATATTCCTGTTTTCAAAGATAGAATACTAGACTCAAGGTGGTCCAGAGGGGCTTGGAGTAGACAATTCGTGAATGCTTCTCAGTTGCTGTAAACATAGACAGACAGGGACCAGTGTACAAAGAGGTCTAGGCAGGGAAACTAGCTACCAATGAACCGTTAATGTTTTCTATAAGGCAGGCCTACTGGCAGGAAATTTCCCCAATTTTCATTCACCTGCGCAGGCTTTATTTCTCCATTTTGGAGGATAACTTGATTTAATACAGCATTCTAGGGTGATAGCTTTTCTCTGCCTTGAATATTTCACCCCACCCTGTACATCTCTCCAGCCCTTGATTTTTAATTTTTCCCACTGTGGTACCCCTTCTGCTGCCCTGGAAGCTGCAAGACCTTCCTCTCATTTCCAATCATCTATTTATAGATGTTGATAGGAACCTTCCTATTAATTTCAAAGGGCCTTTGCGATTTATACAGCACAAGTTTGGAGATTGGAAATTGAAATATCTCAGTCCAAAACTATTTGCTAAAAATTAAAATGAAAAATTAAAGTTAGCTGTCTTTAGATAGGCTTACAAAGAAAATTGTTTCAGGTTTCAAGTTAAGGAGTTTCCCTCCATAAAAGATGTTAAGTTTAGAATTTTTCTTGTTGTTTTCAATTTTATTTCACTTAAAAAAACACAGACCTGCAACACAAGTTTCAAAAGAAAGGAAACAGAGGGACAGACAGATACAAATAGATGATAGATAGATAGATAGATAGATAGATAGATAGATAGATAGATAAATTAGGTAGGTAGATAGATAGATAGATAGATAGATAGATAGATGATAGATACATACATACATATACATAGAAATAGATAGATACATACATACATACATACATACATACATACATAGGTACATCTATGTATCTATCCATATCGATACATAGATACATAGAGATGATAGATAGATAGATAGATAGATAGATAGATAGATAGATAGATGATAGGGCAATTTATCTATAGTCATAACTGAGCCTCAGTTCTAAAGCTAAACTTTCTTAACCATCTGGGATTATAGACAAGAACATTTGAGCCAAGTATAAGAACAAAGAAGAGATCCAAATCATAATCCAACCTTCCAAAATTGGAAAGTTATTTTTATTTTTTTTAATTTATTATTTTATGTGTATGAGTGTACTGTCTGCATGTAAGTAGGTGCACCCGTGTCGTGCAATGCTGCAGAGGTCAGAAGAGGGTGTCGGATTCCCCTGGAACTGGAGTTAAAGACGGTTCTTAGCCGCCATGTGGGTGATGGAACTCAAACCCAGGTCCTCTGCAGGAGCAGTCGGTGCTCTTAACTGCTGAACCCCATGGAAACTTATTTTTAATAGAAAAGTTATAAACCAGCTCACTTTTCTTTGGTGTGAAGCTGATTAGTTCAATTCATAAGCATTGTATTTAGTGCTAGCATTGTGTAGCGCACTGCATGAATGCTGGTAACTCATTCTAACTTTTCTGACACGTAGGGTTTAGATTTGGGGTAATAGTGCATTCATACTTGAGAACCATTTGATGATAATATAATTTGTTTTAAAATGTAAATTAATGAACTATTTCACAAGACGAGCTTCTTTGTTCTGGAATCAGGACCTTTGAAGTTGGAGAGTTCTGCTTCCTTGCTCAGTTCCATTATTTAGACCAATTACTTCTCTGAAATTTAGTTCTTTCACTTGAAAAATAAGAAATAAGAATCGGTCTTCCATGGTGCTAGGATCAAAGGAGATAGATAACACATGCGGAGTGCTGACCTGCTCTGGCTATATGGGGAGCAGTAGTTTCTATCTCTTTGCATTCTAATCCAGTTAAGCTCTTAAGTGTTAGTATTCAGGGACAGAGAGCAGAAGTAGTGACAACCAAAATGCTTTATTTGGGCCAGATAATACCTTATTTTAAATTTTTAGGTATTTACCAACACTCAGAAACTGAGTGGACATAATATCAGGCTTTCTGGCTTCTCCTGAAGTTGTAGCAGCCGAGCTTCCACACCCATCCACTGGTGGAGCTGAGCTTCCCCTTGGTGTTAGGGCCCCCAGTACTGCTTCCTGAATGATCCTGGCTTCCCTCACCTACCTGCTTCAGCAAGATTTTGTTTTGGAGATGTGCAAGGGCAGTGAAAATGCAGGTAGAGGGTAACATCAGTGCAGGGAGCCTTGCTGACAACATTGGGAGCTTGATTTTTAAACAAGGCTTCATAGCTGTAGAGTATGTATTCAACAGCCCTGAGCATTCAACTGCAGGGCTCTGAGTAGACCTCTATTCAATCTGAGCATGTGCCCATGAGTTCCTTGTACTTAAAGATCAGTAAAGAAATAGTATGATATCATTGAGATTGATTCACACATACAGAGAATCCAAAAAGAGAAAGATTGTTTCCAGTACAAGCCTAGACTTCTTTAGGGTGTATATGCTTCCATCAGTCACTGTCTCCATCCCTGCTAATAATGGCATGAGAAACCTCATATAAGCATCCGTGTTGTGATCATTGTATTTGGACAAATTCAAACAAGGAAAGGTAGAGGGAAGTCTGGTAAAGTTGACTGTCCCTCTCTGCATACACAGAACTCAAGAAATGCTTAGGCAAATTATCTGCATAAACTAGTCCAAACTAAATCAAAGAAGTTCACAGAAAAAGTGAGCATTTTGTCTTAATTATAGAGCTAATTATCTCTGTTTTCCAACTCAGTGTTCTAAAAGGAGGCTTGGCCTAAGAATGTTTTTCTAGGACCTAGGAGATTCCAATGAGGAAAGAAAATATATTCTTGTAGCCTGTGCCCAGAGCACCGCATGACAACAGGCAAACTAGGATGCTGGCTCCCACCCCAGCACAGCTGGCTGGAAAGGGGGACTCGGGGAAGACCATCATGTCTGCACCTGACAAGAACACAGTGCCAGAGCGCAGAGAGCACACCCCTGCTGCCTTCTCACAGTCCTCATAACTTCACCTTTCTGGAGAGACATTGCATGTGATTTTCAGTCATTTGTCTAAAATAAATGTATTTTGCTCCACCAACTTCAGCAATTAAAAGGGCAACTTACTAATGAAACCTTTCTGCCTTCAGCTTATGAAATTAAAAGATGATTATAACTGCGGGCAAGAAAACATTTGGCTTATGCATCATTTGAAAATTATAATAAAGATTATCCATATGGTCTCCTGTTGTAGCGCCTTCTGTTGCATTAGCAATCACCTGACATGGGTACAGTTGTGATTACATGGCTCATTTTAAATGCTGCTGTGTCCTTGATTGATCCGTGTCATGATGACTCACTAGAAATAGCTGCCACTTTTCCATTGTAAGTGTTGAGAGGTGCTGAGGCAGAATTTGAATGTTTTTAGAAATATATATTTGGTTTGACAGTGCTGTGGTCTTCGGACACTATCTCTTTATCCTTTTTCTTTTTTTTTTTTTTATTTCTGTATGAGTATGAATGTACTGTCTGCATGCAAGTCTGTGCACCCGTGTCGTGCAATGCCGCGGAGGTCAGAAGAGGGTCTCGGATTCCCCTGGAACTGGAGTTCTCCTGGAATTGGAGTTTCAGACGGTTCTCGGCCGCCATGTGGGTGCTGGGGACCGAACCCGGGTCCTCTGTAAGAGCGGTCGGCGCTCTTAACCGCTAGGCCATCTCTCCAGCCCCTTTATCCTTTTTTACTAAGCATTTTGAATTACATCCTTGTTTGTCTGAGGTACATAAAATAACCTCTGGTATAAAATCTGTAGAACTGTGTTTTATCTATTCATGGGACTTTTGCACTTCCTCCCTATGAAAGAGGGCATGGTGAGAACTTACCTGTGATAAATATTCTGGCTGTGGTGTTCAATAGGTTGGTTACAGTCAAGATGTATTTTCAATGTCCAATACTTTTAGTTTCCTAGGGGATAGCCCTATCACAAGTTGAGAACTTGTAGTTCAGTTCCCTCTGGCAGGTACTTATTTGAGTCTTCTCTTTGGCCGTGTATATGTGGAAAAGTATTTGGTAATAAGTAACTAATACAGGAGCAGGTCAGTAAACAGATGATAATGGTACCATATCAGGATTATTGGTTATTATTATATTTTGGGGTCTTTTTGAGACCTGGTCTCCCTGTAGCCTCAGCTGTCCTGGAACTTGCTCTGTAGACCAGGATGGCCTTGAACTCACAAAGATCCGCCTGCCTCTGCCTCCCAAGTGCTAGGATTAAAGATGTGTGCCACCTTATTTTAATTTAACTTATTGTAGGAAAAACACTCTCTGCTTCTAGAGACTAGGCAGTGGGTGTTTTCCATCTCTGTGTGTGCACCCCGACAGAGTACCTCACATCTATCAGGCTATAAGGCACTTAATCAATGCATCAATGTGCCTGCCATTGCTCTGTTCAGTCCACACACATGTCTACATAACTGAACTCTTTTTCCCAAGGAAACTAGCCAAGAAGCGGAAGGAGACCATGAGCAGCACCCGGCAGGAGATGACGGTGATGGTGAATTCCATGGACAAGAGCTACGCCGAGCAAGGCACGAGCTGTGACGAGGCGTTCTCTTTCATGGACACGCACAATCTGAACGGGAGATGTAAGCATGTGCCTTGTGGGGCTTTTACCACACCTGTCTTGATCGCTAGGGATCCAGGAAGCTCTGTGAGATGAAAAAGAAAAATCACCTCATAGCATTCTTATGACAAACTGCTTTCACACTGCTCTGGATGATTTTGAAAACTCTATAATCCATGAGTTCCTTATTAAAGATGTTTTCTAGGGGCTAGAGAGATGACTCAGCAGCTAAGAGCACCGGTTGCTCTTGCAGAGGAGCTGGGTTCATGTTCCCAGCACCTACATGGTGGCTAACAACCATTCATAATTCCAGTTCCAGAGATCTGAGGCCTTCATGTGCATGACACCCACACATGATGCACTTACATATGATGCACTTACACATGCAAAACACTCATACACATAAAATAAAAGTAAATCCATAAAAAAAAAAACTTTAAAGACATTTTTCTAAGCATGCTAGGACCTGGGGCAGTGAGGTCCGGGAGACATAGTGAAATTTCCTTTAATTATTTTAGACCAATGGCATGAAGGCTTCCTTCTGCCTGAGGCAGGAGGCACCTGCTTCTCCTCATCCTTTTTGCTGTTTAAATCCCATTTGTAAGCAATCCAGGTGTACAATTGCACCAGGGAAGCCTGTTGCAAAACAGTTCATTAAATGGCAGTAACATGTTAATTGTTTATTTGCTCAGCTGACAGGTTCTGCCTTTATTATAGGGCTATTAGTGGCAATTAATAAATTAAAGTGTGTTTCAACTTCACAAGACTTAAGCTTCCAACCAGGTGGGTTAACCAGGCTCAACCAATGCCTACCTGCGCTAGCACCTGTGAGCCCAGTCTAGGCACTATTTCAGGAAACCAGCAATTAGATTGATTATATGATGCACAAAAGGAGCATTTGTTCCAGCCCTGGTGATGTTCTCACAGTCCACAGGTAAATCTCATAGTTGTGCCTGATTTTGTAGTCTATGGTGCGCACTCATCCGGTTCAATGATGGAATTTTTTTTACCATTTGTGTGAAATCCACGTATACAAAACACCACTGGCCTCAGTTGCATAATCAGGGAATTGTCAGCATCTAGGCAGACTTGGAGTCTAGCACAGCTCTGACCAAAGTGATGCTGGCAGGGCTTGTGATTGTGAGGAGCACAAAAATGATGTGTGGGGTGGGGGATGACTGGTATCTGTGGGCAGTGTGCACTGGTCTCCTGAATAAGTCCCTCATCTTTGGGGATTATGACACAGTCATAGCACAGTGCCTGCTCAGGAGCATTCATTCAGGCATTACAGTCTCTTCTGTTTCTTTTCTTCCTCCATTTTGTGTTCTCCATGCACATCCAGTCCATTAGTCTTGCTTGCAGCAGACACTGCTCTGATACTTGGAGGACGGCACTGCTCAGTTGTGGTCTTTGACCACCTTCTTCTGTCTTTCTATGTCATCTCAACATAGGGTACAGAAACTGGTTTTGTCAGCATAACGCAAACTCCTTTACATTTTTTGGAAGATTGCCTCTGCTTTTTGTAGCAGTTAATTTTTTACTAAAAAAAAAATATGTAATATACATAAATCCAAATTAAAGTACCTGCCCTGCATTTCTTGCGGGCTGGATCTGATGAAACCCTTTGACCACATATACAGTTGGGGTTCTTTTTTTTTTTTTAATTTTATTCATTTCTGTATGTGTATGAATGTACTGTCTGCATGCAAGTCTGTGCACCCGTGTCGTGCAATGCTGCAGAGGTCAGAAGAGGGTCTCAGATTCCCCTGGAACTGGAGTTCTCCTGGAATTGGAGTTTCAGATGGTTTTCGGCCACCATGTGGGTGCTGGGGATCGAACCCGGGTCCTCTGCAAGAGCGGTAGGAGCTCTTAACTGCTAGGCCATCTCTCCAGCCCCCAGTTGGGGGTTCTTTATAGTGGTGGCTATTCACTGAGCATCAGTATGAGACCACACAAGGGCTGTGCTGTAGCTCAGTGGGAGACACCTAGGACATGTGAAGCCCTGGGGGACAAGAAGGAAGGGAGGGAGAGAAGAAAGAAAAGAGTACACAAATACATATGCCCACTTTCTTGGATAATCAATTAATGTTCCAAACATTTATTTCATGGTGAAATTCCTCAGGAATAATTTTTTTTTTTAATGACCCACTCCAGTAACAGGAATTTACATTAATAGTTTCAAGTGTGAGTCCCAGGGGTAGAATATCACCTCTGGACATTAAGCTTAACTCTGCAGTTAGTTCTATTAAAGTCTGTATGGGGGGGGCAGATGCAAAAGTGCACAGAGGGTTGCTGGCAGAAGCTGATTCACCAGCCTTTCTGACTGATGTGCTGTTTGACATCCTTTAATGCTCTCCTCCATAAAGCCAGCAGAATTGTCCCCTCCCACTCTGTTAGCCATGAGGAAGTCTTTTTTTAGAGTCTCATTGACAGGATCACCCCATGGTAAATAATTTCATAATGCCTTGTTTATGCTCTTTAAATAAGAGCATGCTACTAAGGTAGAAATCCTCAGGATGAGTATGGCTCAGACCGCTGGCCTAACCCACCCTCCCCTCCCCTCCCATGCAAATGCACATATGTGAGAGACCTTTCAGAGAAAGTGAGGTAAATCACTTTAAAGAAATGAGATAGTAAGAAAATTGAGACTGGAGAATTTAAAATAAGCAGGAACACATTTATGAGAGTGGGGAATAATCTGTCCACCAAAGCATATATGAGTTGTGCCTTCCACTTTAATATGCTATAAAAGGGGGACTGTAGAATATGAGAAGTGGGAATGGGTTCCATTTGTGTACTAAAAGGCAAACATTTTAACACAAAGGTGAAAATAAGCATAGTTATTTTGTATCTGCCTTGAACATTTTTACCAAGCACATAAAAATGTCCACAGAAATAAAGCAGTGTGCTCCCTGACCAAACAGAGTCCACAAGTACACAATTGCTTTAGTTCTTGTTTTCATCAATTGTTCTGTTTTTCCGGAAGCTTACTAAAATCATGTATCATAAATGTGATCCTTCTCTCTTTTAGAGAAATATCAAATAAATGACAGGCAGCCTGGATTCTGATCCTTCCTCTGTCATTCACTAATTCAGCTTTTGAAGACACAAACATGAATAAAGGAACTTTCCATTGCTGTAGGATTCCTTCTGAGAACTAAAATATATTAGCAGGTCTTCAGAATAATTGCAGTATGAGGTATCACAGGGATCTGTAGTGCTGCCCATAGCTACTATGATGTAGTTATGTATTTGCATCCCCATGGGAACTCAATGTCAAAGAATCACTTAATGATACAAGAGAAGGGTAGATGTGGTGACTATGTTTAATCACCTTGAAAACACATCAATAGTTATGCTTTAATTAACTGAAAGTGTTTTAGTATCATGAATCAAAAAAGATAGACCATTAACATATTGCCTTAAAAATAGGAAATAAGCTGGGCATGGTGGTGCATGCCTGTAATCCCAGCACTTGGGAAGCAGAGACAGGTGGATCTCTGTGAGTTCAAGGCCAGCCTGGTCTACATAGCGAGTTCCAGGCCAGCTGGGGCTACAGGGAGACCCTGTCTCAAAAAGACAAAAAAAAAAGGAAATATCCATTTTCATTGGAATCAGTGATTAGATAGGTTTGACTTTCCCTCTGTTGTTGTTGCTGGTGATGTTTTAGGGGTTTTTGTTTGTTTGATTTCTAGTTTTGTTTTGGTCTTTTTGAGACAGGGTCTCCCTCTGGTTCCAGCTGTCCTGGAACTCACTCTGTAGACCAGGCTGACTTTGATCTCACAGAGATCCATTTGCCAAGTGCTGGGATTAAAGGCAGGTGTCACAGTGTCCCAGTGACTTTCCCTCTTAACAATAGAGATAAAGGGACAGTGCAGTGTAAGATGCTCCTGAGGAGATATTTTTTTTTTAAATATAAGCAGTTTTTGAGTATTTAAAAACTAAAAAGCAACATGGAAACAGACAGCATTCATTTTCATTATCGCACATACCAACTTTACTTCTGTTAAGCCAGATTCCAGCCATGTAGAAAGTGCTTTGAATTTTCAAACTATAAGGAGATTTTAGCAAACCATAATTAGTTATTCCTGCTTTTCCTCAGGATCCACTGTAGACTTGTTCCACACTTTTAGTTCTAAACTTTCAGCTCAGAATAATGGCAAAATTAAACAGCGAAGACCAGAAGCCAAACAGGAAGATTCTGTTAGACTTCTGTATTCAAGATGTTGGCTATCTTTGTCAGCCTTTACATTTTGGTGTGAGAAAGGTCTTTAACTGATAAAAGGGTGTTTGTCCCTTAAAAAGGATGAGTATCCAAAGACAGGTGCGAAAGGTGGTGTTTGCCATGTAGACCTTACTGAGTCAAAGAGAAGCCTTTGTATGGACAGCCTACACCAGCATGGAGTGCTATCGTGATCATCTTAGAGTGTCCGGTGCTCTGAGTTGAACCAGTCTATCTGCAGCCACTGACCAGCCTTTGTATGGACAGCCTATACCAGCATGGAGTGCTACCGTGATCTTAGAGTGTCCGGTGCTCTGAGTTGAACCAATCTATCTGCAACCTCTGACCAGCCTTTGTATGGACAGCCTATACCAGCATGGAGTGCTACCGTGATCTTAGAGTGTCCAGTGCTCTGAGTTGAACCTATCTATCTGCAGCCTCTGACCAGCCTTTCTTCTCTTTGCAGCTGTGTCTTCGCCATCATCCTTTACAATGAAAACAAACACGCTGAGCACATCGGTGCCCAACTCCTACTACCCAGGTAACCGATTTCTCTACCATCCCTTGTCCTCCCGACCTTTGGTAGTTACTGTGCTCCCGGGCTTCCTTTGCTTGACGTATCATAAAGCCAAGGCTTCCTGTGGCTTTCCTGGGGAAACTGGGGGGCTGTTTATCAATCATTTACTGTTCTTTCTCTTTTACTTTCTCTGCATTGCCCTGCTTACGATGTATGACAGACCCATTTGTGCCAACTGCAATTTTAGGTGAGACTACTTCCCTTTACCCCAGTTTATGGCAGGGGTGATTGCGAACATCATAGGCCACTCTAGAAGAGACTGGGGTTTTAATTATGCATGATGCAGTGATTAAAAGTGGGGCATGGGGGTGGGCAAGAGCCCGGGGCATGGGGTGGGGGTGATACTACTTCCTCTGAGCAGTCCGCACTGACAGGGTTTCCTGCATGTGTAAAGGGACAACATCGAAGGTTCCAAAGAACAACCCCAGCTCCACTGTTCTCCCTTTCTGTGTTCAAATTTAATGTTAGTTCTGAGCCCAGGGGAAGAAAAATGATGCGTCATCACTCAGCTGTGTACTTCCCAGAGCTGATTTCTGTCCAATATGATAGTCGTAAAAGTGAAAATAGCTCCTCATCATTTTCACTTATCCTGCTGAGCACTAAAAATGCCAATTTCAAAAATAGCATTTTCCTAATGACACCCCGTGTTATGCAGAGCAATGATCACAGTGGCGTCTAGACCCCCTACCCATCAGCCCAGGGCACCCCAGCTCCCCCAGCATCCCAAAGTGTCTGTCACACGGTGGAATTTCAACAGAACTGATGTTCTGAAAAGCAGAATGACACGACCGTACTTTATCATCGTGTGGTTTATTATGTGTCACATGTCACAAGAAATGGACTAAAATGTTAGCCCAGTGGGGCGGAATGCATCTAAAGTATGAAATATTCCCAGCAGGGAGTTACAGGAAAAAAAATTCCCGCTTGTACAATGTGAGAGGGTGAGGGGCAGTGGAACTGCCCGGCTGACAAGCAGACAAGCATGGGCTGCTGGTGCATTTGAACGGCATAAGTAACCCGAGTGTGTCCTGGTTGTGTTCTTTTTCTACTAACCTTCCCGGAAAGGAGCACACCAAAAGCGACTTCCAGGTATATAATGGTTCATTGTAGCAAGGGCTCCATCTTCGGTTGTTCAACTTCCTCTTCCTGATTCTCTTCACAAGGGCTTAATATCCTCCCACCTTGTTTGCCCACTGTGCTTCGTGGTTCTCTAAGTTCTTAGAAGTTCTGAGGAGAGGGTCATTTTCATTTTCATTTTCATTGTGGTATTCTTTGGGCTTAAGCAAATTTGTTGCCTAAGGGGGAAAAATGAACTAAGACTGAAGTCAATTATGAAACAGAATATTTGAATTGTGTCATTTTGAGGCCTCATAAATCCCACACACAGATTTTAATACCAACTCTAAGGGAGGAGGCTCTGTTTTGTTTTTTTTTTAATTCTTTTCACAAGTGAGGGGCATAGGCTAACCACAAGCACACTAACGTCCTGAGCTAGATGCAGAGCAAAATCATTGGGTAGAGGAAGAATCACCTTTTCATGGTGTGCCATGGTGTTCGTCTATAGATGTTCTGACCCTGGGGGAGCTGGGACTAGGGAGAGCTGAGCTATGCTTTGTCAGAGGGAAGAAAGCGTTCAGATTTCACAGCAGGATTAAAATAAGCTTATTAAACAAATAGCATTTCTCTAAAGCTCCTGCCTTGTTATTAGGAACACTAATGACATCTTTTGAAGTTAGTTAGGCTTCTTTTCTAAGAGAGCATGACTTAAACAGACAATTCAAGTTAAAAATAAAAAAACTGTGCATTATGAAAAATAAGTCAGCCAAATTCACAGATAACTATTTTCTTGTATTGTTCACCTAAAAACCAGTGTCATACATGGTGGTACTAGGGAACCATGCTACATGCCCATGATATGGTACAAATGTGTATCGTTGCTTGATAAAAATGAATAGATAATTGACAGATATATGATAGATAATAAGTGATTGATTCTGCTGTATCTCAAAAATATAGCATTCATTCTAAGTCATTATTTTTCAACTTAGTCATTAAAGATCAGAGACATTATCCCTTGAAACTATGCAAAGATGAGCTGTGCATCCACTCTGGTCAGCAGTTACAATTTACATTAAGACAAGATGGAGTGTTCTCTTGGGAAATGAAGTTCAACACAATTAAATCCTCTAGTACCATGACTGCTCCTTCTCACTTGCTAAGATGCCCAGCTCTCATGGAGAGTTTAATTAAGTCTCTATATCAACTACTTTCAAAGATGAATAGATAGATGATTGATAGATAGATGATAGGTAATAAATGATTCTCCTGCATCTCAGAAATAAAGCATTCATTCCAAGTCAACATTTTTCAACTAAGTCATTAATGAATATAGAATTAATTTTCAATGCTTAGAAAATCATCACAACTGATTTTGAGAACCTTTGTTTTCAAATTTCCTCCACTAAGACATTTTTAATTTCTAAAACTTGTTAATAAGTAAATTTTTAATATAGGGAATGAAAGACAGGTGATATAGTTTATCTGTAATAAATCAATTTAAGCAGTCAGAGGAAACATATTAATTCCTCATTTTAGTGGAGTCAGGAATTTCTAATAGAAGAGCTGACCCAGATTCCTAGCGGTATGGCAGAGGCTCCCTCCATTCCCTCTTCACCATGTCTCCAGTACACGGCAACACTCTCTGCCTAGTGGGATGTGGTCGTGTGCAAATGCCTTACGAGGTGTTCCATTCTAGAAAGGAGGCCATGATGTCATCATGAAGCAGGGAGACAGATCTATGCAACAGTGACAGTGACTGTCGTGCTGTGGTTTTAAAACTCAAAAAGCACCTAGGCCTTTGATCAGAGAGTTCCTAGGCTGCTTGTATGCCCAGTTGAAAGGCCTGGGTCAACTAGGTAAAGTTCAAGTCAGCCACAATGAAGGGCAGATTAATTGTGTTCATCTCACAAACTATAAAACTAAGAGAGCCAGAGAGTCACAGAGGGGAAACTACTTACTGTTCTACTTCCTTTAGTATTTATAAAGAACAGAACTTTCTGCTGGAGGAACTAATGGCCTGGTGGATTCAGTACCTCAGCAGGGATGCTGGATCCCAGCTGATAACTCTTGGCAGTTGCCAACAAGCAAATCTGATATGCAAATTTCCAGGGGGTATTCCTGCCTGTGTAAATGGGAACATGTGCATTGCTAAATTTCAAAGCAAATCCAAATGAAAAACAAACAAAAAACAAATCATAAAATCAGCTTACCACCCTTTTTTATTTTGTCTTTGTGTCTTTAGCCACCTTGTAGTGATCCAGGTACCATTTCAGCAATGGCGACATAGCTCCACACCTGTGTGCCACCCTTCATACCATGCATCCCCAGGGGCTTTGCGATGCAGACAGAAGCAAGGTTGCAGGACAGGCCCAGCTCTCCAAGTTCCTTAGGACTAAATTTCCTATGGAGCTAAACATCTAAGTAAATAATAAAAAATAACAATATTACAAATAACTATAGCTGAAATCCCTATTTAATTCATAATCTGGTAATTTCTGAGCATTGATTCCATCCTTTCTCCTATATTTTAATTCTTGATATCTGAAACTGATTTAGAGATTCTCCTTTTAAGTGATTTTAGCTTTATATTTTAATGAAAGCTTTCCTAAATCATGAGACAACTGAAAGGATTCAGCATTATGAGGGCTGAACCAAGAGGATATAAAATTCTTAATCAAGCAGTGCATTTCTGCCCCCAATATTTTTAATACTTACAATTTCTGCAGTTCATTCACCTAATTTACTAGTTGTCAACCATTAAAATAGAGCCTCTTTAGGCTTGTGTGACCAAATTTTGACATTAATTTCCTAGTGCAATTTGGTTGATTTGTTCAAGATATTTAAATGACAAAATGTATTGCATACAAAGAAGCCTTTATTTAGTTATTTCTTGGTTCATGGGGGATGACAAGCAGTTATATACTAATTTTAACCTCCTTTTTGTTACTGAGTGCTTGAATGAAATTCCTCCATCCCACATGATGGTAGATTTGAGGCTTTGCCCTCTGAGCACCTCTCAGTAAAAAAATTATCTGAAATTTTGAAAACACAAAGTAGAACGACCTGGAATTATTCACACGGTGCCTTTGCTTATGCCCTGTTTCCTTTTTCTCCTCCTCTTTTCTCCTGATATGTATCTTCTTAAAAGTGCCAATCAATGGTAAGTTCCCCACCTGGCCCCTTGGAGAAGTTGCGGAGGGAGTGGGAGTGTGTGTCTTACCTGTAGATTGACGGAGCCAGCTGTGCTGTCCTGTGCTGGTCTGCATGTTTACTATTGTAGAACATTCCATGTGTGATGTGTGGGCCCACAGTGTTTCGTCAAGCTTTCTGATCCCTGAGCATGCGAAGTGACTCATCCAAACGTTATTCTCAAACCAGGCTCCCTTTTCTTTCCTCCTCCTTTGATTTCATGTATTAAGTCCCCATGCCCATTACTAGCTTTATTTGCCAAACCATTTTGTGCACTTTTCTTTTGCTCACAGAACATTTGTAGAGTTTATTTACTTCATTACACAAATAAGTTAGCTACCATTTGGAAGTTTACAAGCCTGGTTTTGCACCAGGTCTTGATGAAGTTTCAGATTGAAACTTCTACCAACAACAGCACCAGAACATTGGAAGGCTCCTGTCAATAAGCTTTGCAAAAGCAACATATCGTTTGGACTGCTTTGTAAAAGCCAAGATTTCTGCCTTATTCCTAGCAGTACTGCCAACCCCATTTGAACCTACCAACCAGTAACTTTTCTTTTCTGGCTGAGCCATCCTAGGGACTGAGCAACCTTAGTTTGAGGGATGTCAGCAGCCAGCTTCTTAGAATTCTGTGGTCCTGGTTCAGCCTGGTGCTTTACCCCATTTTCTCCTGGACCTTCTTTTCCTAGATGAGACCCACACAATGGCCAGTGATACCAGCAGCCTGGTGCAGTCCCACACTTACAAGAAGCGAGAGACCGCAGATGTGCCCTACCAGACTGGACAGCTTCACCCCGCCATCCGGGTGGCAGACCTCCTCCAGCACATCACTCAGATGAAGTGTGCCGAGGGCTATGGCTTCAAGGAGGAATATGAGGTGAGCGTGGGCCAGGTGCTGTGCCGCCAGCACACCAGTAAGCTGCAGGAATCCCAGCGATGCCAAGCTGGGTGGGGCATCCGGGTCCTTTCTCAGCTGGTGGTGAGACTTATTACCAAGACATTCACAGGTGCTCTGTGGAAGAAAAAGGCATCTTTTACCTTCTTACATGCATTGACCACCCAATGGTGGTCTAGCCCCCAATTCAAACTGGATCTTCCTACAGCCTGCCTGGGTGCTTTGGGCAGCCCTGTGCCCCGTGGAGTCTTGGTATTGGCTAGGACGTGGGCAGAGTCAGATGTGCACACACCACAACACCAGCATGCTCCCAGCTCATGGCGTGAGTTCGCCAACAGGGTACCAGCATGTGGGCCAAGGTAGCAAACCCCCCTCCTCAGCCTGGGGGAGTGGTGGTGCAGAGGATCTAGCAGGCACAGTATTAGTGTAGTATAGTCTGTGCAGCAAACATCGAACCCAAAGAAACAAACAAACAAATCCACATGCCAAAGAAACACCCCCCCACACACACACACAAAAATAACCAACATGGGAAAAGCTCATAATAAATCCACACCGAACTCTACCAACCCTACAGAAGATTCCTAAAATGAAATCTCCCTGGAAGGAAACCAAGACACGGACTTTAGAAGAACTGTGGACATATTCAAAGAAATTAGAGAACCAATGGAAGAGAATAAAAAACTGAAGAAGTACCAAGAGGGTGATAATGACAAACGTTGGAAAGAACTAAGGGGAGAGACTGAAAAACTCAAGAAGGACCTAGAGGGAGATAATGACAAACATTGGAAAGAACTACAGGGAGAAAATGACAAACTTCAGAAGGAAGTGGAAATGCTGAAAAGATCCCAGGCCAAAAGAAAAAAAGAAAATGACCGATGAACCAAGGAGGCTCTCTTTCCCTCCCCATTCTCCACAACTTTCCTATAACTAAGTATACATTGGATCCTAACTTTGTAGGCATTGTCTCCATAAGAAACTTGTCCACTTAAAGCAACTGTAGATCAATCAGTGAAGTCACATTGTAGAGAATAGTAAAGGAGCGGGCTATCATGGTCGTAATTACACCTGTTTTGCTATTTCCAGAATGAACACTGCTGCTCTAGGCACTCCTGGGGCAGCTGTCAGAGGCATTTCTGGGGTTGTAATATTCTCCAGCTATATGTAAAATGCAGAGTTCTCCACTTTCACAGTCATGATCATCAGAAAACTCTGCCAGAACTGGAGGGAGCTCACGGACCAGATGAAGTCTAAGAGAAGCATACTGTACCTGGTGTGTGTGTGTTTGTGGGTGTGGTGGAAGGAAATAAAAGATTGGCTTGTCTCTTTAGTACTATTTATTAAAATAAGTTTATAGCCATTGATGAAGATAAAATAGCATGGTTATTCAAAATAGAACTGGGACTGTATAGGCATAGACTTTTAAACCTGAGACTAAGATTTTGACTCTATTCCATATAATTAGGTTGTGTGGAATTAGAGTATGGTAAAGATGAGCTCCTATGACTTCTGAGAGCCTGTGAACTCCAAGCACTGTTCTGTCCCCTCATGTGGGCTGCTCATGGTTCTGCACTTTGGGCCCTGGATGCTGCTATGCCTTAGGCTGCACTCTCTGTCCAAGCTTGATTATCAAAAATGGACTCCACATGGTGCTAGCACTGGCTGAGCCATGGTTGTTCTTGAGGTCCGTGGTCCAAAGCAGACAGACAGATGCACTGGCTCAGCCAAACAAATGCAACCTGGTGCTGGTGGCCTCTGAGCAGAAGACTCCAAAGCCAAAGGAACCAATCCCAGCCATGTCCCTGTTTGATTTCACTCCATAAAACATTTTCAGATGAAGCTCAGCATTTTAGCAATCCTGAAATTCTTAGATTTACCCTTAGCAGTTCCAATGTAAAATTCAGTGAAATTGACAGCCTTTGCATAATTCCTCATGCACTTTTAAAGGGTAGCTTAGGAATTAATAGTATTAAGAGTAAGACTTCCAAAAGCATTAATATCTTATGAAAGACAAAATTAGGTTATTGAGAAAATCTAAGCCTAATGAATAGAGATGAAGTCTTAGTTCTGTCCAATATTTTGCATGCAGATATTGCTCAAGTGTTTATTAAATATGTTAATGTCAAAGAGATTAGTTACAGGCTCAAAATAACAATTCATAAAATAGCTGAGTCCAGTTTTCCATGAACTATTAAAAAATACCTGCTTTGTGAGTTCTATAACAAACCATGGGCAATGTGTATCTGAAAGTGTGTGAAATTATTTCCCATTCAGATCTCCTGAAGACAGTTGATCTGTAAGTACAAAGTATCTTATATTCATTTTAAGTATACCCTGATTGACAACCCATTAGGATTTGTTGTACCCTAAAATGAAATTCTTCATTTAGCAGTTACATTTCAAAAAAAGCTCTTTCATTCTATATATTTGTTGATCAGAGAAGATGGTTTTAAAGTCAATATTTTATTTAAATATTTTATTATTTTTATTTTATGTGTATGAATATATTATTGCCTGCATGTAAGTAAATGCGCCCATGTCCTGCAATGCCCATGGAGGTCAGAAGAGGGCATCAGAGTCCCCTGGAACTGGAGTTACAGACAGTTGTTAGCCACCATGTGGGTTCTGGGAATCAAATGCAGGTCCTCTGCAAGCTTAGCCAGTGTTCTTAACCACTGAGCAATCTCTCCAGCCCCTAGAGTCAATATTCTTTTTTTTTCTTTTTTTAAAATTTATTATTGTTATTAAACTATTTCCAAACATCATCATACATCAGTTCTCAATCAAATTTAGAGTCACTTCCCTTTCCATGCCCCCCACCCACCTGAGTTCCTGCACTCTGCCATACCTATCTTACATCTTTTTCCAAGTCTTTCCAGAGTTGGGTTTTTTTTCCAAAGCAGAGGCTTATTGTACATAAATATATACATACATACTCAAAAATATTCTTCTTAAAATATTTTAATTGACTTTTGTGTATTTCATATGTTATGCCTGAACTGAATTGGAAAATGATGTATGAAATACACAAAGCATCAATAAAAAAAAACTCAATCTTAATCACTTTTATACCCCCTTCTCCATAGGCACCATCCCACGGCCCCCATTGGAATTCATACATTGTTTCATTTGTGTTAAGGTCTATTATGCCAAATTAGTGCCCCCAGCCCTTTCCCAGCACGTTTATTCACTGAGGTCTAGTCAACCTATCCAGAGTCTCTCTCTTTAATAAGACCAGTTCTTTCTCACCCAACAGTAATAAGCTGCCAATATTTCTTCAGCTAAGATTGGGTTCTGCTGCCCATTTCCCCAGTTCCATGCTGGGTTTTTGTCTGGCTGAGCCTGCATGGGTCTTGTATAAGCTGACACCATTGCTGTAGGTTCATATGACCAGGGTCCCAGGAGCTTGTAGGATTCTATTTGTTGGATTCGTATATGTTTGATTCTATTGTAGGACTCTGTATGGTCATGCGTCACCTCTCTAGCTCTCACTGTCTTTCAGCCCCCTCTTCTGCAATGGTACCTGAGCCCTGGGTGAATGAAGCTTAAGATAGTAGTTCTGTCTATGGACCTACATTCCACAGACTCCTACACTCCATGCTTTGGACATTTGTGACATTTTGAGTTCCTGGCCCTCTGTTGCATGAAGGAGCTTCCTTAATGAGAGTTAAGAGATTCATTAGTGTCCTCTTGGCCCTTGTTCTATGTTGTATGAGCATTAAGTGTAGAGGTTGCATTGTAGATGTGCCAGTTGGCTTGGGCAATTTACAGACAATGTCTATGTGTGACCAGTTGTGGTTCTCTGTAATAGCCTTCATCTGGTGCAAAAGCTGCTTCTTTGATGAGTGGTGTCTGGTATATTTGTCTGTAAATATAAGGAGTCATATTTTGTACTTAGTAAGAAGTTACATTAGTCTAGGGATGTGACAGCCTTGGGACTTTCTTTAAGATCTGTGACCTCTCCATCCATGTGTATTTGGGTATGTTTACAGTGCCACACATGAATCTCCTCCCATTGAGTAGCCTTTAAGTCCAATTAAGTTGCTGTTGATTACCCCCAAGATAAAGTCCTGCTACGCGCCAATGCCATTTGCTGTGCTGGACACTGATGTGGATATTTGTTCTTAAGCCTTGCGTTGGACCATCATTAGTTGCTCAGGAAGTAAGGTCAACAGTCAACAAATGGACCTCATTAAACTAAAAAGCTTCCATACTGCCAAAGAAACTACCCAAGAAGTGAAGAAAAGATCCATAGAGTGGGAAGATACCTTCACCAGTGACACATCTGACAGAGGTTTAACATCCAAAATATATAAAGAACTCAATAAAGAATCAAGAAAACAAGTGACACAGTTAAAAGATGGGCTAAGGTTCTGAACAGAGAGTTCTCAAAAGAAGAAATAAAGATGGCTAAGAAACAGCTTAAAAAGTGTTCAATATCATTAGCAATTAGGGAAGTGCAAATTAAAATCACTTTAAGATTTCATGTTACCCCAGTAAGACTGGCTGAGATCAAGAGAATAAATGGTAGCAAATGCAGGAGAAGATGTGGGGAAAGGGGAACTCTCATTTACTGTTGGTAGCATTGCAAACTCACACAACTCCTATGGAAACCAGTGTGGAGGACTCTTAAACAAATAAAAAATGGACCTACCATTTGACCCAGTTATACCATGCCTTGGCCTATACCCAAAGGATTCATCCTATTGCACATACTTGCACATCTCATGTTTGTTGCTGCTCTTTTCACAATAGCTAAGAGATGGAAACAACCCAAGTGTCCCTCAAGGTGGTACATTTACACAGTGGAGTTCTACTCAGCGGTAAAGAAAGACAATATCATGAAATTTGCAGGTAAATGGATGGAACTAGAAAATGTTAATGCTAAGTGAAGTAACACAGACTCAGAAAAACAAACAATGTATGTTCTCCTTCATTTGTGGATCTTAGCACCAAATCCTTATATGGGAGTATATATCCTGATATAACTGCAGGAGCTAGAAAAAGGAGGGGAACCGGGAGGGTAAAGAGAAAGAGGGGACCTAAGAGAAGAATAGGATACTAAGGGAGAAATGGATAAAGTGGGGGTGTTTAAATAGAAGGAGAGAAGGAGGGCTATACAAGGAATTCTACATGAGTCCATGTGCATAGCTGGAGGCTACATAACAAAAAACAGTGCCAGACAGGAGAAACCTTCCTTTGAGTCACTGGCTAGAGTAGTTCAAGAGACTCCCAGAATTACATGGGCTGTTGCCTCAACTCTTGATTGCCTCCTAGAACTTGAAGGTAAGATCCTACTGCTGAAGAGAGGACATACTTTGGAGACCATATTTAGACCCATTGAGTTGAAGAAAGCCACCTCCCTTGAAGGCTAGCTCTCATAGTTTTGGAGAGCTCTTCGCAAGCTGCTAAGGGAGTAAGGCAATGGCCTTAAACCCCAAATCAATGATCAGTTCTTAAGGAAAGACGGAAAGTGGAAAAGAAAAATTTGAAAATAATATAGAAGGAAAGGAAGCAAAAACAGAAGAAAAGGAGCACCTGAGAGACCAAAATGGAAAATTCTGTTAGGAGTAATCTTAAGCTATCAAATTCCTCATCTGTTCCCATCTTCCCTCATAGGGGATGTGAACATTGATCAGCGGCAATGGTTTGGGTGGATGAACCGGTGCAGTGGCTTCAGGGATACCTTCTGAGCAGTATCTCATCTGCAGATTGAAGTCCCAGCCCTCACCATCTTTGTATCACTGAACTGCATAAGATTTGTGGTCAGATCTGTATGTGGGCACAGCCACATTTCAGGAAATTGAAAATCCAGTGGAAAGACCTGTTCTGCAATTATTCTTGCTCTATTCTCTCTAAACCCTGATAATCTAATAATCTTGGTCTAATGTGAGTCAGGAACATCTTTAAATGGTTATTTTTAAGTTCAGTTGGATTTTGGATCTGTGACAGGATACACCTGCCCTGCTCGTGCTTGCTCAAGTGCCGTCCTCTCTGTGACTCTTACTCAAGTCATCTAATCTCAACCTTTAGTTTCTTCATCTGTATCCTGGTTTGTCTTCCATTGCTGTGACAAAACACTCTGACCAACACCAACTTGGGGAGGAAAGGATTTATTCAGCTTACATCTCCCAGGTCACAGTTCATCACTCAGGGAGCCCAAGGCAGGAACTCAGGGCAGGAACCTGGAGGCAGGAGCTGAAGCACAGGCCATGGAGGAATGCTGTTCACTGGCTTGCTCACCTGGCTCATGCCCAGCCCACCTTCTTATACCATACATACAACCTGCCCAGAGTGGCACTACTCATTGTGGCCTGGGCCCTCCCACATTGCCTGATAATCAAGACAATACTCCACAGATGTGGCTACAGGCCAATCCAATGGAGCCAGTTCCCCAACTGAGGCTCCTTCAACCCAGGTGTGTCAAGTTGACACTAAAGCTATCCAGCACAATCTGTAAAATAAAATATTTGCAGTATAAGCTTCTAAGGTGGTTGTGAGGATTAAGTCATGTGATACCTCATAAGAGCTAAAATTTTATGTAGCATCTAATAAACTTTCATTTGAAATGTTAGTGAGCTGAAGAAAAAATACCAAGATCCAAGAGAAGTTCTTCATGTTCTTCCTACAGAAGTTGGATTATTATTGTGTTAAGGTTTCAGCCCATGTCTTTCATCTATTTTAATTTTTTGGTTGGCATATATTCATCGTATGTGGGTGTCACAAAGATATTTTCATTCACTTACATCGTGTTCTTCAACCACATTCATCCCCTTCTGCCCTCTCGTTTCCCCCCCTCCTCCCACTAATCTGTTTCATTTTTGCAGATAGTTATGTTTCTGCTTTCATTTCATGTATATATTATGCTATGTGTAATATATACATCTATAAATCTAGGATCCACACATGAGAGACAACATGTGATGTTTATCTTCCTGGTCTAGCTTATTTCACTTAACAAGATGGTCTCTCATTCCATCCTGTAATTTTCCTACAAATTACTTCATTTCATTCTTCTCTGTGAGGTACTATAATGTAATAAAACTCCCTCGTGTATATGTATATTCACCACATTTTTATCTAGTCATCTGCTGATAGATATCTGGGCTGATTCCATAACTTGGCTTTTATGACTAATGTAACTGTAAACATGGATGTGCAGGCATCTCTGTAGTAAGCTGGTTTAGTTTCCTTTGGGTTTCTCCCCCAGGACTGTAGTGGTATCACTGGATTATATGTTATTTCTCACTCACTTTTTTTGTTTTCTGAGGTACCTCTATACTGATTTTCATAGTGGCTACATTTATTTACAGTGCAGTGCTTAAGGGTTTCCTTCTCCCAGCATCCTCACCAGATCGTGCTTGTCTGTTTTCCTAATGACAGCTGTTCTGTTGGGATGAGATTCAACCTCAATATAGCTTTGATCTTCTGTATCATTTCTTAAGCATAGTAATCTGAGGACAGGGTAAGCCATGTACTTTGTTGAAATGTGGCAGTACCTTTTGCTCAAACTTGTGTAGTATAATAATGTCCCTACCCTGTATCATATATTATGAAAATTTCCTACTAAAAAATAACTTAAAAGTAAAAAAAAGTAGGCTTGATTCTGTGGTTTAAGAATATATTTTAGGGGCTGGAGAGATGGCCTAGTGGTTGAGAGTGCTGACTGCTCTTACAGAGGACCCGGTTCAATCCCCAGCACCCACATGGCGGCTGAGAACCGTCTTTAACTCCAGTTCCAGGGGAATCTGACACCCTCTTCTGACCTCCCCGGCATTGCACGACGCGGGTGCACAAACCTACACGCAGACAGTACACTCATACACATACAAGAATAAATAAAAATTTTTAAAAAAGAATATATTTTAAACACCTGCTGCCCCTTTTATTGCGAAGATACTATTTTATTCTAGGGAATGTGGTTATAGACCACAAACTTTCTCCTTAATGAAAAAAAGGTCACATTGTTGTCTTTGGCAAAGTAAAGTTTGGGGGCATTTGATGTGGTAAGTTGTTCACTGTACTTGTGCACAGAGAATAGAGGGGAGCACCACATTGCCCCACCATCTGTAAGCTCACGGTGAAGGAGAAGGAACGGGGGCATCTGGCACAAAGCCTGACCACCCAGACACATGTTCATGAAGCTATGAAGCACATGAGGATGCCTGAGCCAACCTGGAACAGGGCTGACTCCTCCTTGATAGATAACTGGGAGTTGTCAGGAGGAGTCAAAAGAGGGGGCATTCCAGATGGACACAAACCAAGAGATTTTTGGTAAACTTCTAATACTTTAGTGTGTTTAAATGCTAACCTAGTTTTAAATCTTATTTTCCTACTTCATAATCTGTTCTGAGGTTGTGATCCCAGTATTGTATGCCTGAGTCACTGTAGGGATTGGAGGTCAAGGCTGTGGGGGCTGCTGTCACAAAGGGCCCCGTGTGTCATACGTGAGAAGTTTGACTGCCACATCATTCTGGAAGCAGTGAGTAACAAAGGAGACTCTGGCACATTGAATGTCCCCCTCCAGTGTGGAGAAAGATCCCTGTCAGATGAGCAGCACAGTTTTAAACAGTATTTCTCTGATGCACACAGGAAGAACCTGAAAACTAATAATTAAAACCCCCCAAAGTAAAAGATTAAAAGGAAAAGACATTTGCCAAGAGCATGACAGTAATCACACTAAAGCCAAAAAAGCCCTTCAGCAGTACCTCCAGGGAGAAAAGACAGAGGATCCTCCAGCCACTGCCATGGCTCCTGCTCTGTCCTTCAGTCTTTCTGCCTTTCACCCATCCATGAGTTTGTGGAAAACCCAGCTTTGAGCTTCCTGCAATGTTTTTGGAACAGAGACTCTCTCTCTGTTCCCTCTGTTCCAGCCAGTTCTTCCTTATGTTTTCCAAGACAGCGGTGTCTGAAAGTTGGCCTAAATGCAGAAAGCTTTGCTAATGATCAAGTAGCCACAGAAGTGTGTCCAAACAAGAGGGAAACATGTGGTGGGATGAGACAGAGCCACTCTCTGTGCAAATTTTTTATTTGATTTTGTTCTAACAAGATAGTCATATGGCACATCTCACCAGGGAGACAGAGTAATTTGATTCAAAAGAAACGCCGACATGAATCACAATAAAGAAGTAAACATGCTTGCTTGAACAGAAAATGGCATGTTGTCAGCAGAGAGTGGCCTGGATCTCAGGAGAAAGGCCAGTGGAAAGAGCAGGCTTGTTTATGTTGCCAGAAGAGATGAGCAGGTTCCTAAGCAAAGGCAGTCTGTGCTGACCCCCAGAGAGCAAGTCCGTGGGTTTCCCAGAGTTGAAGAAGGAACAGAGCTGCACCCTACAGGGAAGTGGCAGACAGGACTCAGTCACCCAGCCTTGAAGACTTCTTGGCCTCTGGTCACTTGGAGAGTTCCAAGGGAGATTCTCAGGCCTTGCAGTGCAGCTCCTCCCTGACCCCCAGGAACCCCCCGCTGGATATGGGTGTGCTATCGTTCTCCTGAACCAGCAGTGAGGGAGCTTCATGGTATTCAGGCCTGTGTTGGGGATAAGACAGAGGTAGCCTTTCATGGTCAGAAAAAGACATATTCTCCCTCTGTACTCCCCAAAGGATTTCATTCCCTTAGCTTTTTAACTGTCCCAAAGTCCCTTTGGGGATCCAAGCAGAAAGACACTGACCTTCACTCAGCAAACAGCATGCTATTGGCAAAGAATATGTGTTGCTGTATCTGTACAGTTAAGATAAAGAAATATCCTTCCAGGCAGGTCATCCTGAAACACAGAGTGTTCTGTTTCAGTAGCTTGTAGTCAATTTTACTCTGAGGCAAAGCAGTTCATTTCTCCCTTCCTAGAGCTGAAACTTAAGAGAAATTTAAGTAACTCTTTGGGTCCTACTCTTTAAAATAATGTGTGTATACATCTCAGTATATTTAGAAAAACATACCCCAGCCCACTCACTTTCTTCATACGCCTCTCCCCAGAGCACAGATCCTGGTGATTAATTTTATAATTGAACGTGGAGATTATTTCTTCACTCAGTTTAAACTGGGGAATTGAAGTCATTGTGCCCAAATTCAGGCTTAAGTACAGCAGATGCATGTTTCAGAGAAACCAGCATTGTCTTTAAATGTGCTGTCTCCGTGCAGCTCCGGTTTGAAAGTATGGGTTATAAATTCCCCTTTGATTTTTCCCTTCTTTTCCAAGTGAAATAGTTGAAGTTGCTCAGTGCTCATTGTTTCACTTAATGACTTTTTCTGCGCTGGGAAAGAACTCTGGCAACCTAAGAATTATCACTGGAGTGCTTCCTCTGCTCTCTGCCACATCGCTCTCTCTTTTTCTTTGCTTGTCTCCCAGCTCAGAAAAGCCAACTTGTCCTCCCAAAGACCGCTGCTTAAAAATCAACTGCCCTCACCAAATGTGGTGGAACGGGCCTTTAGTCTCAGAAAAGGAGGCAGAGGCAGGTAGAGCTCCATGAAACTGGGGCCAGACGGGTCTGCATAGTAAGTTCCAGGCCCATGAAAACAATGAACTGCTCTCTGCAGAAGTCAGGTCCCAACTCCTCCCATCTTCAGGTACCACGAGCTGGGGAGACAGGCTCCAGAACAGAACCTTAGAAGGCCCAGCAGCAGGCCCCGTCTCTGACCCTTGATGTCATCTGATGGAGAAAGAGGTGTATACCTTTCTAGAACAATCTCAGGAGTAGTCTACAGCAGCTCCTGCGTTGAGTTTTTCAAGAGACAGAAGCAGGCAGGATAAGAGCTATTCCGTGTGACTCAGTTCCTGAAAACTCTTCACTCTGTGACTCAGCCTCCTCCCCTGCAGCCCACATATCAGATGAGCCTTTCAGTTCCCTTTTCAAATTCTCAGCCACCAGCTGAGTCCATCAATTGCCACAATCAGTGCAGGTTATTTTCTATCAGGATAACAGACACACAAAACCAAACCATTGAAAGCTCAGGATGGAGAGCTGGGAGGGGAGGTACTGGCAAGCCCTGTAAGGTTAGGGACAGCAACAGCTGCGCCTCCATGGCAGCAACCGCCAAGTTCTTTCTGATAATTTTTTTCTGTAATCATTATGTTGATGGTGAGCCACGTCCATAAGGAAACAGTCAAAAATTTCTCTCTGAAATTTTAAATTGGGCAAGTGAGGTGTGTGTGTGTGTGTGTGTGTGTGTGTGTGTGTGTGTGTGTGTGCTTGCTTAGTGGATTAAAATTCTACATTCTTTTCATCTTATGTATGTGTGCACATGTGTGCAAGTGTGCACATGCAGGATCAAAGGACATTGTGTGTCCTGCTCTAGCACTCTTTAGATAGTGTCCCTTGAGAAAGGGCCTCTCACTGAACCTAGGTCAGCCAGTAAGCCCCAGTGATCTTCCTGTCTCTACCCCCACACTGCTGGAGTTACAGGTACAACACAGTCACACCTTATTTTTCTACATGGGTGCTGG
Source organism: Rhizomys pruinosus (assembly GCA_009823505.1). Taxonomy (NCBI): domain Eukaryota; kingdom Metazoa; phylum Chordata; class Mammalia; order Rodentia; family Spalacidae; genus Rhizomys; species Rhizomys pruinosus. The sequence goes on along the minus strand of VZQC01013003.1, from coordinate 2,091,001 downwards.
GGATTTGAACTCGGATCCTGACGTTTGTCATGGCAAGTGCTCTTACCTACTAAGCTAAGCTATCTCCCCAGCCCTGTATTTTTAAATAACACAGTGGAGAAAATCAGTTTTACTGTGAGTACTCGTTTTGATTTTTCTCAAGGACCAGTTCACACATGTGTCTTCCTTGTTACTTGCTGCACATTGCTTGCTTTCATGAGCCCTTTTGTGACCAGAGGATTTTCCTTTAGTTACTTTGGCTTCAGCCTTGAATGATGTAATGCAGGAACTCAAGCTTCAGGGAATTAGGTTAGACGTTGTATTTCCCGCAGCTCTGTCCTTGCTCTGAGGATAGTTCATGGCAGTTGACATTTTCCAATTTGTTTGAAGTACTTCTAGGCAACTGTCTGGTTTCCATTTGGAAGCTGGTTATTAGAATTTTCTTTATCTAACCTGAGAGAAGTTAAGCAATTTTCCCACTTGTTAACATGCTTTTAGTGTCACATACCATTAGCCACAAGTGCTTTCGCAGAGGGCCTGGTCCCGAAGGGGCTGGTGCCTGTGTCCCAGTATCTGCGGACCCCATGTCTCTCCAGCATCCATCAGGCCTTCGATTTGCTTGATGGTGTCACTACCCACTCACAGGGTCAAACTAGAGTTTTCATGGCTATCCCTTCCCCTCACTCTACACCAGCAGGCTGCAAAGTTGTAACTGCCCTCCCTCTCCACAATTTTAATCTGTCTCTTCCTCTTGATTCCACAGCCTGGTCCTCATCACTTATGTGGCCCATTGGGTCCCTTCACTTAAGTGTTATACATTTGTTCCTTCCCCCTGCAGATCTGCCTTCCGCCCCTATGCTGCAAGGTCATTTTTTCACTGGAGGACATTTTTTTCCACACATTTGACTAGTGCTCAAATCAGCCTATAAATTCTTTCAACTCTAACTCTAACATAAGATAAATAGTCTTGAGAATTGAAGTGAACAGTAGCACACAGGTCTCCTATCCACTGGAGAATTGTTTGGTACAGACAAGCCTACACATCTGGGCACACATGGAAGTGTTCTGTGCAATGATAAGTGTGGATAAAAAGCAATCTGGGGGCTGGAGAGATGGCCTAGCGGTTAAGAGCGCTGACTGTTCTTGCAGAGGACCCGGGTTCGATCCCCAGCACCCACATTGCGGCTGAGAACAGTCTGTAACTCCAATTCCAGGAGAACTCCAGTTCCAGGGGAATCCGACACCCTCTTCTGACCTCTGCGGCATTGCACGACATGGGTGCACCAACCTACATGCAGACAGTACATTCATACACATAAATAAATAAAATTTTAAAAAAAGCAATCTGGACTTTCCTGTCTTTTCCAAACTCTCAATAGGAACAATAAAGAAAGATTTAGGTATGATTTCAGTGCATTCTGTAAAGTAACTCTTTAAAGAAGGAAATTTCAGCATCATATAGTTTCATAGTTCATGAGGGTGATTTGTATCATGGAAGTGTTTCAGAAGGTAAAAGATTTTTGAGGGTGGACCTTTCATAGATCTATTTTTGACTCCTAAAACTGTGATGATGATGTTGATGCATCCAACAACCACTGCTTGTGAGTCCTGTACAAAAACACAGACACTAATGAATATTTGTACATATCATGCTAATAATAATATAATAAATATTATTTTATTATGACTATGTCCTTTTTCCAGAGGAGGACATGACTCAGTATTGTAGTACCTTACTGCAGCCATCCTCTGTGAGCTACAGGAAGCGTCACTCTGTCTTCCGGGACTCCTAAGCCCTTGTCCCTGCCACCACACCACATTACTTCTTTACCCAACACCATGGAGAGACACACCTAAGGAAATTAACCTTATGTTTTATCGATTTGACTTGTGGCTTTGCAGCGGGAGCGATGCTTCTCCTGTCTGCTGTTTTGTTTGCTTTGAGCAGCACTTTGTCTTTTGGCAGAAGACCCATCTAAGTCTGGGGCAGTGAGGATTGACAGGGCCAGCCCTGCTGTATTTCAGCAGCTCAGGACCAGTAGATGCTGCCCATTAATCTCGCTCAGTGCCTTACCTCATGATGCCAGGTCATTCCAACGCTGCTACTTTTCATTGTCTGAGAAATGCAGGAAACCCACTCTGAGACTGTCAGCTAGCCTGGCTCATCCAAAATGAGCCAGTTACAACCTCAAGCCTAGCTATAGCTCCTGAGAGGCATAGATTCTATATTCCATCTGCCCCTCCCCATTACAGCTAACCAATCCCATTAGAAAGAAGAAGAAAAGACAGAGTTGTAAAATTAAGTTGTATGTGAAAGCCCAAACTTTCTAGAAAATTCTTTCTGAAAGTTGAATCTTTTTCCACTAGAATATTTAACACAACAGTGACAACCTTTGTTAAATTAACCTCTGACCTCAAGGCACAACCAAAACAACTTTTACACCTTGACGATGGCCTAGCGGTTAAGAGCGCCGACCGCTCTTGCAGAGGACCCGGGTTCGATCCCCAGCACCCACATGGCGGCCGAGAGCCATCTGAAACTCCATTTCCAGGAGAACTCCAGTTCCAGGGGAGTCCGACGCCCTCTTCTGACCTCCGCGGCATTGCACGTCACGGGTGCACAGACTTGCATGCACACAATACATTCATACACGTACGGAAATAAAAAAAAAAAAATTAAAAAAAAAAATAGCCAGTCAAAGCATAGATTCTCTCTCTTTTGTTATAAAGAACAATACTGTAGAATAAAGGGATAATGGATTAAAAATTAGAACACCTAGGGCCCAGTTACTCTCTGCAAACTCAAACTCTGAAACAATGAGCAAATCACTAAGCTTCCATGAAGCAGCTCAGCCAGTGGGAACCAAGGGTCTCAGTATCAGCGTACTTGGTAGTGTGATAATCTCAAGGGTGTTAGGGCTCCAGTGTGGCTGAAATACTCTCATGGACAGAAGGTTTTGCAGTGGACAGCACTGATTAGCAACACAATGTGGGGGTGTGGTATGGACGGCACTACTGTGTAGATATATGTCCATCTCTGGATCTGTGTGTTTATGTGGGGACATGGTATGGATGTCACTGCTGTGTGGACATCTATCTCAGGATCCACAGATACCTCTTCAGTTCTCTAGGCTCCCTGAATGAGGTGGCTTCTCTCCTCAGGCCTCTTTTCTCTCATTTCAGCCTCTAGCCTCTCCCCTCTAACCTCTACCCTACCTTCAGCACGCTGTTAACACCAGCTTGAGATAACTGTAATAGCATTAGCACATGACTGCATCAAACTGCTTGCTCAGTGTCTGAAATGTGGCTGTGATCATAGTTCTATTATGTCTCTGAGCCCTACTGTCCTAGTTTTCAAGTATGATGAGTAATATGGAAATGAATACATTAAGTATTGGGAATTCTTAATTTACTTCACATTTTAAATCATGTGAATTCAAATTTGGCCACCTGCTTAATCATACCACACAAATGTTGAATTAGAGTTCATACTATTTTTGATATGTCATTTCACAGCAATGAAAGGGGGCACACTGGCTTCTCCAAAGCCTTCTGCTGCATGTTCTGAAATGAAGTCGTTTTATGTCCAAGACTGAAATATAATGAAGTTCAGAATTCACCTGTATTATACCTTATACTATAGAGTTTTTAAAACTTCTCCATCCCCTTTATCCTCTACTGTTGCCCTTTAGAGAGACATGGAAAACCTTTTATCTGTTTACTTCAGGGAAATTATCCAAGAGATACTGAATAATTATAATGTATTCAGTGCTAATTATAAATATGCAGCATATGTTTTTATATCTATTGTATTTATGTGCTTTAGGTAATTATGCATTTGAGTTCCTTGCCAATTTTATGGCCAAAATATTTTACTTGGCTGATTACTAAGTGTATTTTAAGCTTACTTCTTGAAACATGAAGTGAATATACTATAAATCCAATTAACATGATTAATTTGCCTAAGGAGAATACTTGCTTTTATTTCCTTTCTCTGTTTTAATGCTGAAAAACGGTTAGAGGGTTACAAAATAACAGTTTATTCTTAAAGGTATCTAAGCCCAATTTTATCATTATTTTCCTTTATAAGCAAAGCATACTTTTTTACAGAGATTTTGACTTTTTTTTTTTTTTTTTTTTTTTTTTGAGCCAAGGGTCTCCCTGAGCTCCTGGCATGTCCTAGGAAACTCACTTGAGACCAGCTGGCCTCGAACTCACAGAGATCCGCTGCCTCTGCCTCCCAAGTGCTAGGATTAAAGGCGTGCGCCACCAGCCCAGCATTATTTATTTTTGTATGTGTATCAATGTAGTCTGTATGCATGAAGTTTGTGCACCCATGTCGTGCAATGCCGCGGAGGTCAGAAGAGGGTGTCGGATTCCCCTGGAACAGGAGTTCTCCTGGAATTGGAGTTTCAGACGGTTCTCGGCTGCCATGTGGGTGCTGGGGATGGAACCGGGGTCCTCTGTAAGAGCGGTCGGCGCTCTTAACTGCTAGGCCATCTCTCCAGCCCCGAGATTTTGACTTTTTAAGTATATAGAAGAAAGAAGCACTAAAGCTTACTGCAATTTTCAATATGTTGCTAATACTTAGTGCATTTGGGTCTTGACATAGTTTCAAATCATATTTTCCTGTTTAATAATGTGTCTCAAATAGTCCCTGTATCTTTGTCATGAACACTTCTATAAATAATTCTTTGTGCTTACTGATAATACTTTCTTTTTAATTTTTAATTCATTTTTATTTTGTGTGTATCAATGTTTTGCCTGCATGTATGTAAGTGTACCTATGCATGCAATTCCTGCAAGAGGACAGAAGAAGATATCACATCTCCTGGAACTGGAGTTACAGATGGTTGTTAGCACCATGTAGGTGCTGGGAACTGAACCCAGGTCCTCTGCAAGGGCAGCCAGTACCATTAACTGATGACCCACCTTTCTAACCCCACTGGCATTATTTTCTGAAGACATCTTGGTGTATAAAATGCTGCAGATTTGCACTGTATCGACATGCTTGCTTTCATGGAAGGTTAGAACAGTTCCCATTCCCATTGCCACCCTGCATAAATACTTCCCATAACTGTGACTAAAATTAATATCCTTCCTTTTATATAAAAAATGTTTTGCCTCTTTGATAGACTACAGATGTGTATCCTGTTAGTTTTCCATTTGAAAACACAATGTCTTCATGTTTCCTAGCACATGGACATTTTTGCTGGTTTATAACCTTTGCTACCTTTTCTACTAGGATTATCTCTTACCCATTCTGTCAGCTTTGATATGGCTTGTTTGTTTGATTGTTTGTTTGTTTGTTTTTGTTTGCTTGTTGAGACAGAGTCTCTGTGTAGCCTCAGCTGGCCTGGGACTCACTATGTAGACCAGGGTAGCCTTGAACTTACAGAGATCTGCCTATTTCTGCTGCTATTTCCCTGGAAGTTCTCAGTCTATGTGTTTCCATGATTTTAAAATCCCTTTTTCTACTAGAAATATGGTAATTTTAGACTTCACACCCTCATGAAAATCCTTGTACAATTTTTCCAGAATTGCAGGGCTCAATTTATAAAACTTATGAATACTAACTTGGCAATGGTAGTATGAGCAATTAGCCCGCCCATTAATGTTTCATGTCTTCATTTATCTGGAACTTCTTTATTATTTTTCTGTAATGTACCCAAATATCATGGTAAAACTTTGTATATGTCTTATGTATGTTTTTTAATTGTGGAGATAGTTGTCTTTTATTTTATTGCACATTTATACAGTAGATGTTTAGACATCCTTGCCTTTTATTCTCACATGCTGTGGAACTCAGTCCCAGTGGTTAAAGTTTAAATGCATCTTTGCCTCATTTGTTTGGGTAGGTAGGTAAGTAGGTAGGTAGGTAGGTAGGTAGGTAGTATAGGATAAGATATTTTAGTTAGATGTATATAGATATGACATAAATACGAGCATATCATATGTATATATGTCCATATAAACATTATTCAGTAGTTTTATTTCAGTCATTTGTCAGAGAACTATTTGGGAGTTTTATATGGAGAAAACATGTCAACTCCCATTGCTGTCAACCTGCTTCATTTACGTCTCATATTTTATCTCTTTTTCTTTATTCTAAAGCTATCTAGAACCTCCAGTAAAATGTTAAATAAAATCCAGTTTGATATAGAGTATAACCAGTAACTCTACCCGGTTGCAGAACCTAGCCTGCCACTCCATCTAACTCAGAACAGAGCCTAGTACAGAAGCCTCGTAAGGACCCAACTTATAATAGAATGAAGCTAGGAGCCTCACCTGGGAGAGAAACCAAACTAGTGACCCGGTGGCTCCAGCCAGACGGAGTACACACTTAGCAACAATTCCCAACCAGATGTGCTACCACCTCAGCCAGCAGCCCTGTATGTCCTTCATCCCCACCTAATAGCTTCATCCAACCAATAAGACAAGTCTGTCTCCTGCCCGAATCCATATTCTAGCCAGCATCCCACCCAAACTCAGAGCACAAGAAGTAGCCCCAACAAATTAGTGGAGTCCACAGAAATCCACACCTTGTACATACTACCAACTAGCCTGTGAAAAAACCAACCTGAACTGGCTGAGAAAGGTCTATCCCTGATGAAGTGAACCTGTAGATGGTGGGAAAGGTGACTGCTTCCTCCAGGATACAGTAGAAAACAAGATGATGAAGAGTCAGTCATAGGAGTATAGCACCAAAGGAAATTAGTAAGTCTCAAAATAAAAAACCCTGATCTTTAAAAAAAAATGCAGCTCTATTAACTGACTGACAAAAATTTCAAAATAATCCCTTTAAGTAAATTCAGCAAACTATAAAAAAAAAGTGCATAGATTATTAAACAAAACTTGGAAAATAATACATAAAAATGTAAGAGCTTAACAAACAAATAAAAATATCTAACTTTTTCATTCAGAAATTATATCAATGAATAGTGCTTCCCAAAGTCCTGGTTTAGCTCCCCAGTATCACCAAAAAGAAATAACAGACATGAAAAATAGAATGATGAAGCACAGGGATGCTAAAAACTCCACCAGAAAACTCCTAGAAACAATTAAGAGCTTCAGTAAAGTGGCAGGATACAAAATTAACCTAGAAAGATCAGTAGCCTTTCTTTACACCAACAACAAACAACTGAAGAAGGAATTCAAGGAGACCTTCCCACTCACAATAGCCTCAAAAACAATAAAATACCTAGGAACAAACCTAACCAAAGACACCAAAGATCTCTACAACAAAAATTTTAAACCCTTGAGGAAAGAAATTGAAGAAGACATCAGAAGATGGAAAAATCTCCTATGCTCATGGATTGGGAAAATTAATATAGTAAAAATGTCCATTCTACCCAAACTCTTGTATAGATTTAATGCAATCCCAATTAAAATCCCCAAGAGTTTCTTCACAGGCTTGGGAAAAAAGTCCTTAATTTCATTTGGAAAAACAAAAGACCCAGAATAGCCAAAACAACCCTGATTGAAAAGAGCAATACAAGGGGGATTTCTATACCAGACTTCAAACTATACTACAGGGCTATAGTCATAAACAGCTTGGTACTGGCACAAAAACAGATCTGTTGACCAATGGAACAAAACTGAAGATCCAAACCTGAGCACATACAATTTCAGCCACCTCATATTTGACAAGGGGGCCAAGAAGACACAATGGAGAAAAGACAGTGTCTTCAGCAAGTGGTGTTGGCAAAACTGGATCACCACTTGTAGAAGAATGAAATTAAACCCCTACCTCTCGCCCTGTACAAAAGTCAACTCCAGATGGATCAAAGACCTCAACGTGAAACTTCAAACTCTGAAGGTGATAGAAGAAAAACTTGGCAGCAGACTACAAGACATAGGCTTAGGAAAAGACTTCCTAAACCAGACAGCAGCTGCACAAGAATTACAAGAATAATCGACAATTGACAAATGGGACCTCATTAAACTCAAAAGCTTCTGTACATCAAAAGAAACAATCAAGGAAGTGAAGAGAAATTCCACAGAGTGGGAGGAAACCTTCACTGCAGATACATCTGACAAAGCATTGATTTCCAGAATATATAAACTACTCAAAAAACAAAGAAGAAAGAAAAGAAATGACCCACTCAATAGATGGAGCAAAGAGCTGAACAAAGACTTCACAAGTGAGGAATTAGAGATGGCTGAAAAACATCTTAAGAAGTGTTCAGCATCATTAATCATTAATCATTAAGGAAATGCAAATCAAAACCACTCTAAGATATCATCTTACTCCAATAAGACTGGCTAGGATCAAGAAAACAAATGACACCAAGTGCTGGAGAGGTTGTGGGGAAAGAGGAACACTCATCCACTGCTGGTGGGAATCTAAACTTGTACAGTCACTATGGAAAGCAGTGTGGAGAACCCTTGGAAGACTTGAAATGAACTTGCCACCTGACCGAGCCATACCACTCCTGGGCATGTACCCTCAAGACTCATCTTACCACAGAGATACATGTGCAGCCATGTTTATTGCAGCTCTCTTCACAATAGCAAGGAGCTGGAACCAACCCAAGTGCCCCTCAACTGACAAGTGGATAGAGCAAATGTGGTACATCTACACAATGGAGTTCTATGGAGTGGTAAAGAAAGATGACATCATGAGTTTTGCTGGTAAATGGATGGAACTAGAGGATATTATGTTAAGTGAAGTAACACAGTCCCAGAAAAACAAAGGATGAATGGTATCCCTCATCTGTGGATGCTAGCACCAATTACCTAATTATATGGCAAACTGAGTAAGGTCAATGTGATCTGAAAACAACTGTGCTCTTATATTGTGAATCCCTTAAAATATAATAAATAAATTTTAAAAATCTAAAAAAGAAAAATAGAATGAATGATCTGATATCTTAATTCAGAGCTTCAATACTAGATTCAGTCAAGTCAAAGAAAAAGTGAGTGAACTTGAAGACAGCTTATTTGAAATTGTCCATTCAGTACAACAGAAAAAAAAAAAAATAACAAAAAAATGAAGAAGACCTGTGGATTTTGGGGATCATCAGATGGAACAGTAAACATTACTATAATTATCAAAGAGGAAGATGTGTAGAGTTTACTACAAAGATGGAATGAGACCAAGTTTATTTAAAGAAATAGCAACAAAGAGAGCTTTCTCACTTTGGAGGAAAAATAGATATCTAGATTGATGAAGATCAAAAGTTGCTAAGTATATTGAACCTACAAAAGTCTACACTAACAACATTGTGATTAAGTTATCAGAGATCAAAGAGAGAGGGAGAATTTTGAAAGCAGAAGGAAAAAGTGGATTATCCCATTTAATGAGAGCTCACAAACTACCTGCAGATTTCTTTGCAGAAATCTTTAAGCCAGGAGAGAATGGAATGACATATTCAAAATGCCAAAAATAAAACAAAGCATATTATACCAATGAAAACTGTCCTTAATAGAAGAGAAATAAAGTCTCTCTAATAAATAAAAGATGAAATAGTAAACTACCACTTGACTACCTTATGAAGAATGGTAAAGGGAGTTCATCAAGCTGAAATGAGAGTTTAATAAGCAATAGAAAGTGTGTGGATGTGTAAATTTTTTTATTGTGTGTAAACATATGCTTAAAATTGGAATCACAATCCAAGTGTTACAGTTCTCTAATTGTACAGATGGTACTTAAATGACTTTCAGCTCCAGTATAAGAGTTCGAAAACAAATGTACTTTAACTATAACTTATTTTTGGATATTCAATATAAGAAAGATGTAGAGGGATGGATAGATGGCTCAGTGGTTAAAAGGATCTTTTGCTCTTATAGAGGATTCATTTCCTTGCACCCATGTCAGACAGCTCACAACCACCTGTAACTCCAGCTGCAGGGGATCTGATGCCCTCCTGTGGCCTCTGTAGGCACCTCTACTCACAGATACACATACCCACATACACATATACACACATACACATATGTGTCATTTATGTTATTAATTAACTAAAATGTGAAAGGAAGGAGAAATAGAAGGGTAGAGCTTCTTTTATGAAGTTCAAGTTATTAACAGTTTAAATTAGTGTGTTATAATCTAACTTAGATTCAAAACCATGCCACCAAAAAACCCCAGCAAGTCACAAAGGAAGACTGTAAGAAGAAACTACAAAACAATGCAGTTTAGCAAACCCTTGTCTATTGACTTACATAAATTGGTTTCATTCTCTATTCAAACTGTGTAGTGTGGCTGGATGTATTTAAATAAGAAAAAAGAGAAAAATGAATAATAGTTCACTTACTTTAGCATTAAGACACATAAAATAAAAACAAAGAAATTAAAAATATTAAAATTGTTAGATAATTATAAAAGGCTGGCATTGTTTGGGGTTTTTTTTTTTTTTGAGACAGGGTCTTCCTGTAGCCCCAGCTGGCCTGGAACTCACAGAGATCCAAAGGCTGGCATTGTTATTAAAATATTTTTAAATGATGAAAAATGTTCCTAACTCCCCAAAGCAATTTATAGATTCATTGTAGACCCTGTACAAATCCAAATGTATGGCCTAAAATAGTAAACTTCTATAAGAAAACACATGGGAAAAGCTTCCTGAAATATTAGGCTCCATGGAGCACAAACAACATAAACCAAACTAGACAAGTAAAAGCATGAAGAGGCTCCGCCTCTGCAGGCCGTTCATGCTGTGGTGCACACGTGACTCCTGCCTCTCAGAACACCCTTCCCACAGTGGACATTCATTTTAGTTTTTCTTAAAGTATGGCTATCAGTGATTTCTTAGTGAAGCCACGATTCATGCAAACAATGCATTCTTTCTCAACACTACTGTACTGTGATATGTTGGGTAAAGCAGACCCTCTCCCAAAAACAAAACAGCACCCACCACCAGTGCAATCTACAGAGGCAGAAATAGTGCCCCAGTATTCGAGACCTGTGTCCAATGAAAACAAGTGTAGAATATGGGCTCAGCAGCCAACCCAGTCCAAGGGGGCAGTCTTAGTTTATAAAGACCTGGTAAAGGCTCCTCCCGCAGCCAAAATTAATTAAGAGCAGTATGGTGATGCTGAAGAGCCAGCAGCAATTGGCAGAGTCCTGGCAGTTAATTAAGAGTCTGGCAAGGGTGGCCTGCCTTTCTTTGCTCTGCTGGCTATAGCAAGCCCCAGGGCTGTGAAGTCTTGCTCTGATGCTACTTCTTCCTGCTCCAGAAAGATGACCTTAAGAAAAGGCATTACTGCTTCTCCATCCTTTCACAGTGCTCAAGATCAGATCATCCTGACAGATGCTCAGATCTCCCAGGAAATATGATCTTTGAAAGAAGAGGATTCACAACCCTGCTAAAAGTTTGTCATGCCAGGCTTGCTTTCAAAGAAGCAGTTATAAAACCCCTTTAGAAAAAAGGAAATAGTGCTGGCTATGGATATAAATACACCTTCAAGTGGAAAAACTAGTCCAGAGGAAGAGGAAGAGAGAATATTTAAGAATCCAAGGCTGGTGGGAGTGGGGGGGGGTGGATATGTTGGCACCATGCCACACACCCCCCCGTGGCCTCCTGAACCACCCCTCCCCCACATACAAGGGTTAGACTTCCAAATTAACAAAGATGGTTTGTCAGAGCCCTTCTCTTATTTTCAGCAGCGACATGCAATTTTGCACGTCCCCAAGAACTTCAAGTGAACTTCTAAGCAATTACATTTCCACTGAAATGTGTAATGGGATCAGGTCTTTCATTTATTTATTTTTTCATTTTGCCTCTGCTCTCACTGACGATGCAACAATCCTTCAATCAGAAGTGAAGGGTGAGGCTTAATGACTTCATGTATAATTTAGTTTTCTGCAATATGCTTCTTCTCTTGCTGTTTTGCATAAGCTCAGGGAAATATGGCTGTTTGTCAGATCTGCAGGGACACCACCAATTTATATACATCTCAACACCACCTTTTTTTGCCCTACAACTTATTTTATTAGAACTATTGGTTCAGGCTGAATTAGCTGCTGTAAAGTATTTTAAAAGTTCAGTCTAGGGCTGGAGAGATGGCCTAGTGGTTAAGAGCGCCGACCACTCTTGCAAGGACCTGGGTTCGATCCCCAGCTCCCACTTGGCGGCTGAAAACCGTCTGTAACTCCAATTCCAGGAGAACTCCAGTTCCAGGGGAATCCAACGCCCTCTTCTGATCTCTGCGGCACTGCACGACATGGGTGCACAGACCTGCATGCAGACAGTACATTCATACACATAAATAAATAAATAAAATATTAAAAAAAAAAAAAGTTCAGTCTAGCTGGCAGCAGATGCCAAATACAAAATGGTTGGAAAAGCTTGTTAAGTAGGTTTTATCTTTATCTTTGCATTAGGCTTCATTTGAGATTCATCAAGAGAGATGCTTAGAGAATACATGGAGTGTGTGCTGAGGAACAAACAGGGGTTGGCAAAAGGATAAAGGAACTTTTGGCCACCCATTCAGAATACTGCCACAGAATCACAGACACTGTGAAACCAAGCCCACTTTGTAGATGAGCTTCATTTTATCCATACCCCATCTTACTTTGCCCTCAGTTCACATGAGTTTATAGGCATGTGCAATGTGTTTGCTGTACTGCTGAAATTGTTACTGAAGTCTTTCAAAACACCCATTTTCCAGAAACAGAGAACAATTTTGAAAGTGCAACCCTTTCCGAGGTATACCTGTGGGGATCAGTAGACTACTTTCCAGTTCCCCGTGCCCAAAGAACATTAAACATAAAAATTCACAGCAGCCAACAGACTTCTGCCAACAGTGACAACGATAAGCTTTGCATTCACCCTGGAAGGTTTGAATTAGACTCTTAAAGATTGGAAAATTAACCTTTGGAATTTATGAAATATCTTCATTTCCATGTTAAACACTGACAAATAATTACAGTGCATCTCCTTCCCTGCTCCTTGACTTGAGCACATATATTGTACTAACTGGGGGAGGGGACTGGCTATTATAAGAGTCCAGAGATATGCAAGGGCTTTGTTTAGAAGCCAGCAGCAAAGTCAAGGTGTTTGGCCCTCCTCCCCAATGCATCCAGTACTACCTCAAGCAATTTAGCTAAGTCTGACTCTCAATACTTGCAAATAAATTGAATTTTTTTATTTTTAATTTTTTAGTTTTATGTGTATGAGTGTTATGCCTGCATGTGTGTAAGAGCACCCATGTTTTGAAATGCCCTCAGAAGACAGAAGAGGTCATCGGGTGCCCTGGAACTGGAGTTAGGCGTGGTCGTTAGATGTCATATGGGTGCTGGGATTCAAACCCAAGTCTTCTGCAAGAACAGTCAGCACTCTTAACTGCTGAGCTATCTCTCCAGTCCTGCAAATAAAGTGAAATTATATTTAAAAATTTAAACAAGTTTAATGACATGATAGAAGTTCTGCCCTCAACATCTTACTGTCATAGAGTTGATTAATTTCAACATTTTCAGTATTTCTTTGTATTTAGGGAAAAAAAAAAATTAGACATGATCATTTTGCCGGATCTCTAAATTTTATGCTTTCTTTTCCTGTTACTTACAACTAGGAGGGATTGACAAGCCTCTGTCTGGGGTCTGGCGTGCATAGACGCCCCTCTCCATTCATCTTCCCAGTGCTCTCCATTATCTCAGGGTTTATAGGACCAACGAAGAGGAAGGATGGGGAGGAAGGTTGTCCTTCTTTGTTGTAACCAGAAGGTGCCATGAGTCTGGAATCAGCTGTCCTGAGTTTGTATCCCAGCGGCTTGATAACTGAGCTCACGGAGCCTCAGTTTCTTCATGTCTATATAGAGCGTGGTGGGGATCCTTGTATGAAGGACAGCATGGAAGAGCTTAGCTCATTATCTGGCCCATGTCTGGTACCCAATACATATTAGCTACCATCACGGTAACAGTGTAATTACTCTTATTAATACCTTGAAGATGTCTACAACTGGGTCTTAAAATCCTTTAGACAAGAAATTTGCTAAACTTGCACATCACTGGCTTGTGCAGACATATTATCAGTCAGTTTTGTGAGGAGATACTGTCCAAACTAGTCACCCCCTGGTGCCTACCTGGTGTCAAGTACCAGGCATTGCAGAGACCACACTAAAGGATCAAAGCCTTCCTATTTGGGAATGTGTAGCCTCATAACACTCAAGAAACAGCAGCCAATGGTAGGAAACAGTAAATAGAGGCAGTGCATTGTGGGGACACACAAAACATCATTCATGTCAAGGCTCTGTGACATAAGCATGAGTTACTTTTTCTAAAAAAGGAATTGCAGATTCGAGGAAGTGTGCCCAAAGGGAAAGGTAAACTACAGGCAACCACAGCAGAATGTGGTACCAAATATGCAGAGTCAGGAACACTAGCAAATGCCTAGCGATGCCAAGACTCCTCACCTCATTCATGCTGCACAAAGATAATGGAAAATACCTTTACTTCTCAGCCAAGCATTGCCCCCAAGATCCGCTTATGTCTTAACTCTCCTGGAGTTAGGCTCCTCATAAATCAAGTGGACATGACTGAAAGATGGCCACAATGATTTTCAGTATCCACTTAATCACCATTTCAAAATCTAGCACTAATTTTTATAAGCTTTATTTTTAATTTTTGTTGTATATGGCATTTCTGTGTGTGCCTATGTTTGTGTCTATGTATCTTTGTAGGACAGAAGTGGGCTCAGGAGTCTTCTGTCACTCTCTACCTTATTTTTGACACTACTTCTCTCACTAAAATCTAGAGGCAGCAGACCCCCAGGACCTGCTTGTCTCTGCCCCACCAGTGCTAGAGGTTAAGCATGCAGTGCACTGCTGTGCCTGGCTTTTACACTGTGCTCGGCATGTGGACTCAGGTACTCGTGCTTGCACAAAAATAATGTACTAAGTAAGTCATCGCTCCGTCCTTTTAATGTGCCTTACTGTGCCTGCCAGTTTCAGATTGCAGAAGAAACAAGTTTCCACCATGCCTGTGGCCTGAAGGATGATCCCCCGTATGTCCTATAAATGAAGGCATCCCTATCAATCATCCTTTGACATGCGATGGTGTAGTATCTAATGTCAATCAAAAATCCCAATGAACTTCATTGTGTATGCAAAGCTCTTGACAATGACAGTAGAGGAATAGTTCCTGAGGACAGAAAATGCGACTCTCATCTTCTCTCAGATTGTAAGCTTTGGTTAACAGGGTTCTGGTACTCGCAGGGCTGCCTAAGCTGTCTCTGAGGCTCTGCATATCTAACAGTACTTTTGAGAGTCCTTGTGGGAAGAGTATGGCAGTCTAATTATTTAACAAATGCTTAGGGGAATGTCATTCTGAAAAATGGCCCACTAAGAGCAATGCCAGCCTAGCTCAAGCACTGATTAAATCGTTTTGACATAATTGCCAGTTCACAAGAATCATGACAGCCCCTACTCAAATAATTTGGGAGGGAAAACTATTGGAAAGTGCCATATGGGAAAAGTATTGGAAAAGCAATGTTGAAGAAGCACTTATTTATTTTGTGGGAACACTGATATTGAATATTGGCGTTGAAAAAAAAAATTATCTGGCCAGTGCAGTGAGCCACAGCTAGAACTGAAACACATATTTTTTTTATTCCATGTTCTTTAGTTTACCTGCGGCTCTTTAAAATGGTCAAGGGGCCATGAATATTAATGAGGTCTGTACCAAGCTATGAACATAAAGTCCAACATGGAAACTGAAAATCAAAATCCTAAACAGAGTATAAACTACCAAAAGCTCCATGACCGATTTTACGTTCCACCAACAAGCACAGTGTAGCAGCCAACAGTGGCAGTGAACTCTGTTCACAGGGTAGGCACCAGGCCCACCCAAGGCTCTTGATTATGGTGGTTTTGATCCAGTGAGAGTAAGTCAGCTGCCACCTGGCTGCAGAACTGCTGGTGGGACTGGGATGACAGTGTGCAGACAAGCCTGCTGCTGACAGTCTTGATCGACCATTCAGAGGCCTTTTCAAAAGGGCAAATGAGCAAGAGGCTCTCTGCAAAGCACTTTTCTGGCAGCTTCCTTCTTATCTGGCTTCATTTTGACCCTTTGCACTCATCGGACGCATAGGGCCAGGGTGCTTTGTTTCTACTTAGAGGCAGTCTAGATTACAGATGGATTTATAAAAGACATCTGTGTGCTAATTATTCCTGCTGTACCTGCTGGCTCCTCCCAACCTCTGAGGACTACTGGGAGGATCTTGTTCCCAAGAGAGAGAGAGTTAGACCAGGTATGAATTTTCGACAGTTTCCACTTCCGGAAGAGACAAAGGAAGAGTTGCTGAAGATGCGCTGGCCTGGCTGATACCCAGGCAGGGGCAGGGTCAAAACAGAGAGGAAGATAAGCAATGAACCCAGAGAAACAAGAGACTGAGCAGAGGAAGAGGAAGGCATAAGCTCATCTTTCAAATCCTGGAGCATTCTAACATCGCCACAACGACTGGTCAGAGTGTAGAACCTCCGGATAATAGGGTGAAAAACAGAGCGAGCCAAAGCTTAAAAAAATAAAGTTTTAAAAAGGCAAAAAAAGGAGAGACGGTGAGAAAAGGACAGGGAAAAAAACGGGGAGCGGTGTTCAACTATTAAAGACACGCATTCCAATCCTGCTGATCCGAGGTCAAACTTCGAGACCCAGTGGTGGAAGGAGGGAACTGACTCGTCCCTGCAAGTTGTCCTCTGACCTTGATGCATGCATACACTTCATTGCTTAATATTGCTAAAATTATTCTGGTTTATTATGTTATTAATCCCTTCCCAAGCTCACTTATAAATTTACCTATATATGTATAGAGAAATAGCTTTGTCCATCTAGGGTCTGAGTCTACACGTGGTTTTAGGCCTCCATGTGGACTGTTGAACACATACTCAACACATAAGGAATGACGGTGTGTGTGTGTGTGTGTGTGTGTGTGTGTGTGTGTGTGCACGCGTGCGTGTGTATGCAATTTATTAGAGAGACAATTTCCAGAGTGGTTGAAAATATATTCCAGGGGCTAGAGTGATGGCTTAGCAGTTAAGAGCACTTACTGCCCTTGCAGAGGACCTAGGTTCAATTTCCAACACCCACATGGTAGCTCCCAACCATCTGCAACTCCAGTTCTTGAGGATGTCATGCCTTCTTCTGCTCTCGGCAGGTGCCTGGATGCATGTGATATACATAAACTCACTCTAGCACACACATACGTACATAAAAATAAAATATTTTAAAAATTATTTTTAAAAGAAAAATATATCCCAGGTAAGGAATGATTAGAAGACAGTTTGTAAAGTTATGTTGAACTTAAACAAAATAAACCATAGCATTGGCCTTACTGTCATTCTCTAATGATGCAATGCTCAATTCACCCACAAAGAGATAATTCTAAACTTAGGTACAGAAAATCTGTACAACAAAATTCAATACCTGATCTAAATAAAATATACCACACTGCTGCAAGTATTTTTATGGACTATATAAAATATTTAAGAAAACTGGCCATGTAGAAAGTTCTAAGTGCACATAGTATAATTAGTTTTCTATTATTATAATTCAATAAATTTGGAAATAATAGATAAAAATATTTTTTAAAAATTCACTATGTTTCTAAATAATTTATGGCTCAAAGAATATATCGTAATGAAAATATTTAAATATTTAATCTGCAAAGACAATAGAAATTCTATCAGAACTGAGTGTAGGACAACTATTACTTAGAAAATGAATACTCTTGTGTGCTTACATTAGGGGAAAAGAACAATTAGACTTCATGTCTGGCATCCCACTTAACCATTTTATGATTGGATTTAAGGCTTATTTCACAAGATGGAACCTACACCTGGCACTGTTATCAGGGTCAACTGCCTGTGAACCTTCTACTGTTGTCCTGCTGAATGGACAGAGTATTAAAACAACCCTTAATGATTACACCTATAGATTAGTGCATCACTAACCTCTCAACAGAGAAGCCTTTTCCTGAAGCAGATTGCAATTTAAACAGAGACCCAAAACTGGTCCACATGCAGACAACAAGAGACTATGGAGTACGAAGCTCTAAATGCACACCTATGTCACAGCAAGGCTCAGGAATCATTGTGGAAGAAGAGGCGGAAAGATTGTAAGAGAGAGAGGTGGTGGATAAATACAGGGAAAATGTGTTTTCTGGCTATAACAGGACACTTGGACATACAAAATCACAGATCTTGTTACAGCATACAGAGACCTGGTCAAGCTCAAGCCAGACAAAATTTCAGCATGGATGGTGGCAGGGGCACAAAGCCACAGCTCCGGGTGAGGAACAGTTGACAATGGATAGGTGCTGGGAGAAGGAGAGTTAGTTTTTGCTAAGGTTGTGATGCTGGTTAGGTTAACCATGCTCAAGGCTGAACCCATGCCCGAGAGTACTTAGGGAACACAAATTAAATTCAGTAGGCCAATAAATAAATAATGTAGGACATGAAGTGTGGGTGGTGGGGTAGGAAGATGGGGCAAATCTGAGAGGAGATGCAGAGGGATCTGAATATGATCAAAATACATATTCCCTGAGAATTAATATTTTAAAAATGGCATGCACTAAGGCTATGTCTCAAAGAAAGAATAGAGCAGGATGCACTCAAGTTAAGTAAAAAACTAATAAAGAGCAGAGGTAAAAGTTTAGAATGTTTGTATTGAGCCACAGACAGGTGTTATATCTTTGAGAAGAATAATAAAGCTGGAAAGCCTATAACAAAATATTTAAGAAAAAAGATTAAAAGCACAAATAAGCAATATTAATCATGAAAACATTTTTAAAGACAAAATATGTAAATTCCTATGATGCTATTAACTGTGGAATTAACACGGAAAACTAGAAGCACAGAATTTGTAAATACTGAAAAAAAAAAAAAAACCAAAATTTTAGTGTGAAGAAAATGCCAGATCTAGTGAGTTTTGCAAGGAACTGGAATCTTGGATGAGGTTTTTCTTTTACTGTTCATTGATTATGTGATAATTTCATGTATATTATGTATTCCAAGTACTCCCCACATCCTCTGGTATCTCCCTCCCATCCCTATTAGACCTACCCCCTCGTCCCTACCAGTGTCTTTCCCAGGATCATGGTTGTTCTTTTGTTCTGTGACCCATTTAGCTTAACCATTTGTGTGACCATTGGATTGGAACTCTCCATTGGAACCTGACAGTCACTAATAGGTGCACAGCTGGAAGCAATGACTTCCCCCTCTACCTGAATCTGTCAGTATCAAATAGCTCAGCAGGAGGAACAGGGCCCTTCCATCCATCCCTCACTATGATGGGTCTGTTCCTGGACAAACCAGTGCAGATCTCTTTAGCTGAGGTTGCTTCCTGATTTCCCAGAAGGAGGTCTAAAGGCCTTCTCCCTAGCTTCTGGCTCTTAAATTCTTTCCATCCACTCTTCAGCAGTGTTCCCTGAGCCTTAGAGGTGACAGCAAAAAAAAATAATAACTTTAGGGCTGGATACTTTTTTTAAATTTTAATTTTATTTATTTTTGTATGTATATGAATGTACTGTCTGCATGTAGGTTTGTGCACCCATGTCCTGCAATGCCGCAGAGGTCAGAAGAGGGTCTCGGATTCCCCTGGAACTGGAGTTCTCCTGGAATTGGAGTTACAGACTGTTCTTAGCTGCCATGTGGGTGCTGGGGATCGAACCCGGGTCCTCTGCAAGAGCAGTCGGTGCTCTTAACCGCTAGGCTATCTCTCCAGCCCTGGGCTAGATACTTTTTTAAAAGAACAGAAAAAAGATACAGAATAGTGTTTATTTAGAAATACAGATTATTTTCATTCTAAATCAGGAAAATGAAACTACAGTAATAAACAGACTACAGGCATAAATGAACAGGAACAACAACAACAAAAAAAAAAAAAACACTCGGAAACAGAATTCAACAATGTTTAATGTATACCATTAACAAGTTAGCTGTATTGCAGGAATAGAGGTGGACTTATTAGAATATAATAATATTACATAATTTATATTAACTAATCATTTTAAATCAAGTAATATTTTGTATCTCAATAAATGCTGAGAAACAATCTGTCAAGCCTAGCATTCATCCAAAGCAAATACTGTTTGTAGCCCAGTAATATAAGGGAATTTCCTCTATCCAATCATAACTGATTATTAATCAGTAACCAAGACATAAAATCAGGACCAAAATAAGGGTTTTTATCAACTTAAGCTGGTGTGACAGTGCTGGGGATGGAAACCAGAGGTTCACCCAGCTAAGCACAGGCTTTAGCACTAGAGGTACAGTCATGTGTTTTTTATTTTGTTTGCATGACTTAATTATTATAGTCAAGTTCCTCTGTCTACTGCATGTAGCTGATGCCCCCCAGAAGTACTCCGCCTTTCTTACTCTAACCCAGGGCTTCCCATACAGCCTCAGCTTGGGCTCCAGCTGTCTGGGCAGTGCTACTGCAGAGACCTTGGACATAACAGATGCCTGGAAAGAAAATGCCCCTTTTAAAATCAGTACACTGCCTTTCTGGTGTGCACAAGAGTCACTAAAATGTGTGCATTGGCAATGATTTGTATCTAAAGTACTGAGTCCTGTGGCTTACAGACACCAGGCCCCCACACTGGCTGATGTCAAGAGATGCTATTTTTCCTCTCCTTGCTTGCCTGCGTTCATCTCTGCATTCATGCACAGCCCTAGTGTCACTATGTGCTAATTTCCTTAGGAGGACACCAGTCATCTCATAAGTCCTCATTTTAACTTAATTGCCACTTCAAACCCCATCTCCACATTCATTCTCAACCTGAGATATATGTTAGGGCTTCGATGTATAAATCAGGGGTAAGAACTCTAATTATTCTATTATATTAAGAAAATCCTATTTCTTATTCAGTAAAGCTGAGACATCTTATCATTTGAGGAACAACCAAGGAAGCTTCACATAGGGTTGGGCCAGGCAACCCATCAAGCATGGGTGCGCCCTCCATCAACTTGAGTTGTCTAACATAATGAGCTATTTAAAATGGTGACCTCAGCAGGTGCGATGGTAGGCAGAGGCAGGTGGATCTTTGTGAGTTCAAGGCCAACCTGGTCTACAGAGCGAGTTCCAGGACAGTTGGGGCTACAGGGAGACCCTGTCTTAAAAAGACCAAAAAAATAAATAAATAAAATAAAATTGTGACCTCTAGCACATGTGGCTACTGAAGTTGAATTATTTTAAGTTTAAAATTCAGTTCTTTGCGCTAAAGGACGTCTGAGTACACTAACTTGATTCATTAGGCCTTAATGTAAATGGCAGGATGTGTGAAATCTGGTGGGGGTTCTGTAGTGGGTGCATATGGGCAGGGTATATAAAAATGTTTAAGATGTTAAAAAAATAAAATAAAATAAAATTCAGTTCTTCAATCACCTTGGTCTCATTGCAAGAGCTTCATGGCCACACAGAAGTGAAGAATTCTTTCCATGTGGAGGCACATCTGCTCTCATATTGTGGGGCCCATGGCCATGCACAATGTCTTTGAAAGTTCTGAGTGTAGTTCCCACCACAGCCACCCTGCAGCTACCTGCTCTGTATCGGCTCTACACGCTGTATAAATGGGGGTAGGTAAGGGCAAAGGGTGAGCATAATACTGTGGTTGCTATGCAGATCACTGGAGGTAAAAGGGCTGTTAAGTTTCTAAAAAGTTATTCCCAGGGCTGGAGAGATTGCTCAGCGGTTAAGAGTGCCAACTGCTGTTGCAGAGGACCGGTGCTTGATTCCCAGCACCCACATGGTGGCTAAGAACTGTCTTTAACTCCAGTTCCAGGGGAATCTGACACNTATAGTTATATATATATATATAGTTATATAGTTATATAGTTATATAGTTATATAGTTATATAGTTACTTACCAGTACTAGCAGCATTCTTCATATGTTCTGGGTGGATGTTCTATGCCAAGTACAGGGAGAACAAGCTCCTCCTCTTTCGGAGTTCATAGTCTGGGAAAGATGTTAAGTTTGTGCCTGAAGTGCTCTGAGCAGTCCCATATAAGTTCTAAATGCTCAATGGGCTATATTATTGTAACAGTTCTTGGATCTTTGTATGTATGAACTCTGTCTTCTTTCCGCTGACATTAACTGCTTTTGTGTGTGTGCATATTTATGTATGTGTGCATGCTGGGAGGGGGTGCGTACATGTAGAAGCCAGAGGTCAATGTCAACTTTCTTCCTCAGTTATTCTCCATCTACCTTATTTTTTGAGACAAGGTCTCTCACTGAACCCCAAGCTCATCAATTGTCTGGAATTGCTGGTCAGCAAGCTCTGGGAACCCAGCTTTCTCCATCTCCCCAGTGCTGGGGTTACAAAGGCATGCTGCCACATTCAGCCCCCCCCCATGCTGCCACACTCAGCTCCCCGTGCTTGCACAGCAGGCACTTCACAGAGTGATCCCTCTCTCTCTATCCCCTCAACTGCATTTAATACAGAAAGAAATCATGTTAATTTTAGAAATCCTATTATAATTTTTTAAAAAACCCGCAGTAACTTGCCTGTAGTGACACAGTTAGAAATTCATCAGAGCTGGGATTTAAATCCAAGTTCTGTAGTCTGAGGTCTAATGCTTGTTCCTTCCATCCCCTGTGTTATATGTCAAGGTAGATGAGAGAATTCAGTTGTCCCCAGAGTGAGATATTACAGCCGATGACGCACAGGTGCTGGTGGGAGATGCACTCACAAGGAACTGGTGCCACTGACACTAAGTTGGGCGGGGTTGCCTTTCCATTCTTTAAGTTCTTTGGGTTTATCAGTGAACCTTGGTTTGGGGCCTGTCCTCATCGATTCCATCTCTCTTACCCATCAAAGAGGCTTCAGGCTCAGAACATAATCAAGCAATACTGCCAGTCTGGAATTTGAAGCTGATGTGAATTTGAAGCTGATGTTGTTTGCTTATTTCTTTTCTATCTGTTTTTCTGATATCTATACCTGGTGTGCTAATGGCTTTCCATTTATTATAATGTTCTTTTATGAGGAAATGTATTACATACAATAGTTATCTCACTAAGTAGAGGAAAATGATAGAGGAGAAGGGAAATGGTGGTGGTGGTATACCACTGTGTAAATTTGGGATGATACGCTGAATTGTGGTTGACTCCTGTCAATGTCACTTGTCATTTTTCATATGTTCCTTCAGCTGCCTATACCTCCTAATCTCA
This sequence comes from Rhizomys pruinosus, assembly GCA_009823505.1. Taxonomy (NCBI): domain Eukaryota; kingdom Metazoa; phylum Chordata; class Mammalia; order Rodentia; family Spalacidae; genus Rhizomys; species Rhizomys pruinosus. The sequence continues at coordinate 2,067,919 of VZQC01013003.1, read as the reverse complement.
AGGCATGTTAATTAGATGAAGTGCAGTTTTGAAAGTGTGCATGCAGTTGGGTAATGCGCTCTACTCAAGGTATATGGCAAGGCTACATGTCCATTGATTCAGTGTTCTGACATGGGATGGAACTACCCTTTATGGATGGGTGAGCCCAATACATTAGAACTTCTGCCCTGTACCTGTTATAGGCTTGTGGTTTTGACTTGTTTAGCATCTTTGTCTCATGAATCAACTGCAGCTAAACTTCCTCTGCTAGTATTCTGTGCATCTCTGAAGTAAAGGTGCCCACAGCCTCCAGTAAGGAAGGATATCTTGCTAAATGCAGTCAAGGAAGAGCCTCTGTGACTCCAGAAATAACTTTCAGCTTCAATTTTCAATAGAGTAGACTCTATTGAAGTCTACTCAGTGGTTGGTCTAACTCAGTGGTAGAAAACTGTAAACCTAAGTAAGATTAGGCATTGGACATTCTGACAGTAAATTGAGTTGTAGATTTTTTTTTCACCAAACTGCCAGAAAAAGTATTTCTAAACTTATTTTCTACTGTTTGAAAAGGTATTTCCAAACTTATTTTCTACATTTAAAACACAATTCTCCATTGTAAATTGTAGTCTTTAATCACCACAACTTGGGTATTACAGGAAGAGCAAGTAATTGTGCTGAGAGATTTTATAAATTAATACATGTCAAAAGAGAGCCACAAATTGCATATTAAAATTCTTTTTTCTGCTACACTTAATCATATCCAAGCCTGTCATCTCTAAAAATGCGTCCTTAGAGTTTCACTCACATTTGATGAAGTTTGTGTGCTCTGATTTTGGAGCACTTTTAAAAAGTCGCAGCTTTCTAAAAAGGAACGCTAAAAGGTGGATGTTTGTTTTCTGTTTATTTTATTTTACATTATTTTTTTAATTTATTAATTTTATTTATTTCTGTATGTGTATGAATGTACTGTCTGCATGCAAGTTTGTGCACCCGTGTCGTGCAATGCCGCGGAGGTCAGAAGAGGGTCTCGGATTCCCCTGGAACTGGAGTTCTCCTGGAATTGGAGTTTCAGACGGTTCTCAGCCGCCATGTGGGTGCTGGGGATCAAACCCGGGTCCTCTGCAAGAGCGGTCGGTGCTCTTAACCGCTAGGCCATCTCTCCAGCCTTATTTTACATTATTAACAGAGCAGCAAAGATCTAATAACTACCCCCAGGGACTGAGTATATATATCTCAGTAGTAAGCATGTGCTTCACATACTAGTCCTGGATTCAATCCCTAGCATAAAAATGAAAAAGAAAAGGAAAAATGTTGAGCCACTGGAGAAAAAAAACAAAGGGACATGATCATCAGAGAGACAATATCGAAATTCAGTCTCAGGCTTGAACCTTAGAGCCAGAGACCTGGCTGGCAGCCTTGCTTGAGTACTTACTACATGTTGCACCGGTCACACAGACTCATCTCACAGTCCTGATGTGAGATGGCTACTGGGTCAGCAGGAACATTCTCAGGGTTATAGATAAGAAAGTGACAGACACCCTGGAGTGTTTTAAGGAGTTCTGTGTGCAACAAGGCTATGAACTGTGGCACAACAAAGGGATGGCTTGGGAACCCTCTACAGTTAGTTCAACAAAAGATAGAAACTCAGCTTTTCCAGCTTCTCTCAGCAAAGGAGCAGCTGGCATTTTCTGAGGAAGCGTACATTTGCTTTCTGGCTGTTTTCAGGTGACATTCCCCAAAGGAGGTGCTTTTGCTGGTCTCAGAAGAGCTGGGTGCCTCTGGCACAGGCTCACTGACAGATAACTGTGTGGACTCAGGTGCAAAGAGAGAGAGGAAATTACCGTGCAGAACAGTTCCAGTGTCCCACCCTCTGGCACGATCTGTGTCTGAGGGGAAATGAAAATCACCATTTCTGCAATTCCGGTGGCAATCCTAGAGGCAGAACTTCAGCCCAGCATGACTTCCAGAAATTTCTGCAATTCCCATGGCAATCCTAGAGGCAGAACTTCAGCCCAGCATGACTTCCTGAAATTTCAGAACTATTGACTCAGATGCTCTCAACTGCCTTGAAAACAGCCCTTTCTTTACTACCAGTTCCAAGGGCTTATTGATGTCACCGTGTTGATACTATCCAATTGCAAAGGTCTCCTTGGGGTTGCAATGAAGCTAGGGGTGGATGCCAGTTCCAGAATCTTTGAAAGATTGATCAGTCTCCTGATGTCCACCATGATCAGAGAGAGGCAGACTGACCCAAGCCCAACCTGATAATGTAAACTTTGATATGTGCTTTGCATGATGAATAGTTATCCTGCTGGAAAGCCCTGGCCACGCAGCCCCTTGCCATACCTCTTCTCATGGTGTAATAATCAGTAGAAGCCCTGTCAAGGAAGAATAGATCTGCAGCTGGAGCCTCTGAGCTTCCAGCTGACAAAAATCCTCCATAATGAGCCTTTGAAAGTTTCCTTCAGGGCTGGTTCTAAGGAGTCACAGCTCCCCAAACTCTAAGCTGAGGCTTCCAGGGCTGAGGCATCCCAGAAAACAAGGGTTTTGAGAGTCTTCCTTCTAAGCTGTCTTGTAAGGAAACATAGGCTGAAGAAGCATTGGCTCTGTTTGACCTCCAGCCGTGTGCCTTTTATAATTAACTCTGTACTGAGCTCATACCAGTTCCAGAGAAAGTTGTCCCTTACAAAGCAACCATACTGTACACACTGCCTCACTGTCACTGTTTTTACCACTTCTTAAAGTATTTTCTTATTTTTCTTTTATGTGTATGACCATATTGCCTGCATGTATGTAAGTGCACCTGTGTCCTACAATACCCATGCAGGTCAGAAGCAGGCATAGGATCCCCTGGAACTGGAATTACAGACCATTGTTAGCTGTCATGTAGGTGCTGGGAACTGACCTGAGTCCTCTGCAAGAGCAACCAATGCTCTTAACCACTGAGCCATCTGTCCAGCCCCTTTACCACTTTTTTAAAAAACCACTTTTGTCTCCATCATTTATTTAAAAAGTTTGTGTTCAGGGTTTTTCTGTTTCTGTTTTTCTCCTTTCTTGCCATGGTTCTCTAATGTTTGTCTGCTTTGATACACTTGAGGATTACGTTGCATCATTAGCAGAAGGTGACCACTGCAAGGATTCTGAAAGTGGACATTGGTCATGGGGCTGGGCAAATGGAAAGAGCAAGACTGAAGGTTGCTTGAGGGGGTTTGTGTCCCCACATCCTCCACTAAAAAAAAAAAATCACTGTGTAGATGAGTAGCTGAGCCCTATGTCACTGGCGTAACTAAATTCTCTTGTTCCTTAAAAAGTGGTAACCAGGGGGACTGAGAAAATAGCTGTTGGTGAAGTGTTTGCTGCAGAAACATGAGGACCTGAATTCAAACCCCGGCATGCACACAAATGCCATGCCTGCAGTCCCAGCACTGGGAAGACAGGGACAGGAGGCTCCCTGGGCTTGCTGGCTGACCAGTCCACCAACTCTGCAAGGTTCAGGTTGGAAGAGAGAGAGGAGATCCTGTCTCAAAAAATAAGATGGAAAATTATTGAGGAAGATGCCTGAAGTCACACATACACACACACACACACACACACACACACACATTCACACACACACACACACACACACACACACACACACACACACACACACACCAATCTGGTGGTAACCAGAAATGCTAGGGTCTTGTGACCCATGGCCAGGGTTAACATCAGAATGGCATGTACACAGGATGATATGGCAAACACTGTTCTGCCCATTCTCAGGCAGCCTGTAACTGAGGGCTAGGAAAATGGAGCCTGGCATGAGCAGGCCTCTCTGGGACAGCCCAGCCCTCAGCCTGTCACCTGTGTGATGTCAGAAAGCCACATAATGCCCTTGGTATTAAAGCTTTCTTGTCTATTTAACATATTTTTTTTAATTTTTTTATTATTATTTATCTTTGTATGTGTATGAATGTACTGTCTGCATGCAGGTCTGTGCACCCGTGTCGTGCAATGCCGCGGAGGTCAGAAGAGGGTCTTGGATTCCCCTGGAACTGGAGTTCTTCTGGAATTGGAGTTACGGACGGTTCTTAGCCGCCATGTGGGTGCTGGGGATCGAACCCAGGTCCTCTGCAAGAGCGTAAGAGCGTCGGTGCTCTTAACCGCTAGGCTATCTCTCCAGTCCCTATTTAACATATTTTAAAATGTCCATCCCAGACTGGTAGTGTACCTCCTGGTATAATGCTGCCCAGTGCACACAAAATCCTGGGTTCCATCCCCACACTAAAAATGTGCTCATCTGATAATGCTTTAAACATCCCGTAAGCACATATTTCCCAAAAGAAATATGGCTTTGCTATGAAATTCATCTATAAGATACCTGAAGAGTCACATTCAGCGAAATAAAAACATATTCTGAAGTCAGCCAGTGGAGTTCTGGCCACTGAGATTTCATAGGGTTGTGTTAGGCTACTATTAAATGTTAGGTAAATGAAGGACCTTATAGGACAGGAATCACCAAGATCCTCACCCTCCTGATCCTCAAAGTAGAAAAATTCTTGACAGTTTTCAATTGGATTAAATTGTAGGGTTTTTTTATGGCCATTTGGATCGCTGAGCAATTAGCAACTTCTTTAAAAGATCTAATGAGTGTGCACATGTAGATTTTGGTTCGCGTAGAAATGGCACAAGCACGTCTAAATCCTTGGCCTCACCGGTTTCCACCTCTTTTGCTCTTGAAAAGTGTCACGTGCTTACTTTGGCTGCCTTTGTCTAGGACATTGGAGACGGACAGTGACCAGAGACCAGAGCGCCAGTGGACCTGAACTTCAGGACCCCTTTCTTCAGCATTCCACTTTGTGGCCATTCGCAGTTAGCTGTCTGCTGTTGCTTTAGTGCTGCGGGAATAAATAGTTTATATGGACCTAATAAAATGCAATGCTTGGTAGAACCAGAAGAGTATGGGCAGAAAACAAAGAAAGTTCAAAGACTCTGTACGCCCCAGCGAGTTTTATCTTCCTGCTTTCAGGACGATGATTTCAGTCGTTTTGCGTGCACAATTTTATTCATAAGAAAAAGGGAGGAAAAATTCGATTTCAGAAGCTTCTAAAACACTTGACCCTGCACTGCCTGAAAACACTGCCGTTCCATACAGCCTTGACCTGCAATCCTTTTCTTTCAGGGAGCTTTTCTGTTGAATAGGTTTTTTTTTTTTTGCCTCCTTTTTTAATATCTGGGAGCTATGTCATTTTTAACAGACTGCATCGTTTTGGAGTAACGTTCTCTTGAGGTGGGCAACTGAGATGTGTAATTATATCCTGTGGAAAATGATGGTGGTACGAGGGGTGTGGGAGGAGGTTATTGAATCACAAAAACATGTTTCCTATTCAGAAAAAAATGACAGTGTGCAGGATGTTCAATTTCCTTCTGCTCTGTGCCCATGGAGGGTGCAGCATCTTAAAGCAAGAAGTCATTGGTATTCACTGGAGCCTGCCTGGTTTCATTTTTATTGTTTCAGAGACTTATTACTCTTTCAGAGCAGTTCTCAGGTTTGCTGCCTTTTCTTGGTATATATGAGCTAAGGTAGTCAGAGGAAACACTGTAATTACATTTTAAGTAGAATAAAAGCATAAGTATATTTCTGAAAATTCTAACAGAAGGTACTGTAAGACCATTAACTTAAATCCCCAAAACGGAAAAAGTGTTTTTATAATAAAAAAAAAATCCATAGTTAGTGCATTGAATTGTACCTTCATATTAAAAGCCTGCCCTAAATACTAAATGTCATCCAACTGCACATATTATAACCTAAATCCTCCTATAAACAGTGTACTGGGAGTGTGAGCCAGCACTGTCCCTGTCCCAGGCTTGTTCTGAACTTGCTACTCCTGGGAATCATGTCAATGTTCATCAAATATCGACCTTCACTTTACTTCCCTCTGCTGTCCCTTCTGGTCTCTCATTGGGTTTTGATTAAATTTGATTTTAAGGAACTTGCTCATAATTTCGGCAAGTGAAAAACATGAGGTGAGAGATGAAGGAGAAACTGGGAGTCTGTACTTAAACTTGAACATAATAGAGAAATTTAAAGGAAGGATAAATAAGCAGTTTCCCCTGAGACAACCAGAAGCCTTCTTTACCACATGTTCAGAAAACTGACTCCTTCGAGGAAGTTCTGTCTTGGCTTTAAGAGGATTCAAAATGTGGTTGGCTGTGCTTTCCACAGATATGATAAAGAACTATTTGAGAAAACCGTCTAGAAAGATACAACTCTCACTTTCTTACCCAGAATATTGGTTCAAAGACAAATTTTAATCAAAGCACCCATTCAATCTATGGAATTTTAAAGGAACTTGTTTAATTTTTGACCTCTTAAAGATTAAAAAAAAAAACCTAAAAGCTTTCTGATCTTGCCCAAAGAAAAAATGTCCAGGATGAAAGTTTTATAGAATATGTGTTGACTTTTGTTAATTTATTAGGAGACATTTAAAAGACAAGAATTATGTGGAAAAAATGTAATAGATTTATTGACTGGCAAAATTCCAACTTACTCCTTGGGGAGGGTCCTGGGTACTTGATATCCTGCAGTATGTTTGGCTTAGTGCTAAGTTTATTAGTGATTATCCACACCATGGTGTACAAACATAAAACAAAGCCAACGGAAATTGAATAATAGGGTGTCAGAGAAACCTCAGTCTCTTGGAGAAAGAATGAAAGAAGTAGATATGTCCAATCTGGATTGCACATCCCTGCTGGGGTACAGACATGATGGCACACAACTCCACAGCACTGATGACTAGCATTCTTGTCATAGATGCTGTTCTTGCTGTGAGAATTTGAAGCCTAGAGAATCAGAGATGGACAGTCTATGATGGATGACTAGATTTATAAGCACCTAAGTGACTGGTGAGATAGGACTTTCTGGAAAGCATTCTAAAAGAGGGAGACACCCACCCTGAATATAGTTTGCATCGTTCATTCGTGTGAAGACCTGGACAAAATGAAATGGAAAGAAGAGAAAGGTAGCTAAGTGCCAACATTCCCTTCTGCCTGTTTCCTCTCTACCAGGAAATAAGGAACTTTCTCTGCCATATGCTCCCTCTACCCAAGCAGCCAGGGCTGAACCCTCTGAAACTGTGAACCAAAACAAATCCTTCTTCTCTTAAGTCATTCCTGTCAGGTATCCCGTCACAGTGATGAAAAATGAACCAAGACAGGCTCTGAATGTGAAAGACCTGGTTATCATTGAGCTTCTCAGGGCAGCCAAGGACTTTGAGACCATCTAACTTAAAATCCACAGTTTATTTTTGTCTTACATTAGGCATATGAAGGAAGGTAAAATCTGAAATTAAATAATCTATTAAATATTTTGAAGATATAGTCTAACAAAAATTCTAACTTCTAAAACTGGGTCTTTCTCAGAATAGAACAAATTTAAGCCTCTATAACAATGGTAACAAAATCCGAGGTACCCAATACAATCCGACAGTGTGATATTTATAAGATGACATGATCTAAGTGCTGTAAATATGTTCATGGAGACATTGCCTATAAAACTGGAAGCAGAACTTTTGGTGAAAATTCAAGATGCAATTGCTGAATCCATATGGGTCCGGAGGTGGTGGCCTTCATCTCTGGGGGCCATAGTCACCTGATTTTCTCATAACACCCTTTCTGGGACTCTGTTTTGGTTTTGTTTTAAACAAATACATTTTTCCAGTTATAATGATTCACATAGTTCCTTGATAAAAAAAATATGAGTTCATGGCAAGAACTCCAACTTCTCCAGCTATTGCTTCCCTGAAGTGAATTTACATCCTATAAGAAAAAAATACTGTGTAACAATAATTGACAGACAAAATTTACTCGATATATTTTTTACTATCTGTTTTAAATGTCCTATTCTGTTTTGTGTGTGTGTGTGTGTGTGTGTGTGTGTGTGTGTGTGTTGGTAAGTATATCCTTTGTATGTGTGTTGATATCTACAGAAGCCAAAAAGAGTATGTCAAATCTCTTAGGACTTGAGTTAAAGGTGGTTGTAACCTGCCCAGCATGGGTTCTAGAGACCTGATTCAGGTTCTCTGAAAGAACAACACATGTTCTTAACCACTGAACCATCTCTCCAGCCCTTTGATTATATTTTTATTTAATTATGTGTGTATATGCATATTATTGGGGTGTATGTGCATTACACACACGTGTATATGTGTATACTGGGGGGGTGTGCTTGACACACCATTTGTGTGGAGTTCAGAGGACAACTCATGGGAATAGATCCACCCCTTCCACCATGTAGATCCCAGAGATTTGCTTGGGCCATTAAGTTTGGTATCAAGCACCTCTGTCTGCTAAGCCATCTTGCCCACCCTTGATGTATATTCTTATATTCCCTTCATTTAGCTATGAGGAGACTTGATCTAGGTTTTTAAATTGACTATGCATTTTTAAGTAGATGTAGTGCTGTCTACCCCTTTCAAAGTAATTTTGAGCGGATGATTCAGAAAGAACAGAGATAAGAGAACACACTGAGGTTTGTCTCCATCTCGGGTCTCTTGGCTGGAGAGCAAGATTGCTCCTCCATACGAACCTTTATTCCAGTGAGCCTCAGTTGAGACAATAAACTCATTCATCTTTGGTCACTTGCTGATGCCCAACTTAATAAGAGCTCAGAGTTGACAACACTTGAGCCCCATTCTTAAAACATTCTGGAAACTGTGGTGCTCAAATGAAATGAGATTGGTTATTTTCCCATTTGCTGATTTATATGTCCTTCCTGATCACCAATTAAATTAAAACAATGGAGTTACAATAACTGTTTTTAAGGACAAGGTTCTTGGAAGTCCTATGATTACCGGACATACTAAAGACACACAGCTGTGAAGTGAGCACCAGATGCAACAGGAACCTCTGTCCATCGGGTAGGAAGGGATGCCTGGGCCTCAGCGCAGCTGTGTCTCTGGTGACCCCATAAGTTGAAGCATGAATTTGTTAGAAGATGTCAAAGTCTTCCTCAAAAATCAGTTATCTTCTTCCATCTTTCTACAAAAAAAAATCAGAACTTTTATGAGTTAAAAAGGCAAAGGAAGCGAAATTGGTAATTAAATCATGACAAACTCAAAGTAGAATTACATTGTTAGGAGTCAAATAATAGTTATTACTCAAACTGTAAAATAATTGTCATTCACGGAAGAACAAAGACACTATTCAAAACGAGTATTTGACTTTAAAGTCCCTGAAGTTATTTTTAAATACACAATATAGTGCAGAGTAGAAGTTAAAGTTTTGTAGTTTGTTCTGTGTTATGTGTTTATAATCTCCTGAGAACACTGTGGTCTGTTTCCTGGTGGAATTAACTGGTGATTCTTCTACTGTATCTTTTATTATCTTTATTCATAACCTTAAAATATTTTATTTGTATTTATCCTATATCACAAAGTATTTTACTCTTCTATTATCAAATGTATGGCTTTTTCAATTCAGTTGTTCAAAGATAGAACCTCTGGTTGCTCCAGAAATTTTTCCACAATGATAAATATATTGTAAAAAATTATTCTGAAGGTAAAATGTCAGTTATGATGATAAGTAAGGGACCTTAAATGAAGAATGGAAATTTAGTACTCAGTGCTTAAGTTTTTGGTAGAGTCCTTTCACTCTTGCATGCTGGGAAGTGATATCTTTTGTTGTTGGTCTGTGACACGGATATATACTGGTAGTATGGTCTAAAATCCAGAAGTTACACATACCTGAGATCAGGCTCTTTTCCAGCTCATTTGTTATGAGAACTCAGCTAGACCATAGGAGCAATACACAGCACAGTATGAAACATGTTAATTGCACAAATTATGTCAGAATGAAATCCAAGAACTGCAGACAGGCAGTGTTGTATTCCTATTCTGTTTGTCCACTAGGGGCACGTGGGTTGGAAGGCTATCCTTTACTGTGATCGTGTTAGGAGGTAGAATCCTCAGAAAATGAAGGCTTATGAGAAGCCCTTGGGTCACCTGGAGCAGTGCCCTCTGAAGGAACTGTGGAGCCCCAGCCTCAGCCTTCATGTGTTCCACCATAACTACCGCCTCACATGAGTTCCTAACATGATGCCATCCATCAGCAGAGAGCATCTGGATCTTGACCCTTCATCATCAAAACCTATGAAGGAATGAACCTGTTTTCTTCATAAGTAGCCTGCCGCAGGTATTTTATCAGAATGATGGAAATGGACTTATACAGACAGGTTTCCAAGTTCTATTTTATACCAAAACAAAAATATACTATAATCAAATAATGCAGTCCTTCATTGGATGACTAACTTTTGAATACATACCTTAAAGGCATAGGCTCCAGGCAAACAGAAATGCTGAACACGCAATCTCTGCTCAGATTCCAGCCTGATGACAGACACACATAATGTGCTGAGCACTGTGCACATGGTCAGGTGTAGGAAGATCCAGCTCAAATTGCAGGATAGCTTTCAGCTAGCATGCCTCAGGGCACCACGTGGCCGAGGGTCTGACCCCTCCCCGAGGAGGAGCAAACAACATGGCCTAGCTGGGTGATGCTGGGTGGGGCAACGGTGCATAGTAGCGCGGAGTTGGGGGACCTGTGATTGGTCCTGGGAACTGAAGTCATTTGGTTTATAAAAACAGGCTGTAGCAAGGAGTAAATTTGAATTTCCAAGTAACATCATCACAGAATTCCCAACCTTTATTTTTATTAATTATTGTGCGCATACAAGCCAAGGTAAGCTGCATTTCCTTCGGGTGGCCAGTAGGTTGGAAAAAGGTTCCCCTTGCAGACCACCAATCTGGGTAGCTGATGTTGTGAGTGGACATAGGCTGAAGATAGGCCATCAGCCTGAAATTCCTGTCCAGGGTTCCGCAGTCTCTGGGCAGGTGGGAAGTCACGGCCAAGAGTGGAACACATGTGTCTCGTGGACCTGAGTGGGAAGTACCACTCAGGCCGGACTACGGGAAGTAGCTGGCTGGCCTCTGCGCCGAGGGGTCAGCTCCCCACAGTGTCCACAAAGTGGGCACTGTGTTCCCCTTCCCTCAACAGGGCTGTGTGGTCCTCTTTGGCACAGAAAGAAAGCTTCCTACAGTCAGGATGCTGTGTGACAAGCAGGCTATTCTACACCCACCTGGGCCCTATCCCAGAAGTGCTAGAGATCAGTTTGCCTGGATAACTCGCTCCTGAGAAGAAATAAATGGCATTCTATTGAACCATGACTAACCACTAAATATTAATAAGTGGTGTAAGTGACCAAGATGCTGGGGTGGAGATTAGTGGAGGAAGGAAGAGCTTCAGCTCTTTCGGAGAACTTAGAAAGTTATCTTGGGGAAGGCTGAGGGCATCATTCCTGACTCCATGTTCTATGGCCGTGAAGCATTTCAGAATGATGCCTTTATTTCTCAGCTCTCCTGATCTTTGCTCTTCCTTCTCCTCGCTTCTACTTCCCCGGTTGGTACCAAGTCTATGAGAGAAGCTGTGACAAGGACAGAAAATGAGTTTTACCACACTGCTTCTCCCCTAACCTCTGTGGAGAGCTGTCATGGAGGCTAAAGTGGGCAGAGAGTCACACATCACTTTTGTCACTGTCCACTGATAGCAGAAGGTATTTTTTGTTATAACTGAGATAGTAAAACAACTTAATAATATGAAGAATAAAGAACTTAGGCATAGTAATTCCAGATCCACCTAAACTCCATTACAAACACAGAGAAAACTCAGAGTAAACACTGGATTTTAGTCATGAAGTCTTGGCTTTCCCACTTTCCCATTCTGACCAAAAATAACAGCGTTCTTTCATTTAGAGATTAGAAAGAACAAAAGGCTCTCTATGTCTTAGAAAAGCATCAAAACTAGTAATATAAGAAATTGAGGAAAATCTTAATTTTTTTCCTCATCTATTCCAGTAGGATACTGTTGAAATACATTGTGGGTTCACTCTTTACTCTCCCTCTGTGTTTATAAGACGTGAGTCAGCGTAAAACAAAGACAAATAAAATAGCTTTGTTCATACGGCTCTTCTTCCCTGCTTGCCCACATGTTGAGGATCCTCTCCCCACCACCTGCTTGAAGCCCTTTCTGTTCACTGCATCAAATTATCATGCTTAGTGTTGCTTCCTCTATCTTCCAGAGCTTCTTTGAAGGGCAGTCTGCACCATGGGACTCTGCTAAGAAAGATGAAAACAGAATGAAAAACAGATACGGCAATATCATTGCATGTAAGTGTTCCAAGATCATGGCGCTATTATAGAACTTCCCTTTAGCACCTGATAGGATTGGCCAGCAGGCCTCATGAAGTAAGAATTTACCATGAGTTACTACCTTCATCTTGCTGCAGGAACTACTGTTATGCTTGTACTAAGGGAAGGAAAGATCATCTGAGTCCCCAACTCCATCAGCGTGCCCTCTCCATGGGCCTGGTGTTACTCTTAGATTTAAGGTTTGGCTAACACAGGTAATGTTACAATGAGGAGAAGAAAATGTGCTTTCAAAGAAGTAAACAACCCAGGCTTAATGTTTCCTGGCTGCGGAGTGAGAATGAATAGAGATAATGACTCACAGCAAGCCTTCATGCACAGAGCCAGAGTTCTCTGCACACATTAGCACATTAATCCTCTGGACACAGGGTTAGGTAGGTCAGTAATAGCCCCATTTTAAGGGCAGGAAAGCGAAACTCAGAAGTTAAATGATAGTCCCCATATCACAATACTCATTAGCAAAAGAACTAGGATTATGGCTCAGAAATTCCCAATGCCTGTGAAACTGAATGTTACCAATCCATAATGCCTCGGACAGCTTTTAAATCGAGCCCAACCTCATTAATGTTCCGTAACGATGTTCAGACTCACAGCAGATTGATGAGCCTCCTTCTCCTGGGAATCAGGCCATCCATCCCCTGCATTCAGCTGCTCCAAGTCATACACAACTGCATCAAGGTGCTGACAGACCCACTGTGGCAACCTCACAGAATTAAGGCCATTTATGAAGGAACAGAAACTAACAACAGCATGTGTCTGGGCCTGGGGAACATCTCCCTCATCATGTCTCGTTACTTAGAGGAGAACAAACTTGGGAAGTGTAGGAATTCCAGGGGAGCCATGTATTAGCTTTATTGATTGTGAAGTGCAACTAAAATCTGTCTGCCTGCCAGAACATTTCTTGGCCTGACAGTGGAGTTTCTATGGTAGTGATGCCCCAAAACACTGTCTGTGATTGCGGAAATGTTCTAGTGTCTGTTCAAGCCGCAGGAGGTTGCTGAGCGCTTGAAATGCGGCTGTTATGACTAAGAACCTAAAATTTTTTAATATTGTTTTGTTTTTATTATTTTGAATTTAATGACATATGAGAGAAGTGGGTACTATGTTGGACAGTATAGATTATCAATATGATTTAAACAAAGAAAGGACTGGGTTACATAGGACACGAAATATTGTGACTAGGCCTTGCCTTTCCTTTGGTTACCACTGGCTTTTCCAGGGTCTAAATGCTGGATCTGTGTGTGTACGAATGTACTGTCTGCATGCAAGTCTGTGCACCCATGTCGTGCAATGCCGCGGAGGTCAGAAGTGGGTCTCGGATTCCCCTGGAGCTGGAGTTCCAGACGGTTCTCAGCCGCCATGTGGGTGCTGGGGATCGAACCCGGGTCCTCTGCAAGAGCAGTCGGTGCTCTTAACCGCTAGGCTATCTCTCCAGCCCTTATTGGCTCATTTTAAAACCCAGCATGGTTACTTGTGGCTTCATGGCTGTGTCACTGTCCTTTATAGGGAGGAGACATGCCCTGAGGTCTAGGGTTTATAAGTAGAGTCTGTCACCATTGTGGGATACTTTCTCAGTATTAGACACTGACAACGCAAAGGTCACAGCAGCAGATGTTGTCCTGGCCCTGAAACAGAGCCAGACAGGCAAGAGGACAGCTGACCATGGCTGTGTACCACCATGATTGTAGCTCTGTATGAATACCACAGTGACACAGAGAAGGAAAGATTTCTTCTCAGCCCACATAGACTTTACCCAGTTATGGTTTCTGAGCTCTCCTGAAGCCTTGTGCTAATAGAAGAATCCAGATTTCCTTCTTGGCTTACAGGATCTGTTCCAGGAGTCCCTTCACCCTCATAGTAAAGTCTAAGGGGATTCACAGAGCTGCTGTGGAGACTTTCCTCACAATGCAAGTGACAGAAAATTGAGGAGTTCTTGTCTACATATGTGGGCCTCATCCTGGGCACACCAAAGGCCGTGTTAAAGGGTGTCACTTTAAATATCCTGAGATATCCAAATACTTTTGGCCCAGTCTATCTCTGAGCCTGCCTCTCCATGATGTATAGTTTAATACCTGTCTTGACAGCTTACTTGAGTAATACTTTAGGGATGGGATAAGTATGTGTATATGAATGTGTACATGAGTGTGTGGGGCATGTACACCTGTGAAGGTAGATAGGTGTTCTCTTACATGTGCATACATGACATGGGGAACTTTGAGTGACCTGCTTTATCAGTCCCCACCTAATGCCCTTGAAACAAAGTCTACCACTGAACCCACAGCTAGGCTGGTGGCCAGCAAGCTCCAGAGACCCTCCTGTCTCTGCCTTCTCATCGCACTGAGGTTAGAGGCTCAGGCATGACCACACCTGGCTTTTTATATGGGTTCTGAGGATTTGAACCCAGGTTCTCATGTTCATTTGCCAAGCACTTTCACCCCCTGAGCCATCTCCACAGCCCAAGAAATACTTTTTAATGATAAATAACACACAATAGAAATTGAACAGCTAGTATGAAGATCTGACATCCAAAATGCTCCAAAGCTGAGGCTTTCTAAGTACTAAAAAGATACAAGCAATTCCACAGCATGAAGCTATTCCACATAACAAAACTATTTTTTAAAATATGCCAACTTGCCTTCAGGCTATGCAAACAAGATAGATATAAGCCATAAATGAATTTCAGGTTTAGGATCCCCAAAAGATTATAATATGCAATATTCCAAAAGGCCCAAACACCTAAAATCTGCAGCATTTCTGGTTCCAAGCACCTATGATTGGAGCCACTCAGCCCAGGAAAGCTAACATGTCCTGAGTACTTATTAATGTTGGATATCACAACATTTCACATAGTTTAACTTTCTGTAAGGATATCATGAGATAGTATTGTATTTGTTTTAAAAGTTGGGCAACTGAGGCAAGAGAGGGTAACAGGGTTATGCAACTAATAAGATATAGAGACAAGGGGCTGGAGAGATAGCCTAGCAGTTAAGAGCACCTACTGCTTTTGCAGAGGACCCGGGTTTGAACCCCAGCACCCACATGGCGGCTGAGAACCGTCTTTAACTCCAGTTCCAGGGGAATCTGATGCCCTCTTCTGACCTCCATAGCATGACACAGGTTCACAAACATACATGCAGATAGTACACTCATACACACAAAAAAATAAATTAAAAAAAAAGAGAGTCGGGTCTTAAAAAAAGGATATAGCGGGCTGGAGAGATGGCCTAGCGGTTAGGAGCGCCGACCGCTCTTGCAGAGGACCCGGGTTCGATCCCCAGCACCTACATGGCGGCTGAGAACCGTCTGAAACTCCAACTCCAGGAGAACTCCAGCTCCAGGGGAATCCGACGCCCACTTCTGACCTCCGCGGCATTGCACGACACGGGTGCACAGACTTGCATGCAGACAATACATTCGTACACATACAGAAATAAATAAAATTAAACATTAATAAAAAAAAAAAAGGATATAGCAACAAGATTCTGACCAAGAATAGCTTGTGTAGCCATGGCCTGATATATGGTTGGAAGGTTGAAAAGTTAGAAGGCTGGAAGGCTGAAAGGCTGGATGCTTGGATGCTTGGAAGCTTGGATGGTTGGAAGGTTAGATGGTTAGATGGTTGGGTGGTTGGATGGTTTGGGATGAGAGACTTAAGATTGGTGTGGGGTTTGAATGGTTAGAAGGTTAGATGATTAGAGGGTTGAATGGTTGGATGGTTGAGGGTTGGAAGGTTAGATGGTTAGATGGTTGGGTGGTTGGATGGTTGGAAAGTTAGATGGTTGGAAGGTTGGAAGGTTGGATGGTTGGATGGTTAAAAGGTTAGATGATTAGATGGTTGGATGGGAGGGTTGGAAGGTTGAGAGGGGTTAGATGGTTAGATGGTTGGTGGTTGGATGGTTACTAATTGTTGGCATGGTTTACGTGTTACGTGACTTGGGGCTTTGGAGAGGTTGATGGTTACGACAGACTTAGATCATTGGAAGTTGGATGGATTATGTTTACGATGGGTGCTGAGGTGGTTGACTTAGCGGTTCGATGTGTGTACCGGGATCGTAGGGTGGTTCCATGACCTGGTGTGGTTGAGAGGGTTAGGGTGCGTCTGTTGCCGTGCTGGTTGGCTGGTTGAATGATTAGATGGCTGGTTTGAGGTGAGCTGGTTGAGTGGTTGTGGTTGGATGGTTAATGGTTGGCTTGTCGAGGCTGACTGTTGGAGCCTGGTTCGATGGTTGACCTGGTTGGTGGTATCATGATTGGCTTTGGGTGAGATGGTACCTGGCTGGTGACTAGATGGATTGGGATGTGTGGTTTGGTACTTGTTGGTGTAAGAGGATTTGATGGTTGGAGGTTATGTGGATGGTTGACGTGGCGTCCTGTTAATTTAGCTCTTAATCTCATAGTCTCAAAGGCCAATGTCAGTGACAAGGAGGCTTACAGAGACTTTATCCACTTCCTTCCAATTCTTTATTTCCTGAATCACTCAAAATGAGTATACAAATTAATTTTAAAAGCTGCACACCTGGACTCAGAGGTAGCTAACATCAAGATAAGTGTCTGATCCGCAGCTGGCCCCATGACCAGCTATGCAGAGATTCTGGATCTGCCTCTCTTAGAGACTTTTGCAGTTCTGCTTTGAATGTGTTATGCCTATTGTCTAAGAACAGAAGGAACAGAGTCTGTTTTATCAGTGTTGGTACTCATTATTGCCTGGCTTAGGATGGGCACAGAGAAGACAGAAATGTCAGAGAAAATTTTCATATAAGAGGATGGGTGTGGGAAGGGGCAGTGACCAGCAGGGCTGCCCATGTCTCACCTGGTCTGACAAGATGAGCTGGCTTGCTGGAAAGCCCCAGGCAGCCCACCTGGACATGGAATGAGAGGTAAGAACAAAATATCTATGTGTCCCCAGTATTACCATAGGAAAAGAACATTTATTTTGTGGAGGTATTTAAAAGCAATAAATGTCATACCAATATGAAATAATTCTATGGTTAAGTGCAGTCCTTATCTTCAGGGTGAGTTATGAAGAAATGGAGTAACTTGTTTGTGATTTCAGAAGCAGAGAATGATCCTTTTATGAAATAATGAGTTCTCTAGTTAAATTGTTCAGAAAAGTTTGCTCTAAGGGAGAGGCAGAACCCTTCCAGTCCAGCATGGCCCTGTATCTGTGCAAGTAGATTCTCATCTTTAAAATTGTCATTGGCTCCAGACACCTGTCCACAGTGCCTTGACTGGACCCTCTGTGTATCTGACCTATGGCTGCTTGTCAAAACATTTCTCTATGCCTCTATTTAGTTTGCCTCACAGCTAGATAGAGAGTGTACATTTAAATACACCCAATAATCAAAAACTTCATTCAGCAAATATTACCATTTGCTGTTTCATGCATAAAATTATTTTTAAAATTTGTACAAAATTACCTTCTGGCTATGCATACAAGGTGGATAGGAGACATCAATGAAATTCATGTTTGGACTCAGGCCCCATCCCCAAGAGATCTCATTATGTATATGCAATATTCCGAAACCCAAAATGCCAGAAATTTCTGGTTGCAAGCATTTATGTGAAGAGTTACTGACCCTGTAAAAGCTACTCTTTCTAAACATAAAAGCTAGTCTTTCTAAAGCTGTTTCCAGAACTGGGCCACTCAGTGTTTTATACATGTTAACTCATTTACTCTCTATAAGAACAACAGAAATAGATAATTTCACTGCCTAATTTTAAAGGCAAGGTAATTGAGACAAAAGGAAAGTAAAAGGGTTGTTATGCACCAGGCTAGGCACTGCTACAAAAGCACAATTAAACATAAGTGGATGTCCCCCCCACATACACAATTAAGCATAAGTGGATGCCCCCCCAACACACAATTACATTCTAGTGCAGGTTTTGACAAATATTCACAGTAAACATTTCAATCTCTTTAGATATCAGGAGTTCAGTCCTGCTGCTTGATCAAATAGCATAAACCAGGTTATTTATAAACAGTAGTATAATATTTCTTATGGTTCTGGAGGCTGGAAGTCCACGTTCAAGGCACTGGGATCACATATCTGATGAGGGCTGCTTTCTGCTTCATACATGGCAGCTTGTGGTCACATCCTCCAGCAAAGGAGACAGCATGGTGTCCTCACATGCTGAATGAGTGGGTATAGGTCTTCCCAGCCATTACATAAGGCAGCCATCCTATCCATGAGGTTTGAACCCTATGGTCTAATCACCTGCTAAAGTCCCTGTGTCTCCATACAGTTGCTCTGGGAGCTAAGTTTCAGCATGAATGTTGGAGGGACACAAGCATTTAGTCCCTGTCCTGCAGATCAGCTAGTCTCAATCCAGCTGCTATTTTTTGCTGTTGTCTTGCATAAGCAGCTATAGGCTGTGCAGAAATAATGGGGCCTATGGCAAATATAACTTTATCACAGCTGGGCATGGTAGCACCTGACTTTAATCCTAGCACTCAGGAGGCAGAAGCAGGCAGATCTCTGTGGATTCAGGGCCAGCCTGGTCTACATAGTGAGTTTCAGGCCAGCCAGTACTTCACAGTGAGATCCTGTCTCAAAACAAACAACCCACTTTATTGCAAAGCAAGGCAGGGACTGTAGGTCATTGACCCACAGGGCTTGTTTCTACCTCCAGATCTCCCACAGCTACCAGGGGTTCTGCACTGTAGAGCTGATAATTGCATCATCCCACACATAATGGCTGAATGCAGCCTGTATGCCAGGTACCAGGTGGTCAGAAGTGGACGTGCCACCCCCATGTTTTTCTAATCCGTGGGCCAGACCAGGCCAAGAGAAACAGGTAATAATAGATCCCAAGCACACACTGTGTCACCTGCATCGTGGAGACACTGTTGGGGACTCCGCAGAAGTGTGGGAGGAGGAGCACAGTAAGCAGGAATCATTCTTTAGGAAAAAGAGAATTGCATTTGGATTTAAGAAATGGGGTTCTTATCCCACAACACACTTAGCCCAGTGACCTTGGGTGAGTCATAAACCTTCTCACTGACACAATTTTGTGAGAGCATTATGTGTTGTAGAAATGTAATAAAATGCCACATAAAAAGAACATTGTTGTTCCCTGAGAGTGGTTGTGGTATATTTTCTTCTTTATTAGTCCTATGTTAGTCTTCTTTTTTTTCCAATGTTTTTATTATTAAATTTTTTCCATAGATCATACCTCATTTCTCAATCGAACCTAGAATCACTTCCTTTTCCATGCCCCCCACCCCACACGAGTCCCTGCACTCTGCCATGCATGTCCTGTATCTTTTTCTGAGTCTTTCCAGAGGGTTTTTCTTTTCAGTTCTTTTGTTGTTGTTCTCTCTAACTTGTATTGCTACAGTATATATACATATATATACATAGTTTTATATATATACATAAATATATATATTTACATGCATATACATATCACTTGAATTGGAGGACTTTTTTTTCTGTAAAAGATGTCATGGTTTCCTTAAGGAAGTAGTGTTCCTCCTCGGCAATCCCAAACAACCATCAATCCTCCACTTTTGCTCCACATTGGGGTCTTTCCCTCCCATGGTCCTCCAAATGAAGTCCAGTAAGCATGTGTCCTATCTTGATACCCCTTTTTTTGGCCTCCATGACATGCCCCAGGTAGTCTAACAATGGCAGTCTATATTCTGTTGAGCCTGAAATCTTCTTAGTTGTTTAGTCCACAGCTGGGTATCTCAGTAGTCCCCATCTGCCGTTGAAGGTTTAGAGGATTCTTGGAGAGACATGAGTCTTCAGTCCATATTGGAAGGTTAAAAAGCTGTGTCTCATGTCTTTGAGGAGTGCCAAAAGCAATGGCAGCCACAGGGTAGATGGTCTTGCAGGTAAAAATTGAAGACAGGCCAAACCATTGTACTCTCTCTTTTTTTTAACTGTTGTCTTTTTACTAAGATCTCGAGTTTTATATCTACAGTACAGTTTCTCTGGTCTTACTGATCATTTATTTCTGGTCCTACTTTCCTTTTGGATGCTTAACACCACAAAGTTAGCCCAGATTAACCAAGGTTTTTGTTCTCTCAAGGTCACTTGAGGATCTGGTCTTCAGGGTTCTCTCAGGGTTTTGGGGGAGTGGGAGAATGGGAGCACCTTGATTCTTTCATCTTTTCATTTACCAGTTCCACCCACTTGAAGACAAAATCAGGTCTTGCTAGACCAGGCTTCCTTTTCTGAAGCATGAGCAGACTTCCCTCTTTATAGACTGGACACTGGCTGAAGTCCCATTAGTGGCTTTCCAAGACTTCCCTGAACAGGAAGTCTGGTGACCCACATTTACAGGACATTTCAAGAGGTGCCCCTATTCATAATCTCCTAAGACTTGGTTGACCTCTGAGGGCAAGGAACAAAGGGATCCCTTAGGTCATTCGGCCAAATTGGTATGGACATTAAGTATGGTCCTTAAGCACCGAGAAAGGCTAAGTTGCACCAGCCTGTTACATTGCACCTATATTGAAATTGTGTCATTTGGAAATAATCTGAATGTTATTTCCTTATCATATTTCTTGATTCGCATCTTTGCATTTAATCCCATATTACTCTAAAAGATGCACACATACCCTCCATCATACACCAAAAACCCAAGGTCTGAAAGTAAATGTTAGGTCAGCTCTAGAACCTGTTTAGGGATTCACAATGCACCAGCATAGTTGTCTGAATATCATGAGGAATATAACATTAAGGTTGCTCAGTTTGTCTTACAAATAGGTATGTGGCACTAGCATCCACAGATGAGGGATACCATTTATCTTTTGTTTTTCTGGGATTGTGTTACTTCACTTAGCACAAAATCTTCTAGTTCCATCCATTTACTTGCAAATTTCATGAGGTCATCTTTCTTTACTACTGCATAGAACTCCATTGTGTAGATTTACCACATTTTTTTTATCCACTCATTGGTTGAGGGGCACTTGGGTTGGTTCCAGCTCTTCACTATTGTGAAGAGAGCTTCAATAAACATGGCTGTACATGTATCTCTGTGGTAGGATGAGTCTGATGGATATATTCCCAGAAGTGGTATGGCTGGGTCAGGTTGTAGGCTCATTTTGAGTCTTTTCGGGGTTCCCCATACTGCTTTCCATACTGGCTGTACAATTTTGCATTCCTACCAGCAGAGGATGAAAGTTCACCTTTCCCCACACCCTGTCCAGCATTTGGTATCATTTGTTTTCTTGATCCTTGCCAGCATTATCAGGGTGGGGTGATACGATATCTTAAAGTGGTTTTAATTTACATTTCCTTAATTATTAGCAATTTTGAACACTTTCTAAGATGTTTTTCAGCCATCTCTATTTCCTCGCTTGGGAAGTCTCTTCTCAGCCCTTTACTCCATCTTCTTAGTGAGTCATTTGTTTTCTTCTTTGTTTTTTTTTTTTTTTTTTTTTTTTTTTTTTTTTTTATTAT
>VZQC01013003.1:1968360-2043753 GCA_009823505.1 Rhizomys pruinosus | reverse complement strand
TCTTTCTGTTTTTCTAATGTAGGTACCCAGGGCTATAAACTTACATCTTAGCACTGCTTTTTAAATACCTCATAGGTTTTGTTGTGTTGTATTATCATGGTCATTCAGTTCCAGGAATGCTTTTATTTCTTCCTTGACCCATTCATTATTCAGGAGTGTGTTATTTAGTCTCCTTGTGTTGCTGTAGATAGTAGGGCTTATCCTGGTGTTAATATTGAGTGTTATTGCACTGATAGAATGCATGAAATTATTTCAATCTTTTTGTATTTGTGGAGGTTTTTTTCTGTGTCCCAGTATGTGGTTGATTTTGGAGAATGTTCCGTGGGGTGCTGAGTAGAGAGTGTAGTCTCTGGTATTAGGGTGGAATATTCAGGAGATGTTTGTGAGGTCCATTTGGTGTATCGTATCACTCAGTTCAGATGTCTCTATGTTTATTCTTTGTCTGGTTGACCTGTCCAGAGGGATCAGTGGGGTATTGAAGTCCCCTACTATGAGTGTGCTGGGATTAATCTGTGCTTTGAGGTCCTGGAGAATTGTCTTTATAAAGTTTGGTGCACCAGAGTTTGGTGCATATATATTCATGATTGTGAAATCTTCATGGTCAATTGTTCCTTTGATAAAGATGTAATGGCCTTCTTTGTCTCTTCTGATTTCTTTTACTTTGCAGTCTATTTTATCTGATATTAAAATAGCAACACCTGCTTTCTTTTTGGTACCATTTGCTTGGAGTATTTTTTTTTCCATCCTTTCACTTTAACTTGATGGCTATCCTTAAGGGTAAGATGCATTTCTTGTAGACAGCATATAGATGGGCTCTGTTTCCTAATCCAATGTCTCAGTCTATGTCTTTTGATTAGGGAGTTTAGTCCATTAATATTTAAGGTTATAACGCAAAGATGTGTGTTGCTTCCTTTCACTTTATTACCCATTTGTATTTTGGTCTAGATTTCTACTTCTGCAGTTATGCTTTTATTAATTTCTCTTTCTAGGTGCTTGGGGATAGTTGCTCCTTTCTTCTGTCCTTTGAATTGCTTCAAGTATTCTCTGAAGGGTTGGTTTTCCGAACATGTATTCTTTCATCTTGTTTATGTCCTGGAAGATTTTTCTCTCTCCTTCAACTATAATAGAGATTTTTGCTGGGTATAGCACCTGGGTTGGCATGTATAGTCCTTTAACACTGGGAATACTTTGTTCCACATTCTTCTTGCTTTCATAGTTTGCACTGAGAAGTCAGTTGTAATTCTGATGGGTTTCCCCTTATATGTAACTTGTTGTTTTTCTCTTGTGGCTTTCAGAATTTTGTCTTTGTTTGGGGAATCTAGCATTTTAACTATGATATGGCATGGAGAGTTTCTTTTCTGATCTTGTCATTTGGAATTCTTCTTGTATTTGTATTGGTTTGTCTTTTTTTAGTTTGGGGAAATTTTCATCTATTATTCTGTTGAAGATCTGATCAATACCATTATCTTGCGATTCTTCTCCTTTCTCTATCCCTATGATGTGGAGGTTTGATCTTTTCATAGTGTCCAACAATTCCTGGCTGTTTCACTTTTGTGTATTTTTAAATTTTTCATAATCTTTACTTGAGGTTTTTCATTGTTCTGTGTTATCTTCCGGGTCTGATATTCCTTGTTCTGTTTCCTCCATTCTACTTCTGAGGCTTTTTCCATTCCTTTCCTCTTGACTGGATGAGTGTTTGATTTCCTTTTTCATTTCATCTTGTGATTTCTTTAGTATTTCTACTTCCTTTTGGAGCTTCACAATCTCTTCCTGTAGCTCTTTGCTTCACTGGCTGTTTTCCTTTTTTATTTCAACATGGGATCTTTTCAGTGTTTCCACTTCCTTCCAGAGCTTGTCATTTTCTCCCTCTAGTTCTTTCTGGCATTTGTCATTCTCTCTTTCTAGGTCCTTCTTGAGTTTTTCATTCTCTCTCCTTACTTCTCTGACTTATTCTTTATATTCTTTGATTTCTATGAATATGTCTGCAATTGTTCCTCTAAAATCTGTGTCCTGGGCCATCTCCAGGGGGATCCCACTATAGGAATCTCCCACAGGGTTGGTAGAGCTTAGTGTGGAATTATCCTGCACTTTTCCCTGGCATGTGGGTTTCTCTTTGCCTGTATTCCAATGTGAATCCCCAATGCCTCTTCACTGTGTTGAAGGCTTGCTTTGCTTACCTCCTTCAGATGCCTTCTTTGTTTGTTTTGTTTGATTTGTTTTTCTCCTTGTTATGGAGTGTTGACTTGTCCAAGTTTTAGGCTTTCAATTTTGTTTAGATACTGGAAGTCTAACTCACCACGTGGACACTCCCTCAGCAATTCCAGTTGTTGGGGGCGGGGGCATTGATATGCCTTGCTACTCTGTGCTTCAGGTGGTCCTGGGAAATCCCTGACCTAAGTTCTGTGCACTCAAGTCTCACAGTGGCAACAGGCCTACCTCTTATACCAGCTAGCAGGGAGACTCTACCCCTGAAAGACAATGATTGAATTATCCAACAGACCAATGAGATGATTATCCAACAACCCAATGATAGAATTATCCAACAATATGCCTCGCTGAAGTTCCCACCTCCTACCTGTGCTTCAGGTGGTCCTGGGAAATTCCTGATCTAAGCTCTGTAGACTCAAGTCCCTACCTTTGTCTTAAGTGGCAAAAGTGCCCTGACAATGGTCCCTTCCTCACATCCGTGTCAGACCCTGTGATCTGAGCACTGGGTCACTGCAGAGGACACCCATGAGTGAATGCCCTGAGCCATTCTTATGAATCCAGAGTCATGAGTCATGTACTGGTCTGAGTAGCACCACTTAGAAACTGCTTCGTTAATGCATGTGAAAATCAGTCTTAGCTATTGTTAAGTTGTGCAAAGATTTAAGGGGGGGGAAAACACTTAAGAGTAAGAATATGTACCTAACATAACTATGTGTAGGTCCATATATATATGTGTGTGTGTATGTGTGTGTGTCTGTGTGTGTGTTGCTTGTATCTAAGGTAATATTGCCATCTTCCATCACTTAAAGATTTATACAACTGCCAAAAGGGCTGTCTGCCTTATTGAGATGTCTGCCTCACAGAGCCAAGGCATTGGATTCAGCACCACTATGAGCTCAAGGAATTATGGTATTCAGTCAACGTATCATAGAGGTTCTTATTAGCGCTTTCCAAAGAATGTAAGAAGTACTTATAATGATCACATTCATTGTCTCACAACAGTGTTTGCATATAAAATGGTGTTAATGGTGCTTAAAAACTGTTTATTGGCTTTGCTCTTAAGTAAGCTAAACTTTTCCCTTATTTACACTATGAATTTGCTGAGCTAGCCCTTCCCAAATAGAAGCTCACATTCTGTCCACCATTTCCACCACCACACATACAGACTTTGGCTCTCCTAATCCTCTCAATGATTCCCAGTTATAATTAACTCCAAGCAAAGGCATACACCAAATCTCTCAGCTAAGGAGGCAGCCCCTTTGCAGCTGCTCCTCATTCAGAGAGGCTAGTGGTGAAGAGAGTGAGCCAGAGCCTACAGGAGCTTTCCAGGAGGATTCCCTGTCCCCTCTTTTCAACAAATACACATTAAACTGCCATGTGCCTGTTCCTGGGCCCAACTAAAACCTTCCTTCTTTGTTTCGTATAAACCAGACATCACTGTAGCTGTTAGAGACAGAGCAGGGAACCAGTGGGCAGAATTCTTTAATGGGTCAAGTGCCCAACATGCTGTACAGGGTCCAAAGCAGTCATTGAGAGCATGGATAGTACACACATTGCAATGAGGTGCTGGCAACCAGAAAATAAAGGAAGGCAAGTGATATCTAGGGCTGGGAAGACTTTCCTCAGAGGGCAGGATGCAAGCCAGAACTTGCAACAAAGGATGAAGTAGCCATTCCAGGCAGAGGCTATGAAGGAGAGGGTGGGAAGCAGAAGAAGGCCGGTGCTGGTGCAGCAGAGGATGGGAGGACCAGCTCAGGCATGTGGAGACACTGGATGACTGCAGTGACAAAGGCTGATGGAGGGTCTACCCTCGTGACGTTGATAGTCCTGGGGCAAAGGTTGCGGTCAGCCATGGGATGAATTAAATGATTACATAATTACCCACATTAATTAAATGCAGCCAGAGGTACCTGGTACCATTAAGGATGACTTATTTGGAGGTTTAGGATGGCCTCCCTGAGGATGTGACATAGAAGAGGACAGAATAAAGAGGGAGAAACAAAAAGATGGTGCAACCGAGGGGACATCATGGAAGCAGACCCTGTCACACAGTGAAGGGGAGGGTCCAAGTCCAAAGAACAGAAGAAAGGCTATATGGTTGGAATGGGGAGGTGGGAGTTAAATGAGGAAGGGAAGGAGAGAAAGAATCCAGGCCACAGAGCCTTCCAGAGAACATTAAGATTTTTAGTCTTTATTATAAGAACAAAGGAATTTCACTAAATGACAATTTGCTTTTATTCGAATATGCACTGGAAGTTTTTTAATCAAACTATGAAGTAGAAAACATATCCAAACCCACCTAGTTAAGAAAAAAGAGACTGAGAGAAAGATGCAGGACAGTTATGGCAGAGTGCATGATTAGGGGTGGGGTGGAGGGAAGGGAAAGGGGAATGTGTCTAAACTGAACTGAAAAATGGTGTCTGAAATACACAAAACATCAATAAAAGCATTATAAATAATAATAACAATAATTTTTAAATGTGCTATAAAAAAGAAATCCTTAGCACCCCAGGTGAGAACCAACAATTACATGAACTAGAGAAAAGATATTGTAGGTTCAGGAAAAGTCGGGGACTGGAGAGATGGCTCAGGGGTTAAGAGCACTGGCTGTTTTCATAGATGACCCAGGTTGGGTTCCCATCATGTACATGGTGTGCTTACACACATGCAGGCAATACATGCAAACCCATAGAAAAAAATAATTAATAAAATATATTTTTAGAAAAAAGAAAAGTAATAGAAATCTGGTTGGATGTAGAGTCAGGCAGACAAAGGAGACAGAGATAACTTTCCTGTCTCTAACTTGAAGGAAGACAGATGGACAGATGAATGGACAGATGGATGATGAGTAGATACGCCGTTTATTCAGATGGGAACCAAATCTGAAGATGATCTCGGGCTTGGGTTGGCAGTAGCATTGGAAGCTTGTGAGTTTAACTTGGGGACATTGTTAAACATTCAAGTGGCCTGTTAATGGACAATTATAAGGACTTCTCTAGGACTCATAAAAGGGGGTCTGGTACCAGATATGATCTCGGGCTTGGTTTGGCAGTAGCATTGGAAGCTTGTGAGTTTAACTTGGGGACATTGTTAAACATTCAAATGGCCTGTTAATGGACAATTATAAGGACTTCTCTAGGACTCATAAAAGGGGGTCTGGTACCAGATATGAGTCAGGGAGAATCTATGAAGGAACACAGAGCACATGGAGAGACCAGGACCCATCCAGCAGGGCTGGAATAGTGGGCAACGCAGAGATGAGACTGCCAAGCCTGGGCAGAGGAGCACAGTGTTGGGGAGGGAAAGGGTGCTTGATGGTAGGCTTAGCTCAGTAAGACTGAGTCATGAGACTGCAGCAGAGGGAGTCCGTGGAGAAGGGGCCGAAGCAAAACAAGGTACCATCAGCCACAGCAAGAGTGGAGCTTCACACAGAGACCCTGGAGTCAGACCAGGGCTCCTCCTCTGCCTGGGGTTCAGAGACTGTGTATCTGGGGAAACAAGGCCAAACAGCAGTGGATGGAATAGTAAGTCTGTTACAGTGATGGTCACATGATCTCTTCTCCAGCCTCTACCTTGAGACAGGTGCAACAGTACCCTAGCCAGATGTAACCACAGAAGGAGCAAAGCCATTCTTTGAAGAAATTAGTGGGAATTAAAATGTACTTTGAGTATTCTCTCAGAGCCCAAATGTTACTTAAATCATTGTAATTCCAATTCACCTTAACAGTGTCATCAATATTTAACAGAGAGAGAATTGGTTAGAAGTGAAAGCTTGTCAATGGCAGCCCCCTCCTCTGCCTCTGTGGGACTGTCTGATCACGCACAG
Organism: Rhizomys pruinosus; assembly: GCA_009823505.1. NCBI lineage: Eukaryota > Metazoa > Chordata > Mammalia > Rodentia > Spalacidae > Rhizomys > Rhizomys pruinosus. The sequence continues at coordinate 2,037,719 of VZQC01013003.1, read as the reverse complement.
GTCAAAACTGCAAAGTCATTATCAATATTTTTTTCATTTAATGGGAACGTGTGAAAACATTAATGGCTTAGGGGTATTTTAAAATATAACATTATTTGATAAAATGGTATAAATACCATGTATGGAGAATTTAGGTGATAAATATATGCCTTAGCAGGTTAGTAAATTTTTCCTAATTTCTCAAAAGTTTTCTGAAGTTTTTTTTTTCTTTTCTACTGATACATAATAAATATTATGGTGGTGATATATGATAACTGAGTTCACTTACATGCTATACAAAGTATAATAATCATATCAGGGTAATTAGCATTTCCCTCTCCTTAAACATTTATCATTTTTTGTCCTAGGGAACTTTGAATTCCTCTCTTCCAGTTCTTCATGAAATATATTTATTATGTGAACAATAATCACCAGTACCATGTTCTAGAACATTAGAAATCAGTCAGCCCTTGCCTAACCATGTCTTAGCACCTATCATCTGGAATCCAATTTCCCCCCTTCCTCTCCCTCCTTGCAGTGGCTATCAACCTGCTTTCATGTCATGCACACGTATCTAAGTTCCCTAGGATAAGCTTCAGTAGGTTCAAACTGTCATGAGCCATTTGATCAACTTGATTGAACATACAAGCCCCCCCTTTCAGGATGGTGGGACCCATGAGCTGTGTGGGTTTGGGCACAACTGCTTGCAAATTGGTTTTACATGAAGGATGCTTGTACTCACAAATTATCACCTATTGTTAAAAAAAATGAAAACAAAACAAAACAAAAAAGCAGAGAAAGATGCAGAAAACTTACGGCCAGAATGCATTATCTGCGATGGGGTGGGGTGGGCTGGGGGAAGGGAAAAAGGAATAAAGGAAAAAAAAAAAAAAAAAAAAAAAAAAAAAAAAAAAAAAAAAAAAAAAAAAAAAAAAAAAAAAAAATAAATTTTAAAAACTTTATTTTTAAAAAAAAGAAAAAAGAAACAGAAAACAAAGTGAATGATCAACACATCAGCTAAAGCACTAGAGCAACACAATGAACGTAAGATGCAAAGACAGGAAGAAATACACAAAAATCAAGCAGAATCAATGAAATAAAACACAAGAAACAATACCAAAAAAATCAATGAATCAACAAATTTGGTTCTTTGAAAGAACAAAATAAGCAGCCTAGCCCAGATTACAAAAGAAAGAAGAAAAAGAAAAACTCAAAAACCAATAAAAACCAGAGAAAAGAAAAAAACAGACAAAGGAAAAAGATCCAAAAATCAGACAGGAATTCAAAAACCATATACACTACCAAGTTTAAACCTAAGAAAAATGGATGAAATATCTGAAATCCGGGGATCACCAAAGCTAGAACCAAAAAGAGATGGTACGCTATAAAAGACACATATATAATAAGAAATAGAGGATTGATAAGAAACTCCAACTAAAAAGCCCAGGCCAAACGTTCATTGCAAATCTTAATAAACCATTTCCAAAAAGACTACAGACCATTTAACTGAAACTGTTTAGAAGGATACAAAGTAGAGGAATCTCCCAATTTTTCTATGAAGCCAGCATCACTTTTTGACCAAAACCAGGAAAGATAAAACAAAAAAGCGAGGTTCTAGACCCATCTGCCTAATGAACACAGATGCCAAAATTCTTTAAACGGATACTGGCAATGCATACAGACCCACATCAGAAGAACTCATCATGACAATTGATTCATACAGAGGGAAAAAGTCCGGAAACAAGAATGGTTCAACATATATGAAAATCAATAAACATCATCAAAACACTAAATGACTGAAGAAACAACAACCACATCCATCAATTCAAGTTGATGCTGGAAAAAGCCTTTGACAAAATCCAGCATCCCTCAAGCTTAAAGTCCTAGAAGAATTGTATTGAGGATCACGTCTCAATGTAATCAAAGCCAGTATACAGGAAACCCAACACCAATATCATCCGAAATGGAAACGAAGAAACATTCCCTTAAAGTAGGACTCGAAGGTCTGCCTCGTCGACCACCCTTTCAATTAGCTGTGAAATCTTGCTAGAGAATAGGCAAGAAAGGAAATTAAAGGATTCTAAATTGAAAAAGTAAGTCAAGCTATCCCTTTGCGATGATAGAATTGTACCTAGATTGCAAAAATCTCCCAGACAACTCCTAACAACATTAACAGCTTCAGCAAGTGGCACGGAACAAAGTAACCAAAAAAAAAAAACAATGGCCTTTCCACAAGAACAAGCAATAAGACAAGAATTTCAAAGAGACCATCCCACTCACAATAGACTCAAAAACACAAAATGGCTAGGAACAACCTAACCAAAAGAACAACGATCTCTACAACAAAAATTTTAAACCCTCTGAGGAAGAGACTGAAGAAACATCGAGATGAGATAAACCTCCATAGCTCCATGATGGAAAATTACATGTAATAATGTCCTCTACACAAAACTCTTATAAGATAACACAACCAATCAAAATTCCCAAGAGTTTCTTCACAGCTTGGAAAAAGTCCTTAATTCTATAAAACAAAAACCTGAATAGCAAAAAACCATGAACGAAAAGAGCAAACAAGGGGGACATCACTCTATACCAACAAATTCTAAGGGCTATGCCATAAAAACAGCCTGGTACTGCACAAAACAGACATGTTGAACAATGGAACAAAACTGAAGATCCAAACCTGAGCACAGTACAATTTCAGCCATTTCATATTTGACAAGGAGGCAAAAGCCACATTGGAGAAAAGACAGCATCTTCAGCAAAGTGGTGTTGGCAAACTGGATAACCACTTTAGAAAGAATAAATTAAGGCTCGGAGAGAAGATAGCTATACGAGCACTGACTGCTCTTACAGAGAACCCGGTTTTGATCCCCAGCACCCCATGGTGCTAAAAACCATCGTAACTCCAATACAGGAGAACTCCGATTCCAGGGAATCCGACGCTTTGCTCCAGCATTGCACACAGGGGTGCACAAACCTACATGCAGACAGTATATCACTCATACACATAACAAAAATAATAAAATTTTAAAAAAAGATGAAAAACCTACCTCCACCCTGTACAAAATCCAGTGGATCAAAGACCTCAATTTGAACACCCAAAACTCTGAAGGCAAAGAAGAAAAATGTTGGCAGAGACTACAAGAAGATCATAGGTGTCGAAAAGACTTCCTAAATCAGACAGCAGCTGCAAGGAAATAAGTGTCAACAATTGACCAAGTGGAGGATCTCATTAAACTCAAAAGCTTCTGTATACATCAAAGAAACAATCAAGAAGTAAAGAGAAATCTCAAAGAGTGGGAGGAAACTTCACCACAGAAACATCTGACAAGGCATTGATCTCCAGAATATAAATACTCATAAAAAGAGAAAGAAAACATGACCCACCTAATAGAGCATAAAGAGCTAAACAGAGACTTCACAAGTGAGGAATTAGAGATGGCTGAGAAACACCTTAAGAGTGTTCAACATAACTAATAAAGGAATGCAAATCAAACTTCTGTAAATATCTCCTACATCCATAAGACGGCTTTAGGATCAAGAAAACGAAATGTCCAATGCTGAGAAGTTGTGGGGAAAGGGAACACTCAACCTACTGTCGGGGGATGTAACTTGTGCACCACTAGTGAAAAGCTGTGAACCCTTGGAAGACTTGGAATGAATTTGACCAACCCAGCCATACCATCCTAGGCATGTCCCTCAAAACCACCCCACCACAGAGATCACACATGCAGCAGTTTATTGCAGCTTCTTCACAATAGCAAGGAGCTGGAACACCAAATGCCCGGTACTACTGCTGAGTTGATAGAGAAAATGTGGTACATCTACACAATGGAGTTCTATGCAGCAGTAAAGAAAGACAACATCATGAGCTTTGCAGGAAAATGGCTGGAGCTAGAGGACATCATGCTGAGTGAAGTAACACAGTCCCAGAAAAACAAACGACGAATGGTATCCCTCATCTGTGGATGCTAGTGCCAATTACCTAGTTGTAAGCATTTCTTGTGCATAGCCCCTTGAGCTTTTGTCCAAAGCAGTTGGAAGTGATGCATATTGGAAACAACAACAACAGAAAGGAATGTATCAAAGAACCGACTGAAACAGTGAACTTCTCAAAACAGTCAACTTCCACATGGAGAATATTGAGTAAGATTGAGAAAGAGATGAAAAGCATGTGTTTAGCAGAATGCATGAGCTCTGGTGGGGTGGGGGGATGGGGAAACACAGGTCTAGATTTGATAAAAAATATATAAATAAATAGTTTAAAAAAAAAAGAAAGAAAAACAACTCTCAGGATAGATCTGATAGAGAGGAACGAGTCTAGTCTTTTCAAACATGAAATAGTATGGATGAAAAATTGTCCAGTTTTAAGCTAAGTCATTGGCAGAGATTTCTAGCTTTACATTACTTCTTGTGTGAGCTGACATGAATGAATTACATGTATCAACTCGTTGAATCTTCACACTAGAAAATGTTGACAGTGTTATTATTCCCATTTTAGAGTAGAAAAAATCAAGGCACTGATTAAGTAACTCATGCAAGTTTACACAACCAGAAAGTGACAGAACTGGAGTTCAACCAGGGATTCTGGCTTCAAAGCCTGCGATCCTAATCTCTGTATCTCTATAGTACACTGTACAGAAATAAAGATAGAAAAGAAATTGATGCCTAGGGATTCAGATGTAGGGGTTGGTATGACTCAGACCTTCTCTTGTTTCCCTGTAAAATTAGCTCTTGCTGCCTACCCCCACCCCCACGAGATTCTCAGTTCTCCTTGCCCAGGCTATTTTCCAAACAAGTATCTTGTTCTTGTGCCTTGAAGATAGAATTACACAACTTTTGCTAGAATGTTGCTTTTGCTCCTGTAAGAAAGGTGGCTCTTTTTACTAGGAACCCTTACAACTTAAATATGAAGTCTTCTACAAGGCCTGTACTGGGAACTTGGTTTTCATCTAATGGGCTTTGGGAAGTGATTGGATAATGGGGGTTCTGACCTGACTGATGGATAAATTCCTTCTTAATAATATCATGGTATTTTGGGAAGTGATAAAAGGTCGGTGGTGGAGCCTGGTTGGAGCGAGCAGGTTACTGGAGGCCTTGGGGACTGGTCTTGCCCTGGGCCCTTCCTGTTCTTCTTCTCTCTGCTTTCTGGCCACTGAGTTGAGCAGCTCTACTCCTTCCCACCCTCCCTGCTAGGGATGATCATCTAGGAAACTGTGACGCTGTTCCCCTGAGTTTTTCCCTCTGTATATGGTCCCAGCAGTGAAAACTGGACTAATATGAACGTAGGAACGAACAGTGCTAATAGGTTCTAGGAAGGATCTCGGTCGATGTACATGATGGAACTTGATCTTCTGAACAGTCCTATGATAGGAGTCCATTTCACCTCTTTTTTAGAGAAGCTCAGCTGAGTCAAAGCTGTGTGAGTCTGCCATTTAAGTCAAGGTCATCCTTCCTATCAGAGTATCTGGGATACAAATGTCCCTGATGTTTTATTCAATACAAAATAAGAAGATGAAATAGCTTTAGAATAACCAAGAAAAAAAAAAAACATGCCAGGATAGGAACTTAGATGGGCATTAAAACACTAAAGCTAAGATCATCTGCAAGTGACCTAACTGGGTCCTCCAAAATTCCATGTTCTTGGTTTCTTGAACCTGTGGCTTTCATGGTTAATAACTGACCAGGTATGGTTTAAGCCTCAGGATTACCCCAGAGAATAACTGAGTTTTCCTAAAAGTATGGTTGCTGCACATTCATCTTAATCCACAACTGATTCAAGGTAAATGAGATCTCAAGAAAAACCTGGTAATACATCCTATGTATTTGTCTCAACAGTCAATATTGATTTCATGGCCCACTGAGTATTAGACTTCATGGAGGATTCTGGCAGCCACAGTGTTTGTACTGAGCCATTCTTAAGCAAGCAAGCAGCAGGGAGTGAAGGCTCTGTAGCTGGAGGGGGCTCTGGAGCTGGAGGGGGCTCTGCAGCTGGAGGGGGCAGTTGCTTTGCTTCTTTCTTTTTTTTATTTATTTATTTTTAACAAATCTAGACCCGTGTTCCCACTCATTCCCCCACCCCGCCAGAGCTCATGTATTCTGCCAAACATGCTTTCCATCTCTTAGTCTTTCTCAATATTTTTCATGGGGAAGTGAATGACTGTTTTGAGACGAAGTTCACTGTTTCAGTCACATTCTTTGATGCAGTCTTTTTGTTGTTGTTTCTTTGTTTCCAAAATGCATCATGCCCAATGCTTTGGACAAAAAGCTCAGGGGCCCCTACACAAGAAATAATTACAACGTGGTAATTGGCACTAGCATCCACAGATGAGGGATACCATTCGTCGTTTGTTTTTCTGGGACTGTGTTACTTCACTCAGCATGATGTCCTCTAGCTCCAGCCATTTTCCTGCAAGCTCGTGATGTGTCTTTCTTACTGCTGCATAGACTCCTTGTGTAGATGTACCACATTTTCTCTATCACTCGTCAGTTGAGGGGCATTTAGGTTGGTTCCAGCTCCTTGCTATTGTGAAGAGAGCTGCAATAAAATGGCCGTGCATGTATCTCTTTGGTGGCGTGAGTCTTGAGGTACATGCCCAGGAGTGGTATAGCTGGATCTGGGTGGCAAGTTTATTCCAGTCTTCCAAGGGTTCTCCACACTGCTTTCCATAGGTGGCTGTACGAGTTCATTCCCACCAGCAGTGGATGAGTGTTCCCCTTCCCCCACAACCTCTCCAGCACTTGGTATTCATTGTTTTTTCTTGATCTAGCCAGTCTTATTGGAGTAAGATGATATCTTAAAGAGGGTTTTCATTTGCATTTCCTTAAATGATTAGTGATGTTGAACATTCTTAGGTGTTCTCAGACATCTCTAATTCTCACTTGTGAAGTCTCTGTTCAGTTCTTTGCTCCATCTATTGAGGGGGTCATTTGTTTTCTTTTTTTCTTTGTTTTTTGAGTAGTTTATATATTCTGGAATCAATGCTTGTCAGATGTATCTGCAGTGAAGGTTTCCTCCCACTCTGTGGGATTTCTCTTACTTCCTTGATTGTTTCTTTTGATGTACAGAAGCTTTTGAGTTTGATGAGGTCCCATTTGTCAATTGTCGACCTTAATTCTTGTGCAGCTGCTGTTAGGAAGTCTTTTCCTACACCTATGTCTTTGTAGTCTGCTGCCAACTTTTTCTTCTATCACCTTCAGAGTTTGGGGTTTCATGTTGAGGTCTTTAATCCATCTGGAGTTGACTTTTGTACAGGGTGAGAGGTAGGAGTTTAATTTCATTCTTCTACAAGTGGTGATCCAGTTTTGCCAACACCACTTGCTGAAGATGCTGTCTTTTCTTCATTGTGGTTTCTTGGCCCCCTTGTCAAATATGAGATGGCTGAAATTGTATGTGCTAGTGTTAGATACTTTTGTATTTATTACACTCCTGTTTAGGAAGGATGCTTTCTACACAAGCCAGCATACCAGAGGCCAAGGGAATAACTTGATAGGTGCAAACCTGCTGTCCCAGCTTCCTCTCTACTTGCTGTGCTTGAGAAAAGCAAGGAGAGAAGAAAGGGGTTTATTTCAGCTCACAGTTCCAGGTTCCAGTCTGCACTGCAGTAGGCACTTGAAGCAGCTGGTCCTGTTATAGTCAAGAGCAGAGAGATAGTAAATGCACGCAAACTTACCTGTGCTCAGCTCACTTTCTCCTCTCTTACACAGTCTAAGACCCAAACCCAGAACAGTGCTATCCACCTTTAGGCTGAGTCTTCCCACATCAGTTAACAAAATTAAGACCGACCGTTGCCCAGGCATCCCCGCAGGCCAGTCTGATCTAGACAGCCTCACAAAGACTCCCTTTCCAGATTCTAAATTGTGTCAAATTGACAATTAAAACTAACAATCATGCCCCTGATAGACCAGAAATCCAATCATTTGATGACCATCTGCTTTCCACAGGCAAAGTACCTCCTTGTGTTCCTCCCTGACTGCTCCCAGAGGCTAGCCCACTCTCATCTCTGTTTATAGCTCCCAGAGGCTAGCCCACTCTCATCTCTGTTTATAGCCAGCTCTCCATATTTATAGGTTCAATATTCATGTCATCAGCCATCCTCTGATTGAAAATATTTGGCAAAATAATTGTGTCTGTAGTGAATCTGTACAGATTTCCAGTCATTATTTCCTAAACAAAACAGGATAACAACTGTTTACCTGTGTTTACATTATATCCCTAGAGACAATTTAAACATACAGGAGATTTTGCATAGATTAAATGCAAGGGAGAATGCCATTTTATACAAGGGACCTGTGTGCGGATTTGAGTATTCACAGATGTTGCTGAAATTTCTTAGGGGAGGGGCGGTATATAAACAGTGCCCACCCGTTTCTCCTTGGACCCCACAACAAACCAAGTTCTGATTCCACCAAAATGCACTCTGGGAAAGCAGTAGGTTTATTGGACTTCTTTATAGAGCAGTGGGTGAGGGTTTACTTACAGCAATGTGATGAGCGCTCCCCTCCTAAGGCCACACTGGAAAGTCCTCACCTGAGTATGGATGATGGCTTCCCACTAGCTACACAAAGAGGTCCTCCCCTAATATTTTCCTGCCTATATACCTTACCCCTCCCCAGCCCACATGAAATTAGAGCCAAATTGCCTACTAAATGTTGGTTGGGAGGTGTGGCTGGACTCTCAGGAGGTCATGTGATCCTCTCTGCCCCTCCTTGTATGTGTGGATGTGAACAATCAACAAGCCCAATTATAATGGTCTTAGACAAGCAGGCACAGCAGACTTCAGGAAGATGTCCTCTGTCAGCAGATAGTCCTATACAGCAAGAGGGTTTCCAGAACAGATCCTCTGTAGACACCAAGGATCAATGTATCTTCCTGACTGATAAATCCACTTTTCAATATTTACACTTATTTTGACACCAACAGAAAGACTACTTCATAATCTTTCTCTAATTCTTAAACATGTCTACTGAGCAGGCATTGATAACGTATGTCCTCCATATTCAAGCTATAGACCCCCTGTCTTCCTGGCCCATGCCAAAAGGATCTTTCTGACAAAAGACCTGAGGACTAAAAGTCCATCCTTGAAATTGCTGTGTCCTTGGATCTCATAGGTTACAGTAGAAAATGGGAGAAGAGATGGAACAATTGGACTCATATTTTCTTTCACTTGTGGTGAACAATTTGCAGCATACTATTTATCATCTCACACTGCTGGCCAGCCATTACCACTATCCATCTCCAGAATCCTTTTCATCTTGCAAAATGGAAATTCTGTGTGCATTAAACGGCTCCCATTCCTCCCTCAGCCCAGCCCCTATTGACCACCCTTCCATTTATATGTGGTTTACCACTTCATGAGTCAAGTCCCATAGTTTCTGCCCATTTGTTCTTTTCTATCTTATGTAGTTCACATAGCATAGTATCTTTAAGGTAGACAATTCACTTATTGCTGTAAAGCAGAAACTCAGGAAGCCACCAATAAAGTACACAACTAGACAGTGGCCAGCACCCTAGAAGATCCCAGTGTATCCAGTGTACCTTGTCCTAATCACAACTCACTTCTTCCATTGTAATAATGACTGTTGACTTAGGATCCAGTAGTACACATGCCTGGCATACACAAGACTCTGAGTTAGATATACAGTGTACACACACACACACACACACACACACACACACACACACAGGCATATGCATATACACAAGTATAATAATAGTTTTCATTTTTGTCTTCTGAGTATTTCCTAGAAAAATCATCCACAAAAATAGAATATACAACATGGTATGAGCCATGTACAGAATTTTAACCTTGCTGTAGACAAACAAAAAGCAGAAAATGAAAAGTTACATATGTTTTTTAACGCAGTATACAATGAATGTTAATATTTTAATAAGAGGAAATTTAAATTTGGTGTTTTACATTGTTTTTCCTACTAAGTCCCCAATATGGTAGCTTCTTAGCTACATGTGGCTACTTAAATTTAAAGTCATTGAAATCAAATACAACTAAAACTTCAGTTTCTCATTCTAGCCATAGTTCCTGTGTGTTCTTAGTCCTTATACATAGCTAGTGACTATGACACTAGAGAACAGGAATATAGAATATTTCATAGATATGGAAAGATCTACCAGAAAGCATTGTTACATACTCTTCTGTGCATTGGTTCTTTTGGTGTAAGCTTATGTTTGTAACATTCATCCATATTGTTATATTTGACTGTTCGGCCACACACATTGGTGCTCTGCCTCATCACATGTCCAAAGCAATGAATCCTAATAACAATAGTCTGGAACTCAGAAAATGGAGTTAAAAGAAACCTTTCTTCTTTTTAAGTTGGCTTATCCCAAGTCTTTTGTCACCGTAAAGAATGTACCTAGCAATACTATTTACAATGAAGAAAATGTTAGTAATCTAATAAAGTGGAATGCTACTTTGTAATAACAACAAATGAGCTACAGTTATGCAAGACATGTATGGCAGAAGGCATGAACTGGGGTGGGGTGGGGGCAGGGAGAGGGGGATGTGTTTAAATCGGACTGAAAGATAACATAGCAAATATACAAAACATCAATAAAAGTATTTTTTTTTTTTGGTCTTTTTGAGACAGGGTCTCCCTGTAGCCCCAGCTGTCCTGGAACTCACTCTGTAGACCAGGCTGGCCTTGAACTCACAAAGATCCGCCTGCCTCTGCCTCCCAAGTGCTAGGATTAAAGGCGTGTGCCACCACGCCCGGCTCAATAAAGGTATTTTAAAAAGAACAAAACCAAAGCTCTGGGACACCAAGTAAGCTACTGCTGATCACCAAGGCATGCTGCACCCAACACTTCATCTAGGCTGGTGTACCAAATGTTTAACTCCTTCTTCAAAGAAGCTTTTTACTTCTGGTCACAAAGAGATTATTTCTTGCCAGAGCCTTGCAGTGTGTCAGGACTCAAAACGTTTATCTGGAATGTGGTCACACACTTGGCCAGACAATTTAGAGGAAGAACCTAGAAGAGGAAGAAACTGGAAGCTGTGTCTTGCTGCTCTGCTCCAAAGAGAGTATAGGGTATGGGTATGTGGTTTTATATGTACCAGGTGGTTATATGTGCGAGGCTACCCACAGCAGGAGAGTGGATTAGGATCCTGGCTAGTGGGTGAGTATCTCCAGTTGGGATTGGGGTCAGTAGCTTCACTCCTCTGTGCTGTAGCTTCCTTTTCTTTTACTGAGGATGAATAGAGCCCACATCATAGAATTAATGTGAACATTAAAGTGGGACATGTAAAGAGATATAAAAAGGAGCCTGGTATACAGTGTATAGTAAGTGATGAATAAACGAGAGCTGTCGTTATCACATGCTATGCAGGGATACCCACACCTTCTACTTTCTACTTTCTCACTCTTTATAGCCGATGTCTGAATAAGATGACAGCATCCAGAAATGAAGCTATATTCAGTCAGGTTTCCTCATGACCAGCTTCTTCAGGGACTAGGACACACATATTTAAACCCAGCCATTCCCTTGTCAACAGCTAAGGGGAAGAGGATGTGTGCGGATCATTACAGGTTCTGCATTTGTCACAAGAGTCAGTGCACATGAATAGCTATTTCAGAGAAGAACCAAAGTTCCCCGGGGGCAGCTCCGTAGGGGAAGCCATCAGAGCTTCTGAATGGAAGGCGTTTCAACAGAACAGAGTCATGACTGCTCTGCACACATCACGCTTTTAGTCAGCAGCTCTGAAGGGGGATGTGGTTTATCTTCCTATTCACTTGGACTTGCTCTTTGCAGTTTTTTTCATCTTTTTGAGACTGTCTCACTGTAGCACCCCCAGCTGTCCTGGAACTCACTCTGTAGACCAGGCTGGCCTTGAACTCACAAAGATCCACCTGCCTCTGCCTCTCAAGTACTGGGATTAAAGGCATGCACCACCATGTTCAGCAACCCTTTGCAGTTTTAAAGAGGCAGATAACATTGGACCCTTCCACTCCTTAGGAGTTGATCTGCCTCAAGAACATATTATTCAACTCCTTGTCCCTACCACCATGAAAATCCCCTTTCTTTCACACTTTATTTCTCTCAGAGCCTCAAGATAAATGCCACTTATTTCCTGAGATGTACCACCACTGGGTTTCTCAAGTTGTTCTTGAATCTTCTATTTAGAAACTTCGATATATGACAAGAGCGAACTCTCACGTTCTATACATGTAGCCTTAGAAAGAAAGAGCTACCTCGTCATCTCCTATAGTTCCCTTTAACCCTCCATCATCAACTTCACTGTGACTGTGGTGACTCTGGTTTCATGGCTCTTCTTACCTTCATGATGGAGAGTCCCTTAGGGCACATGCATAGCACATGTTCTAAACAGATGGATATTTTTTTTGCTTTTATATGCATGATAGTGTCTTTTCTTCTTAAAAACTGGTAAGTTTTTGTGTTAGTGTATATGTGTATTAGTGCCCATTGAGATTTTTTGGTCCCTTTGTTGAATATGAGGTGGCTGAAGTTGTATGAGCTCAAGTTTGGATCTTCAATTTTGTTCCATTGGTCAATGGGTCTGTTTTTGTGCCAGTACCAAGGCTGTCTTTATGACTATATCCCTGTAATATAGCTTGAAGTCTGGTAAAGTAATCCCCCCTGTATTGCACTTTTCACTCAGGGTTCCTTTAGCTATTCAGGGTCTTTTGTTTTTCCATATGAATTTAAGGAATTTTTTCCAAGTCCATGAAGAAACTCTTGGGGATTTTGATTGGGATTGCATTGAATCTGTATATTAATTTAGGTAGAATGGACATTTTTACTATATTAATTTTTCCAATGCATGAGCATGGGAGAAAGAGCTTTGTTTTTTTAAATATGGATTTTCAGGGAAGTAAGTGGAATAATTAATAGTATTTGCAAAGAAAATTTTTCATTCAGGAAATAATGTAAATGTATAATACAATTGCCATCCCCGAACACTCTGAGCTGTTTGTCAGGCGTAGTGCTCTGAGATGTGTAAAGTCAATTAATCCTTGAAGCAGCTTGATTCCAGGCAGGTCCCACATTCCTGCTTGCAGAGAAGGCCCAGGCTCAATGGGTCTTCCCTGCTTGTCTCATTTGATGGGAACAACACTAGTCTCCCCTGCAGATTCCCTCAGGGGAGAACACAGAACTATCAGACTGTGAGCTGAGATGCACCCAAACACCCCAGAAGCCTGGCCTGGGATTTACAGCCATCATTTTTACAAGGTAGATGTCATAAGTAACCTTAATCACCTGAGTCCTTGTATGTGATTAAGTAGAGGTGCTCAAACTTCCAACCTGAGAAATAACTCTTGTGGGTTCCAGAACTACAGGTACAAGTCTCCAGCTTTGACTGTGCTATATGTATTTCAGTGATGAAAAAAATAGGGAGATGTGCTTTAAAAGGTAAAGACTCACATAAATCTTCCCCAAACTTAATAGCAAAATAGGAAGTTTAGAAAGTATACGGTACATGTTTATTTGTGTTAGTAGACTTTCCATTACGGTGACAAAAGACTTGGGATAAGCCAACTTAAAAAAAAAAAAGAAAGGATTCTTTTAGCTCACATTTTCTGAGTTCCAGCCTATTGTTATTAGGCTTTGTTGCTTTGGACGTGTTGAGGCAGAACACCATATGGGTAGTAGCCTGTACGCTGAGAATTATGCAGTGCGCCTGCGCAGATGACAACATATGAGGAGTGTGTGGTGGAACATTCTGCTTTCTTCATCCTCTTATGAGATTCCACTGCTTTCTAATAATGCTGAAGGCTTGGGGCTAAACCTTCAAAGGCTGTCAAATTCTAAACTGCAGCAATCTTTAAAGCAGCACTATGCATGGGGAGGACCTCTGTGTGCTGTGCAGAAGTCCCGATGCTGAGAACGGCCCCTGGAGTTGGTTTCATTAACAGCTGTTTTTTTCTCCTTTGCAGATGATCACTCCCGGGTGAGGCTACAGACGCTAGAAGGAGACACCAATTCAGACTATATCAATGGAAACTACATTGATGTAAGTATCTTAAAGTTGTTGATAAACCCAGCCATTCTAATGCATATCACGTCATGTATCTTCTACAGTCAGTGGAACGCTTTCAGCTACCAGCAGAAATCAGTGCCCCCACACCCCATAAAACTGCATGGTGGCCACATGGCCACTACTGCCATCACATCGGTCTGTGATGAGATAAATTTCCTACTACCATCCCATACCTCCTTTACCTATCTATGCTCACAGGGACTAAAAATTGTTATTTTGGAGCTGGAGGAATGGCTCATCAGTTACGAGCACTGGCTGCCCTTGAAGAGGACCCAGGTTTGGTTTCTAGCACCAACATTGTGGCTCACAACCATCTGTAACTCCATTTTCAGGAGATTAGATCCCCTCTTCTGGCCTCCATAGATAGGAAAGCACATGGTACACATACATACATGCACACATACACTCATACACATAACTTTTTTAAGTAAATCTTTTTTAGAAAGAAAATGTTATTTCTACTTTTTTGTCAATGACTTGTTCAACACTTTTTAAAGTTTTGGGGCTGCAGAGATGGCTCAGTGGTTAAGAGCACTGATTGCTCTTGCAGACATAGGTTCCATTCCTAATACCCACCTGGTGGCTAACAACTGTCTGTAACTCCAGTTCCAGGAAATACAATCCATTCTTCTGCCTCCATGGACATTACATACATGTGGTGTACTTCAGCACATGCGGCCATATACTCATACACATAAAAAAATAATAAAATTTAAAAATTTTCAAGAACTTGTTTGCATATCAATGGGGCAGAACACTAATTCCTGTTGCAGTGATTTGTAGGTTCACGTCAGCACTGCACTTTTAAGTTGCCTTCAAAGTCATCTGCAGCTGTTCACCAGAACTTCCAATACTAGCAGGACATGTCATTAAATATGCAGGCTGCTTAATTATTGAAGATGGCTGCTTTGTTCATTCTGCATCATGTTAGCTTAACATTTTACATTAGGATAAATTCTTTAAGAGACAGCAAGTTTTTAGTTGAAAGAATGAATGAAATCAAAAGTAGACTGAAAAATCAAGGGTATGTTGTGGTGCCCTCCAAGGCCCAAGTCTACATGAAACAGATTTTGGCTTCCTTGTAGTTTCCCAAGCATGCTCTGTGCCTGCCCAGGATTATAAGCACTTCAAGGGACAGGTATTCACCCATATGTATGTTAAGCATCCCTAATCCCTAAATCCAAAATGTTCCAAAATCTAAAACTTTTTCAACACTGACATGATACCATGTAAGTGGAAAGTTCCACAACAGCCTCATGCAATAGGTTACAGTCAAATTACAACACTCAGCCTAGTGTCACCCATGACAAAATGATGTCCCCTTAACACGATTGACTTTTTTTTTTTCAGTTTTTTTTTTCCTTTTTTTTTTTTTTTTAGTATTTTTGAGGCAGGGTCTCCCTTTTAGTCCCAGCTGTCCTGGAGCTCGCTCTGTAGACCAGACTGGCCTTGAACTCACAGAGATCCACCCAACACGATTGACTTTTGTGTTTAGACTTGAGACTCATCCCCCAAATGCCTCATTCTATGTGTACATGTATTTCAAGGTCCAAAATCTGAAAGATTTGTGGTTGTCTGTGTGTATATTATTTTATTTTTTTGGTTGAGTATTCCTGAGGTATTACTAAAAATATCTAGTCTCACAATCTCTAGGAAAGAATTCTCTGAAAGTAGCTGTATGAATATTATTTTAAAACTCAGTTCTAAGATTTATGAGAAAGAATAAATATCTTTTTAAGACTACATTAGGGGCTGGAGCGATGGCCTGGGGCTGGAGCGATGGCCTAGCGGTTAAGAGCGCCGACCGCTCTTGCAGAGGACCCGGGTTCGATCCCCAGCACCCACATGGCGGCCGAGAGCCGTCTGAAACTCCAATTCCAGGAGAACTCCAGTTCCAGGGGAGTCCGACGCCCTCTTCTGACCTGCGCGGCATTGCACGTCACGGGTGCACAGACTTGCATGCAAACAATACATTCATACACATACGGAAATAAATAAAATTAAAAAAAAAAAAAAGACTACATTAAAACATACATCCACTTGGTATGTAATTTAGGAATGTAAAGTTATATTTCATTTTACCTGTATGCAGGTTTACTGTTAAACTGTGAATCCCTAAATATGATTTGGAATTAACCTATATTTCATTTTCAGACTTTGTAAATCTGGTACATATGTGGAGTGGTGGGGGCGGGGCTGGACAGGGATGGGGGAGGGGGTCTAAATTTGATTAAGAAATGTTGTATGAAATTATTAGTGTGATTGGTGGGTGGATCTGAGAATTTATTTCATTTGTTGACAGAGACCCTAAGGGACCTGAGGGTGTGGCTCTGTCAGTAAGTGCCTGCCACACAAACTGAGGACCTGAGTTTGAATCCCCAGCCCATGTCTACATCCCCAGCATTGAGGGGACAGACAGAGACAGGTGGAGCCCAGTAGCTCCCTGACCAGCCAGGTTCAGGGAGTGACCCTGTCTCAAAACACAAGGAAGAAAACACCCAGTGTTGACCTCTGGCCTTCACACACATGCACACATGCATGTGTACACATCCACATGAACATGTACATATACTACACACACATACATAGAGAAGGAAGGGAGGATGGAGAAAGGAAGGGAGGAAAGGAGAGAAAGAAAGGGGGACTAGGGGAACCTAGTAATAAAGGGCAAACCACAGCCACTCCATTTTGGTTTGGGGATTTTTGTTTGCTTTGTTTTTGTTTCCTTTGTTTCATTTTTGGGTTTTTTTGTTTTGTTTTGTTTTTAATTTTTATTTTTATTTATTTCTGTATGTGTATGAATGTACTGTCTGCATGCAAGTTTGTGCACCCGTGTCGTGCAATGCCGCGGAGGTCAGAAGAGGGTCTCGGATTCCCCTGGAACTGGATTTCTCCTGGAATTGGAGTTTCAGACGGTTCTCGGCTGCCATGTGGGTGCTGGGGATGGAACCTCGGTCCTCTGTAAGAGCGGTCGGCGCTCTTAACCGCTAGGCCATCTCTCCAGCCCTCACTTTTGTTTTAATGATAGAAGCAGAGTTTGTTTAGGGGGTGGGGGGGAAGGGAAAGGGAAATATGCTTGATCTGAATTAGAAAATGATGTATGAAATGCACAAAGCATCAATAAAAATTAAATTAAAAAAAAAAGGAGAAGGGAGAGGTACTTCCAATAATAAAAGTGGGCCAAAGAGCAGAGAACATATCTGAGGCTCTGGTTTAGTTTTGATGCTTTTTTTAAAGCAGAATTTCTTCCTAAGGTGCATTACACATATCCTCTGTTCAACAATGCATTTATTAATCTGTTCATGGGAGCATTAAACATGTTCAAAACACATGTTGCCTTCTGCACACACCCTCACTACATAGAAGCTGTAATATGGAATGTCTTCCCAGTCCCATTTACATCAAATCAACTAGAGCAACCTTACCTTGGGAAGTTCTGTTAAGAGACTGTTCACATTCTGGTGCTGGCTCCCATGATCCTACTGGGGTCCTTGAGCACAAGAGACAGTGTCCTCCTTGGCTCTGTATACTGTGACTACACGTGCTGAAATACAGTAAGCACCTAACAAGTATTTGGCGCATTGCTAACAAACAGGGTGATTGGGGTCGGAGTAGACACTATAGAGAAGGGAACTCAAGCTAAGCTTTACGCACTGTCTGGGCAGAGATGCTGAAGAGAGAACACCTTCCAGCTGGAGGAAGTGCATGATCAAAGCTATAAAATACTGAAAATAAAAAATGAGTTCTATTCCTAGTCAGTTCAACTGAAAAAAGAAATGAGTTTTAATTTTCCTTTAAAAGAGAAAAGAATCAACACTTGTGGTCTCCCTGTGTCCATAATAATGTCTTCTTGAGCATCTATTTTACGCCAGCCACTGGCTGAGTACTGACTGAATAATTCTTATTAAAGATGTACTCTACATATACACACACAGATAAGGAAACTCTCAGTCCTAATGGACCTGATGTTCTAACTGGGAGACACAGATAACAGATAAAATAAGTCACTCACTATTTACTAGAAATAATGCTGGGCTCGGAGGTGATCTTCAGTAGTGAATAGAGAGGCTGAAGTAAGTTCCTCTGGGAAACTGGAATGAAAACAGGGGCTTGAGCCCAGTAGATGACAGGGAGAATCAGCCTAAGCAAAACCCTGCTGCAGAGCCAGGCTGGCAAATGAGAGAGAAGGGCAAGAACTGGTGGAGTGGTGTGAAGGGGGGGGGGTGTTAGGTGATGGAGCGATGGGCTCAGGTAATGTAAGCATGGTCAGACCTTCAGCTTTCACTGTGAATAGGATGAGCAAAAGCCCGGCTGCTATGAAAACAAACTGTGGGTGGGCAGGGGCAGAAGCAAGGAGACTGACTGAGTAGAGACAAAAGTAATTAGAGAAAGCATGTTGGCATGGCCCAGCTATAGCAGCAGAGAAGGAGAAATGGTAAGCTTCATAATCTGTATTTAGGACTGAGCCAGTAGGATTTGCTGACAGATTAGCTATGGGGCCCTGGAAGAAAGGGAGTCAGTGAGCCTTTTAAGAAATGGAATTGTCACTTTATCAGCTGTTTGTGGACAGAGCTGTATGGAGTGTAGAAAGGAAAGAGAGTTCAGTGTTAATCTGTTCATATTCATTAGACATCTAATTGTAATAGGCAGGCAACTGAAATGTGAAGATTCCAACGAAAAGGTCTAGACTGGAAATAAGAGAATAGGATTTATTAGGGTACAGATGGTATTAAGGGCATGGTACAGAAGCAGTTGACCACGAGAATGGATGTAGACAGAAGAAAAGCCCAATAACCAGGCATTTCAAAATCAATAAATCAATATCAAGGAAAAGGATTATCCTCAGAAAGTGAGGCCAAGTGACCAGGAGGGTAGAGAAGAACAGAACCAGCTGAGTCCTGTCCTGAGGACAAGTACAGGTGAGATTTTCAGGACATGTTTGGTATTTCCACAACTGACAAGTCACACAGATGAGGACTGAGGGGGACCTGTGAGGTTTACCAGCACAGGGCATTCTGGGTTACTCAGAAGTTCATCAAGACTCTTAAGTATTAGACTTAAAGAGTAAGCTCGTTTTCTTTCTATTCTGGAATTCATCACTAACAGGAATGAATCTCTATAAAGAATTATATTTAATGTTGGTCATGATTTTATAATTTGAGATTTGGGACAGGTCAATCATATAACAAAATGTGCTGCTTTTTTAAGAATCATTCTCTGTCATTGTCCTGTTTTCAAGAGCAAACCTAATATAACAGAGATTCACTTAAGTTGTCCAGGAAAACTGTATTTTCTCTCCGAATTTCTTTTTTGTTTTCCAGCTTTCTTTGGGGACAGTATTTAGGGTAATGTCAAGGGACAGAAATGAAAAGTATTAAGATCTATGATGGTACAGTGAACATCTTACTGGGTGCAGTTTTCTTTAAATTAGCTTTTTATCTTGCCCAGATACTCACCCTACAATATTTGTGCCTCCTGATTTCTTTGATCCCAAATTTACTCTTTCTGGCTTCCTGGGGGTCATAATTAAAAGGTCTTGTAGTATTTCTGCTTCTTTAAACTCCTGGCTCTTGCTATAACATCATGCTATGGTGTCACCAGTGTGCAAGAATAGTTGTGAGTATTGCTATTGATGGAATAGTCTGTACTAATATAAAAAATATGTTAAGCTGTTAGCACTTTACCAATAACATCCCCACACAAGTAAAATTCTCTTGCACATTCTCAGCCGTTTGTACCTTAATGAGATTTGTGGTCATAGTATTTCAGAGAATCCATAAGTTGTTATCATTTATTGCTTATCTATCATCTCTTGTCCCGTGCCTAACATCCAGGAGGTTATATTTGATACACTCACTTGTTAAGAGAAACTCAATGATCCCAAATCTGACCACTTAACTTTCAAGTGATGAAGCAATTGATGTTTTTATGCAGTTAATTTCCACAGATTTAGTATATGACTTCTGTGCTACTTGCTAATTCCAGCTTATTAAATATTATCTCTCATTTCTTTGTAGGGCTATCATCGACCCAACCATTATATTGCAACCCAAGGTATGTTTATTTCACCTTTGTTTCTTTAGTTGTTTGCTTCCTGTTTGCAATCATTCCATACCTAGCACACATACTCTTCCAGAAAATTTGCATGCAATTTTGTGTTTTAAGCCATTAACACATATGCCATTAATTTCCCATCAGAAGTTCTGACACTGTAGTCATTTATTTAGGACTTCATGTTGGGATCATTAAAGAAATGCGTTCATTGGTTCATTATTGAATTCAGTCTGTGTGCTTTTGGAATTAGTCTAATATTTGTGGTATATGTTATTTCAAATGTCTCTTTCTTGCAAATATCTCTCTATATACATATATACTTATGTGTATATAAGAGGGAAGGAGGGCTCCAAAACTCTTCTGACCAAGGTGAGATCAAAAGGAGTATACACACACACACACACACACACACACACACACACACACACAAAAGCCATCATGAGTGAAGACCCGGAAGCTGAGTATCAGTACTGCTTGGTGGACTGGACGGCCATTGAAAAGTCCTTTGGAGTAAAAGAAATGGAAGGAAAGCTGGAGGGAATGCTGAGGGGCTCATGGCAGTTGTTTGTAGGTTGTGTTCTCTGTGGCATATACAGATAGTCATCTGTGAAGGGTGAGGGTCATGAGGCAGCTGAAGTTTCATGGAGCGCCCATCCTAAGGGATGAGTTAGTGCATGGTCTTGCGACGATCCAAAGTGCTAAAGCACAGAGAAGACTAGGCAAGGTTGAGGAACATCCACTCTTTCCTCTTTTTTTAATTTAGTCATTATTTCTGGTGATATATTCATGTTAGCTTTACAATACTATAACAAAAATACCTGAAACAATCAACTTCTAAAGGGACAGGTTGATTTGGCTGTATTAGGATTTTAGAAGACTGATTCATTGGTTTTGTTGCTTAGGGTCTTGTAATAACACAATGCATCATACAGAAGTGTGATGAAAAGAAGTTGTTGGTTGGGGCTGGAGAGAGATGGCTCAATCGTTAAGAGTGCTGACTGCTCTTGCAGAGGACCTGGGTTCGATTCCAGCACCCACATGGCAGCTAAGAACCATCTTTAACTCCAGTTCCAGGGGAATTCGACGCCCTTTTCTGACCTCCGTGGCATTGCAAGACACAGGTGCACCAACCTACATGCAGACAGTACACTCATACACATAAAAACAATAAATAAATAAAAAGTTAAAAAAAAAGAAAGAAGTTGTTGGTCTCATGGTAGGGAATCAAAAAGGGAAAGGAGAAGGACTAGGTTTCCAATATCCTATTTGATATAAACCCCTAATGACATATGACCTTGCACTATACCCTTCCTCTTAAGGATTCCACTCATCCCCTCCCCCCAAACAGTGCCAAGCTGGGACTTAATTCCTTTACAAGACATCTCAGATCCAAACTGGATGAGTAGTATATCCCAGAAAAAGAGCAGAGAAATTAGTTATCTATGGGATACACATCCACAGATCAACCAAGCACAAATTGGAAATATTTGCAGAAAAAAAAAAGTGTACTAAACATGTTCAGAGCTTTTCATCTTGCCATTATTCCCTAAACACTACAGTATGAAAACTATTTGCATAGCCTCTGCATTGTATTATGAGTTTTATAAAGCTCATATAAAGTATGCAGAGGAGATGTGTAGGTTACATGTAAATACAGCACCTTTGAATATAAGAAACTTGAGCATCTGCAGATGTATCCTCAGGGGCTCCTGGCTCCAATCTGCCAGGGATACAGAGGACTACTGTACTTGAAATGTAACTACTACAAACACAGAAACCAGATTTTACATTTTAATACCCACACACGTAGCCACATTTGACCATTACCCTGAGAATCACCCCAAGCACAGTCCACAGTCTGATGATGCAACCAGGGACTGTGCACCCAAGTCACAATGACCTGCCTGAACCTGAATCTCCTTCCTGTGACATAGTCAGTCAGTAATGGCTCTTTCCAGGGTCACTTCACTAGGCAGATACAAAATCTCCTGTAGAGTGCCCAGTGTGAACCCGGCACAGTACAGCCCAACACTGGGGCTGCCAGGACGTTTGGAAAGCCCTGCTTGGCACAGGTTCTCTTAGCCAGAAAAGAACAAGGAGAGCTGAGCTGATTCTTGACACCTTCTGAGCCCTGCTGGCTCCAAGGTGAACTCACTGGTGCTGTTAGAGGAGCCCACTGTTCTTTGGAGTCCCTTCTAGTGGCTTTTCAAGTGTTCCAAAGCAGATTTCACAGCATCTGATTTCAAAGCATTGATGTTCACTTGTAATTTCCCATTTTTTTTTATAACGTGCATGAAAATGCTCCTGAGCTTATCTCTTCAATAACTTGATCAGCACCCTGTGTCTTCATGGATATCATCAACAGAAAACTAAATCTTGTTTGAATTTTTAAGATTACTATGACTAAATAACCAGCTGAAGTAGAAATTGAAACCCCCCAGAGCCTACATATCTCAGGCTCTCTGGATTGGTTCTTTCCACACCTAGGAAAATACCTCTAGCAAAGCAACTTTGTGCAGTGTGGTGACAAGATGCCACATTACAGCAGCGCCTACACAAAAACAACCTGACACTTTGGCATTGGTTAAAACCAGGAACGAGCCAGTCTGTTCTGAGAACGTGGTCCTTTAGATGTCTCTTAAAACTGACATCTTGATCAAAGGCCTTGCTCTGTATTTATTGACACAATACATCTAGCACAGCATGGGAATGAAATGAGGACATTTTTCTTACCAGAAGATTTTCCCTTTCTGATCTCCAGGACCCGGAACAGCAAGCACAATCACAAATAGATGGCATCAGCCTAATCCCACCAGTTGTTTGCAACATAAGATGATTTGTTGCTTCCAGTTATGTCAGTGTTCGATAGTTTCACAGGATACATACATACATACATTCTGGGTCAGAGGCAAGGAAGGGTCATAAGGAATGAAAGCCACATCTTTGTTCTAAGAGGAACTCAAGGCCTAGTTCTTACATTATAAACAAGCTGAGATCCTGTTAAAAGATCTCAAAACCTAAGACTAACTTTGGTTACAAGGTTAGGTAAGATTCCCATCTGTAACAGAAGGCAATCATAGAAAAGTCATTCCTGCAGTGCAGGATGAGTTTGAGTGATACCCTGTGCTCAGTAGCCTTCTTGAACAGCTCTCAGACTATCAGGTATTAATGAGCAAAAGTGTCATAGGTAGCTAAGGACTGGCACATGGAATTCTTTTGTAGAACTCCTAGTCTGCTTTCATGTAGAATAGTTCCCCAGAGTGGCAGTACTTATGCCACAGCTTGAGGTACAGGTACAGGGAAAATAAATGGATATCTATAGCCTGATACCTATCCCACTGCATTTCTCCTATTGAGAGTGACACACACACAGACCATTACGTACAGGTTAGAAAGCTGGACTCTCCTTTCTCATGTCTGCCACAGCCGTCATGGAACTAATGGCCACAGATAGGCTGTAACAAGGATGGCAGATAGACTGGTTGTTGGCATGAACAACTGGAGAAAGGTCATGGACCACCCACCTTCATTTTTAAAAAGCCAGAAACAATGGTAGATGCAAGTTTTAAATCCCTCCTTCCTTTCTCTCTCTGTTTACACTGTTAGACTTATTCACAGGAAGAGCCTTTGAAATTGCATAAGTAGCCCAGTTTACTCACAACTAATTTTATTCCAAAGACATAGTAATACAGATTTTCATCAAGTTTCTGAAATACAAAGGACATATCATGAATTTATGTGTTGAGTCTCCCCCCCCAAAAAAACTTCATATTTATTGATTTTTTTCCGTTAGCACCTGGCTTTGACCTTTGATGATAATGGTAATATTTCTGAAGATTGAAAGCATCCAACTCAGGACAGATCTATTGCTTCTCGGCACGTTCTTCTTGTCTACTTTTTGTTTTCAATTTGGAAGCTATTAGGTTGATGGCACAGTATTAGCTTTATCACATCTGAATGACTAGATAGGAATACTATGGTAACATGAAAGATTTGTGACTTAGAAAATGGGAGGATGGAGGAAAAGAAAGGAGCATTTACTGCAACATTTAGAGCCAGGGCTGAATGAGATTTCAGAAGCAGGGCTTCTGAAGGAGGAACACAGAGCTTGTAAGTAGTTAAGCTAGCTCAGAACTGACCATATTTCACAATCAAAGTGCAACCCATGGAGACAATGCAGGCAGCAGGTTGGATGGAGAACATTTATGACCTTCTTGCAGTGACTGGGGAGCGCACCCGCCAGCCTCCCAGTGGGCAGGCAGGGCGCTTGCACAAAGCTGCCTCATTGTTCAGTTTCTTTTCCAAAACTGACTTCAGGAGAATCCTGCTTTATCCATCAGAGGGAAAGATAATGCAAAGCAGGTATGAAAAAAACCTGAAAGTCCAGATGGATGTGCTTTACCTGCAGTGTCCCTCTTCCTGATTTTCACTTTTTCTTGGTTTTTTTTTTTTTTTTACTTTGCATCTATATTTTTTTTTTAGTATTTTTAATTAAATTTTTTTTCTTTAATCCTAGCACTTGGGAGGCAGAGGCAGGCAAATCTCTGTGAGTTCAAGGCCAACCTGGTCTACAGAGTGAGTTCCAGGCCAGCCAGAGCTCCAGGAAGACCCTCTCTCAAAAAGACCAAAAAAATTTTTTTAATTTTAGATATATGAGTATGTTGCCTGCATGTAAGTGTACCTGTGTTGTGCAATGCCCACAAAGGTCAGAAAAGGGTATTAGATCCCATGAAACTGAAGCTAGGACAGTTGTTATCTGCCATGTGAGTGCTGGGAGCCAAACCTGAGTCCTCTGCAAGAGTATCCAGTGCTCTTAACCAGTGAACCACCTCTCCAGCCCTTAAAGAATATTTTTATCTATGAGTGTTTTGCCTGCATGTATATACGTGTACCCCATGCATACCTGGTGCCCAAAAGAGGTGTAGGATCCTCTGGAACTGGAGTTACAGAAGGTTGTAAACTCCCTGACAAGGGTGCTAGGAACTGAATTTGAGTCTTCTGCAAGAGCAACAAGTTCTCTCAGACACGGAGCCATCTCTCCAGCCCTGTGGTTTATTTTTAACTGACTCATAATTTCTCACACTTATGGGGGATAGCATGACATTTTAATATATGTATGCAGTGTGTGCTCTTCAGATCAGGGTGACTAGTGTATCTGTTGCCTTAGACATTTTTTTGTCTCAGTTAGGAGCATTCTGAATCCTTACTGGCTATTTTGGGTTTTTTTTTTATTAATTTTTATTTATTTCTATATGTGTATGAATGTACTGTCTGCATGCAAGTCTATGCACCCGTGTCGTGCAATGCTGCGGAGGTCAGAAGAGGGTCTCGGATTCCTCTGGAACTGGAGTTCTCCTGGAATTGGAGTTTCAGATGGTTCTCGGCTGCCATATGGGTGCTGGGGATCAAACCCAGGTCCTCTGCAAGAGCGGTCGATGCTCTCAACCGCTAGGCCATCTCTCCAGCCCCACCTTACTGGCTATTTTGAAATATTCACTTGTTGTCAACCATAGTCATCCTACTGTGATTTAGTAACTGAAAGTTATTCACAAACTGGAGTTGTAGCTCAGTGGTAGAACACTTGCCCAGATTGTGCAAGATCCTGGGTCTCATCCCTTGTACAGAAAAAGGATTCCTCCTATCCAACTGCACCCTGTAACTCTTCTTCACTTCTACGAAAGCCTTTTCCATGGTCACTTGTGCATTGAAGAGCTCTCTTTAGAAAGGGGCCCTGCTTGATGCTCTCAGGCCTGTACTGCATGGCCATCCTTCAAAGCCACATGGCTAATCCAGTACAATGAATGTAGAATGTAGCTCCTCTCCTCCATCTAACAATGCTTCTCTCTACAGCATAATATAAAAAGCAAGTTTTCTGTGATGTAGCAGAATATGTCTCTTAATAAAAGTTGCTTGAAGTATCAACATTGTTACTATTACAATGTTAAGAAATTATTATTAAAATGAATTCAAATTTAAGTTTATGCCAAAAGATTCTAGAGTAGTATTCTAGTCCTTAGTACTGTGAACTATGGTCATCCAAGGTCTGAGTTTTCCTGTTTGTGTGTTTAAATGGGTTTTCTTGCTTGTAGGTTATTATTTTACATTTGTTCCCAAAGGTGTATGTTTTGCTGACTTTTCCACTGTTTCATTTCAGTATTTATATTATGAAAAAGCTTTCAGTGATAAAAAAAAGAACAGGTCTCAGGGATGACATTTACTTCTTAAAAATAGGCTGCATTAGAAAGATCACATGTACCACATTCAGAAGTCTACATTCAAATCTTTGGCTGCCACAGAGCAGCCACCTAAACCTCCTGAACTGATTTCAAGGAGACCTGGCATTTGGTGACTAGCGATCAGCAAGTGCTTTGGATGTCCGAGTGTTCTCCACACTCATACATAACTCATCACTTCATTTCCATGACTATGGGGCCAGCTGCTATTACTGGTCCCCTGTTATAGATGAGGAAGCCAAGCATGGGAAACAGAAGAGCAGGCCCTTGAATTCCAGTGCCATCAGCACCTCGCCCCACTGCCTCCCAGAAGCCATGGTGAGCATTAAAATCCATAAATGCCATGTACACAAAAGCTGTTCATTAGTTTCAAGAAATACTAGAGCTTCATGATTAGGAAGGCAGATGCCACAGCGTGTAGAGGCTTAAAATAGATACCATACAAATACCTATAAAATAACATCTTCGTTTACTGGCCTTAAAAATATACTGAACCCACAGAGTAGGCATCGCTAATTAGGTAGTAAAAGTTTAAGTACTCATTAGTACAATTTAGATGCATGAACTTTGATTTCTCCCAGATGAAGAAACCTAAACTGCACGTTTTTAAGCAGCCTTGGCTCAATCAGTAGACACTGTCACCTGGAGAGAGACAGGCCCCATGTCTCAGGCCCTTCTCCTTTACTTGCCTTTTATGCTCAGAGACTTTGATGCTGGGATGTCATGTTCAATGACATCAAGATACACTGGCAGAGAGCACATCGCAAGATCTAGAAAACTAACCCCAGGTAGTACTTTGCACTAGAAATGTGAGTGTCCATCAGGCAGCGCTGGGATCAGCCTTGTTGGAGCATTCTATACCTGCAGCCTAGATGTGGAAAGGTCCTGGGGGGAGCTTGTTTCAGAACCAGAACATTAGAAGGAGGAGTGACAGACTTCATTCGTGGATTCAGCAAGTTGTTCCAACTGCCTGGTCTGTGGCCCTCACAATGCAGATACTCAGTAGAAATACAAGAATGAGTGAATCAGTGAATGAAAGTTACCATACACCCATCACACCAAATATTCAGCCAAGTGGAGGAAGCAGTTCATGCTGACCTACAAAGCCTCGGTTTCATGAGAAACTTAGACATCACATCAGTGTCCCTGGCTGTTTGTTCGGCTCCAGTTCCTAGGAACACCTTCATTTAGATATGTCTTTAGAAATAGCTCCTCTTGTTAAACTAATTGTGCTTAGCTCAACACCAGGTTAGAATACATACGCCCCCTCCCCATGTACCTTAATGAATTACCTTTGCCTGCCATTCTTGTCCATAATTTGACAAAGAGAAATCTGACAGTTTTTTTCCCTCCAAAAATTTGCATTTGAAGGAAAATTTCACTGTGAAAATGGTAAAAACGTAGAGTGAAGGTTCATAGTAGAAACGTTTACAGAGCCTGACCCACCACTGCGGAGGGAACTGTTGAGCGGTCTCCTCCTATTTGGTGGGAATCTGGTTTTCTTGTGCGTTTCTTTCACTTGCTCTGTGCATTTCAGAAAGATGAATCTGCTTTGTATATTCCCAGCTCCGAACCCCCTTCTAGGCGTCTGGAGCAGTAAATAACAAACCGCAAAGAGTTCTCTTAGCTTTCCCAGGCAAGCCTTTCTTGAAGTGGAGAGTTGTCAGGGCGCCTGTGCAAGTTCTGCACACTCTGTAAAGAAGCTTTGTCTTCTGCATGCTGGCCTCCAGATGGAAAAGACCACTTGAAATTATTTCTCAGTAGAATTGAAAGAACTTTTCATTTCAAATAAAAAACTCAGCCTTCAGCAAACAGCTTTTGTTTTTATTGTTTCATCACCGATGTGCCTTGCACTTCAGGTACAGCCTCTCTGTTATTGTTGATATTGTTTTTCCTGGCTGAGTTGTTCTTGCATAATCAGTGGGTTGGAGGTTATGTTATGGATTCATTTGTTATGTACTATTTGAGATTCGCTTAAAAACATTACCTAGTAAGATGGAGTATTCTTTAGTTTCAAACATTAAATGGGACAAGGAAATAGTGCTTCCTCATGAAACTAAAGATTCCAGCTACATTTGTGTAAGACCAGTTGCCTCTCACACTCATTTATGGTGTTCTTAGATAGAATGAATGATCTTAGTGAACAGTCTATCCAGAAAATTCCTTTTAACAAAATGAATTAAGATATTGGCCTAATTAGCCTGGTGTGGTGGTGCACACCTTTAATCCCAGCACTTAAGAGGCAGAGGCAGGCAGATCTCTGTGAGTTCAAGGCCAGCCTGGTCTACATAGTGAGTTCTAGGCCAGCTGGGGCTACAAGGAACCATGCCCCCCCCCCGAAAAAAAGACCAAAAAAGATATTGGCCTAATTGATCAATGATGAGATTCATAGACACCTCTCAGCCCTGTGCTCCTAATAAACTTGCTCTTTAGCACTGAGAACATGCAAAGCCATGTTTAAATTAAAAGGGAAACCCCAACAAAAATCTGTTAAGCCATATCCTCCTATGTTCTTGTGAACATCAAAAACAGAAGTGTGTTCCTCAAATAATAGAACCTAATTGATACAGAATAATGTGAAGATAATGATACTCTTGTTAGACAGGTTCCCAATTGCTCTTTATTTTTTATTTTATTTTTACTTTGATATATTTATAGGATATAGTGTGGTTTTCAGTGCACATATTTTTTATAGAATGATTAACCAGGATAATTAGTCTGTCCATCATCCCAGATGTTTAGCATTCTTTTGTGGGAAGAACATTTAAGATCCTATCTTGTATCTATTTTGAATGTACAGTCCATGTTTATCTCAGCACTATTCACAATAGTCAGGATATGGAAACAGCCTAAGTACTGATCAATGGATGGATATGCTAAAAACTTAGTAGTTCCCCCGAGTTGTCAGCCCTTACACCCCTTGGGAATGTACTTCCCATTGCACAGGGATGGGTGACAATTCGCCTGTAAGACAGCCTTTGCACTCCGCAGAGCTCGACCTCATTGCACGCGTCAAGGTGTCATACAGTGGGGTATTTACTTCCACCTTGATCTCCCTGAGTTGAAGAAACCCAGAGATTGATTGGTGGATTAGGACTCTTTTTAAAACAAAAAAGGAGGAGATGTGGGAAGCCACCACATCCACCATTACAAGATGGCGCCCAGCCCGAAGGGCCACGTAGCCTGTTAATGGTAAACAACCTAAATGCGCATGCGTGCTTGGCACTATGCGGGGTCATCGCTCAAGCCCGGAGCATGTAAATGAGGGTTTCAGTTGAGCACCAATCAGTAGGTGCCACATTCCTCCTAGGTCTATTTAAGCAGCACAGAGTTCGGGTTTTGGGTCTTTCGCTTCAAGCAAGTAACCCTGCAATAAACATCTGTAGAAGAATCCTGGTGTGGCGCATCCTCCTTGCTGGCGAGGGTGGTGGGCGTCACATGGATGGATCTTTTAAATCTGATATCTCCAATATATATTGGATGTGTGACTGGTCCTTAGTCCCTACAAAGGCCTGTAAATCTTCTCACTTCTGATATTATAGATAGAAGAAGATATCCTGTAAAGTAAAATAAGCCAGGCAGAGAGAGACAAGTAGTACCACATAACATCTCTTACATGTAAAACCTGAAAACTTCAAACAAATACTTTTTAAGTCTTTAAGGAGAATTTAGATACATGCCTAACTGAAATAAAGAGGCTCAGACTCTTAGAATTGGTAAAACCTTTTTAAATCTCACAGGCTATCCTCCTTTGTTTTTAGAATTTTTTTTTGTAGAAATAGTTGGAACATAAGAAAGAAATATATTAAAGGGATCTTCATCCCTACAAGTTAACCTGAATCCTGTATGCAAAAGGGCCAGCCACCTGTGTGGACTAACGTTCATTATGTAATGAGGTGTGTGTGGTGCTGAACTTAGGAGAGACTCAATATGATAAGACGAATTTACTCTCCTGAGAATCCATTTCTTTCAACAGGGAAATAAAGCCATAGCTATATAAGGTCATAGCTGTTTCTCCAGGTTCAGCCCTTTGAAAAGATTGAATTAGAACTAAATTCCCAGAGATGTTCCATGATGCTGGCTTTCCCAAGCCTCAACACCATGGACCCTGGTAAAGCAAAGCCTTTCCTTTACAGGCCATCCAAAGCTGGACAACTGGTTTTATACCCCTACCAAAGATCAGGCTCAGAGCCAGACATGATGGCACAAGCCTTTAATTCCAGCACTTGGGAGGCAGAGGCAGGTAGACCTCTGCAGGGTCAAGGCCAGCCTGGTCTCCATAATGTGTTCCAGGCCAGCTGGGGCTACAGGGAGACCTGTTAAAAAAAAAAAAAAAGCTTTTTGAGTAGTTTATATAAACTATTATAAAAACAAAGAAAAAGAAAACAAATGACCCACTCAATAGATGGAGCAAAGAACTGAACAGAGATTTCACAAGTGAGGAATTAGTGATGTCTGAGAAACACCTCAAGAACTGTTCAACATCACTAATCATTAAGGAAATGCAAATGAAAACCACTTTAAGATATCATCTTACTCCAATAAGACTGGCTAGGATCAAGAAAACAAATGATACCAAGTGCTGGAGAGGTTGTGGGGAAAGGGGAACACTCATCCACTGCTGGTGGGAATGTAAACTCGTACAGCCACTATGGAAAGCAGTGTGGAGAGCCCTTGGAAGACTTGGAATGAACTTGCCACCTGACCCAGCCATACCACTCCTGGGCATGTACCCTCAAGACTTATGCCACCACAGAGATACATGCACGGCCATGTTTATTGCAGCTCTCTTCACAATAGCAAGGAGCTGGAACCAACCTAAATGCCCCTCAACTGCTGAGTGGATAGAGAAAATGTGGTACATCTACACAATGGAGTTCTATACAGCAGTAAAGAAAGACGACATCATGAGCTTTGCAGGAAAATGGCTGGAGCTAGAGGACATCATGCTGAGTGAAGTAACACAGTCCCAGAAAAACAAACGACGAATGGTATCCCTCATCTGTGGATGCTAGTGCCAATTACCCAGTTGTAATTATTTCTTGTGTAGGGCCCCCTGAGCTTTTGTACAAAGCAGTTGGGCGTAACGCATATTGGAAACAACAACAACAACAACAGAAAGGACTGCATCAAAGAACTGACTGAAATAGTGGAAAAAAAAAAAGAGAGACTGAGAGAAAGATGCAGGGCATATATTGCAGAATACATAATCTGGGTTGGGGTGGGGGTAAAAGAAAGGGTAATATGTTTAAATGGAACTGAAAATGATGTATGAAATACATAAAACATCAATAAAAGTATATTTTTAAAAAAGCAGGGAGTTAAGAACAGGGTCAGAAAAGCACCAGTGACCTCAGAAGGACAGTGTGGCATTGACTGATTGATAGTAACCAGGAAAACCAGCTTGTAATGTTGCTGCAACATCGGAACCAGGGACTGCTCTTGACTGTTTCTCTGCCCCATTTGATGGGTAAAAAATGAGAACCAATATAGTTTTCTGTGTCTCCTGCTTTCTCATCTAAAGTTTGCTGCTAGAAATTTCCTGATGCTGGGCCCCACATGGCCATTGAACATTTGAGAGAGCTGATCTCAGCTACGTCTGGGGAGCTAATTTATCTCTATTTTATTCATTTATTAGATTTATTCTCTTTTTTGTTAAATAAAAGAGGATCCCACTTGTGTACTGAGGAAAGCTTAATTAAAGAAGATGGAGACTAATGAAAGCCTTTATTTCTTTGGCAGTAACCCCTGAAGCATATGAATAAAGGTTTTTTTTCCCCTCTACTGTTCTTCTCGACACAAGGCAGCCAGGTCCTTTGGGTTGCCAACCCACTCCATCCTGAAAGCTGCCATTCTTTTTTTCCCTCCTTGATTGCCTTCTCTCTACTCTCCTTGTTGCATGCACAAGTACCTAGACTTGGCTTGTGAGAGCTCTCTTTGGAGACCAACACTGATGAATATTCTGGGTCACAGCCAATGCAAGGCTCTTGTGTTGCAGACATCTGTCATGTTCCTCCCTTCTGTGGCTATGAGGCTCCAGAACTCTCTCCTGGGCCTCCTCTCAGCTCCCCCTGCACATGGCCATATAGATTGTGTGTGCCAGGGTTCAGGGCACGGGGGTGCCTGCAGAAGCAGTAACTCCAGCTGCATCTTGTAGAGCAGATTGTTGCCACACGCCACCCACCAACCCACCGGAAGCCCAATCTGTACCTGTACCACTCACATGCCAAGAACTGGAGAAGCCTTTGCATTGCCAGTCGAGGTGGCCCAGTGCAAGCTGAAAGTGTTTGTTAGGGGCTCCTGAGGTGTGATTCTGGAACAAGCCTGAATCTAGTCCACAACTATCAAAGTTCAAACGATGGCCCGGGTAGATGGGGTTTCCAGAATTTCTCTGGAACACTTCAATGCCAAGTTATGTGAGCAGCTCTCCATGACTAATTTCACTCATAACTATGCTTTGCTTATGTGGGATGGGCATAATCTTTGAAAGCTGGCTGTAAAATTCCTTCTATATATGGGCATGTTTTGTGTGAGTAACTAGACCCAGAACCTACCCCCCCCAAAAAAAACAAAAAGACCTTAGAGAAGAGTGCTTACTTAGAGAATATAGATTTCAAGTGTGCACTCTTGGAAATCTACTCAGGCAGCAGCCTGTCAGTCAGTGGTAGTTACTGCTCCATCTATCCTTGTGGTGCTACCAGTTCCAAATCTCTCAGTGGCAGAAGTAACGCAGGTCAGGCTTGTCCCAAGCACAGTGTATACACACATTGTTGTAAAAACAATACATTCCACACCTGTTCGTGTTTCCTTCTAGAAGGACATACCACAGAGAGCCACTGGGGCTTTCACCTAAATCCTGTACTCCCCTTTAAGGTTTAAGTATTTTCATTACTTTTTATAATTTTTATTGAATTTTTGTATATTTCATACAGAATATCTGGATCTCCTTCTGCATCAGCACCCCTACACCAGATTTCATGCATTCTGTCATTGTATGAGTCCTATCAGTCCAGTTGGTGTCTTCACATGTCCCTCCTCGAAGTTGATCCGCTGAGGTCTAGTCAGCCTTCCTAGAGTCCTTCCCTTTAAGAAGGGACTCAGTAATCAGCTGCCAATAGTTCTTTGGCTAAAATTGGGGACTGCTGCCCATTTCCACAGTTCTATGCTGGGTTTTTGTCTGAATGAGTTGGCATGGGTCTTGTGCATCCTGACACTATTGCTGTAGGTTCATATGAGCAGGGTCCCAGGTGCCTGTAGGACTCTATTTCCATATGGTCATGCACTTCCTCCCTGGCTCTTACAATACTTCCACCCCCTCTTCTGCAATGGTCCCTAAGTGTGTGGACTTTAATATTTTCATCACTTTTAAATGAAGGTAAGTTTCAATTAGAGAGATAGTCAGCTTTATCCCAAGCTGAAACACCATGTCTTCCCGTCAGCTCCAAGAGCAGCAAAGGATACGTCTTCAAGCGATGGTGTTCTGAAGGCTTCCCTCGTCTGCATTTAGAAGCAGACTACATGGAAATGCAGACAACTTAATGCTAAATACCCAAAGAATGTCTTCCCCACAGACTTCATCTAAAGAAATTTCTGAGATGAGAATTACATGGTACAGTCTCCACTCTGACCCACACCCAGTGACACAATCTTAAGGATTTGGATTTGCAGCAGTAATTTATTAACCCCTTTTCAGAACAAAGCTGCTAGCAACGTAATCAGACCACTGTTATCCTGCTTCTAGGAAAAATGGAAAATATTTTTCTAAAGTTTCTCAATAACTTAGATATTATAGAACTCTTTTGGGTTTGTGTGCCAACATTTTTATACATGAGATTTGTTCAATAAAACCATGGAATGATTTAAGCCACCACATGTGGAGAATAACAAGCATTTTTTTCTACTGTTTTTACATCTCTTAGATTTTCTTTAACACATATTCCATCTAAATGGTTAGAAGTTTACATGTGAGTGCATCTGGAATAATTTCTTAGGGGTGACTGTGCCAAACTTAGGTTGAAAAAAAAGTATTTCCAAGTTTACCCCATGATCAAACAACTCTGTGTTTGCCTCTTGTTCATTCATTGATTTGCCTTGTTTCCTTTAAATGGTAGTTATCTTAAGATAGTCTTAACTTTATGAACAAGTCACATCCCACATAGCCAAACCATCTCACTTCTACTTTTCCTTTTCTGTAGCTAAAACCAAAAATTATTCATAAAATTCTACATTTTGCCATACGTAGCCTCAGGGGAGAGCAAATGCATCTATGAAATAAGTGATGTTAAGAATGATTAATGCAGAAGCCAGCTGTGTTCTGCGCCCCATTATCACTTCAGTCTGTAAGGCACAGCTGCAGACTTCACCTTTTACATGTCGCTTCTGCAGAAATGAAAAGATACTAAATATTAAATTATGGGTATAAGTGTTATGGCAGTATCCATATTGAAAAATCATGTAAAGTTTTGTAATAAGAACTTATTCAGAAGCCACTGAAGGGATGTCAAATTCCCTAACTGTTGAATAAAACTGACTGTATGATTCTTAATATAGATTATCACCAGCAGCAACAAGAACAATAATGGATCAAAATTTTAGGGCCACTTTTATGTATGTAGCAAGAACTTTAGAATTAACAAATACACCTCAGGCTTGGCTTCTTCCGTATTAGACCTTAGGTGGTCTCCTACTCTGAGGAGCCTACCAAAGCTGAGTGCCTCCTGTAGCTTCTCTGTAGCTTTGTCATTTCAGGTCCTCCCCTTCCCTCTTGTCTTGCACTACCACCATGACTCTCAGACCATACCATGAACAGTCAATCTCAGCATCTCAGTAGTCATGTAGACAAACAGAACTCCCGATCTTGGACTGCCCTGGATCATTGTAGAGTAACAACAGCATAGCTGGACTAGTGTCCCTTGGAATCTCAGCTTTGGGATTCACTCCCTTGCAGCCCTAACAAAGCCATTTGTCTGATGAGCCCTTTACTAATCTTACTAAAAAAGAGTGCAATTCCTGACTCAAACCACTGTCATAGTGATTAGAGAGTGCACACAGCGTGGCTTCCAGCACCTGGCTTGGGGGTTATACAGATGTATTTGTTCCCATGTCTATTCACCCTTTTTGCCCCAAGTCCCCCTCATTCTTCCCAAGATCCCCTGGATTCTTTGATGTAGACAAAGCAGTAGGGATGACCAGAGTCTCCTTTTATTTCAGAGATGTCTTCCAGGGCAGTTCTCATCTTCCTCAGTCACTCTGTAAGCAGGTTCCTGGGCCAGAAAGAAAGGACTCCCTACCGTCCCTGAGACATGGCTGTTAGAATCAAGCTTGGCATTTTGGTTTTCTCTGGAATGCTCTGAATCCAGGATTCCTGAAGCAATGCAGACTGCAATGCTTAATATTTTAATGGGAGAAGAAGATCTTGCAGGAGAACCTGTTTCCTTGCATTCAATCCAGGGATGATGATTTAGGTGTTTTCCTTTAGCTTTGGCTTGCTTTAATCTGTGTAAAGTGCTTAAGACATACTTAATACATATCCCCAAATACTCAGCTACATAGATTCTTGTTTTATCTTGGAAAATATATTGCCTGAAAGCAATTAACAGACTTACATGATTGACAAAAGTCTTTTTAAGATTTTTGGGAGACAGAGGCAGGCAGATCTTTGTGAGTTCAAGAACAGCCTGGTCTACAGAGTGAGTTCCAGGACAGCTGGGGCTACAGGGAGACCCTGTCTCAAAAAGACCAAAAAAAAAAAAAAGGTATGTGTATGTGTGCATATCTGTGTGGGGTATGTAGACATGAGTTCAGTTGCCCACAAAGC
Source organism: Rhizomys pruinosus (assembly GCA_009823505.1). Taxonomy (NCBI): domain Eukaryota; kingdom Metazoa; phylum Chordata; class Mammalia; order Rodentia; family Spalacidae; genus Rhizomys; species Rhizomys pruinosus. The sequence continues at coordinate 2,001,615 of VZQC01013003.1, read as the reverse complement.
CAGAAGAGGACCTTAAATCTCCTGAGCTGGAATTACAAGTGGTTGTGAGCCACGCAATGTGGGTGCTGGGAAATGAACTCAGTTCCTATGCAAGAGCACCGTGAACTCTTTAACAACTGAGTCATTTCTCCAGTCCAGCCACCTCCCAATTTTAATTAATTAGTGCGTGCTTTTGTGTGTGTGTGTGTGTGTGTGTGTGTGTATGCATGTGTGTGGACACACACAGACCATAGCATGTGTATGAAGGTCAGAGGACGACTTATGAGAGTTGGTTCTCTCCTTCTACCAAGGAACATTCTGGGAGAAGGCTGGCCAGGAGAATAAAATCTCTGGGGTGGATAAAGACCCAATTTTCCACTTATGCTGGTCATAGGTCGACTCTGAGGAAAGTGGGTTTGCCTTAAGTAAAGCTAAAGAGCTGAGTGGAATGAACACCTAGTGCATTAATGAGATGGAGAACTTTTCCTGCCCAGAATGCTGACCCTTAGCCCAGGATTATGGAAGGGAGTCGCAGATATAACCTGTCCTTTTTTCCTTATAGCTCTTTCCTAACCATTCCTTTTAAAAAATCTTTTTTCCCTAACCATTCCTTCCCTAATGCTATGGGCTGTCCCAGCATTTTGTGCTTTCTTGAACTTTCTTTAAAAATCCTCCCATTGTAGCTGCAAGTTCACCATCTGTCTGACCTTCATGTTGCTTCTAAACCCGCATGGCTTCATGAGATTTCTTCCTTCTTCCTCCCGTTCTCCTTTTTTTTAAAAACTATTTATTATTTATTTATTTTCTATGTGTATGAATGTACTGTCTGCATGCAGGTTTGTGCGCCCGTGTCGTGCAATGCCATGGAGGCCAGAAGAGGGTGTCGGATTCCCCTGGAACTGGAGTTCTCCTGGAATTGGAGTTACAGACAGTTCTCAGCCATCATGTGGGTGCTGGGGATCGAACCCGGGTCCTCTGCAAGAGCAGTCGGAAGCCCCCCATTCTCCTTTTTAAGGCACCAGTTGAGATTTATAGCTTGCCTGCCCTGACAATTTTTTCCTTAAATTCTAATAAAATTTTCCTAATGCTTCCATTTGAGTCCATCCTTACATTCTTTTATGAATGAGAGACCAAGAACCCTCTGGGGGGAAATCCTTGTTTTTCCCTGTATCACTGTTTATGGAGGGGGGGGAGAGAGAAGAGGAGAGGAGAGTAGAGGAAACTTTAAACATTCTCTGCTACATTCAGGCCATCTGGTTGGTTAGTGGAGACCCTCTGGGGGAATGTCCACATGGGGTCAAGTCTGGATCTGAAGATCAAAACAATGTGGGTCCCAGTGATGGTTCAATATACATGGATGGTTCAATATACATCTTCTGGATGACTAGAAATAAAGATTTCATGCCTATAGTTCTCTTTTTTAATATTTTTTTTTATTTTTTAATCATTGTGCATCTTTTTTTATTTATTATTTTATGTGTATGAGTGTACTCTCTGCATGTAAGTAGATGCACCCATGTCATGTAATGCTGCAGAGGTCAGAAGAAGGTGTCAGATTCCCCTGGAAGTGGAGTTAAAGACAGTTCTTAGCCACCATATGGGTACTAGGAATAGAACCTGGGTCCTCTGCAAGAGCAGTCACTGCTTTTAACCACTGAGCCATCTCTCCAGCCCCCCATGCCTATAATTCTTACACCTGGGCAATGCCTCAAGGCCACATTTGAGATGAGCTAAGATCTTGCTAAATGCAAGAAAAATGATTGTACAAGCAGGCTCTTACTTGAGGAGATAGCTTTCAGCAGAGGCCATAGACATTAAGCACCAGGGAATTAATACTTGAAAAACCATTCATACTCTTCTCCAGAGCTATGCATCTCAATGGGAAGTTGCGTTGTCCTAGGACATCCATCACTCTGCTTACTGTGCGAAGACATGTGTTATCACCTTATCTCTACAGTAGAAAATACAAACGAAAAAGAAAATTCCTCAGAAAGTAAGGAATGCATTTCTCTGAGCTCTTGCATCCCTCATCTAACTGGCTGGATCCCTGGCACACAAAACCTGGCTTCCAAAGCCAGGCTGAGTTCTGAGCTGGTGATGCAGGGACAGGGAGGTGTTGCAAATGAAGGGCAGCAAAGGAGGCATGAAGCCTATTCACCAAAACCATAGGACTGAAACCACACTGGTTCCATCAACTCCATTAAGCCTCATTAAATGCAAGTTTCTTCCATTGAGGACTTGGAACACCAGCCTGAGGAAGTGACTTTCAGTAGGGTAAACTGAAACAGGTGGGAAAGGTGAGTTTTGATTGACACTTGAGTAGGAGGATGCTCAAACAGGCCTGTGGGAAGGACAGCCCTGGCATAGCGTTCTTGAGCTCTGTACCCATCGCAGCAACATAGGAACCAGGGTCAGGTTTGCAGTTTTCAGAAGAGGTTTGGCTGAGGAAGTGTATAGGCCATGGACAGTTTATGTACAGAGGCTGCTGGGAGTGGAGGGGAGTGGGTGAGAATGAAGGGAAGGGTGGTGCTCTGGAAATACTCAGGTATTTAGAGAGAGAGATGAAGCCTTAGAGAGAGAGATGAAGCCTTAGAGAGAGAGATGAAGCTCCTGAGCTGGGCTCCTGAAGTTGGATGTTTTATTCTGTGTCAGCGAGAGGTCAACAGAGATGTTAAAAAAGGAACTGGGGCTGGAGAGATGGCCTAGCAGTTAAGAGCCCCGACTGCTCTTGCAGAGGACCCGGGTTTGATCCCCAGCACCCACATAGTGGCTGAGAACTGTCTTTAACACCAGTTCCAGGGGAATCTGACACCCTCTTCTGACCTCTGCAGCATTGCACGACACGGGTGCATAAACCTACATGCAGACAGTACCTTCATACACATATGAAAATAAATTTAAAAATATTTTTAATTAAAAAAGGGAACTGACCTGATAGAAAACTACTTTTTTTATTTAATTTTTATTGATGCTTTGTGCATTTCATACATTATTTTCCAATTCAGTTCAGGCTTATTTCCCTTTCCCTTCCCCCCCACCCCAACCCCATCCCAGATCATGCATTCTGGCATAACTGTCCTGCATCTTTCTCTCAGTTTTTTTTTTTCATTTTTTAGCTATAAGTGATAATNTTCCTTTTAACCATAATGAAATATTAAGAGATATTGGCCTAATAGTCATGGTGTGGTGGTGCACACTTTGATCCCAGCACTTAGAGGCAGAGGCAGGCCGGTCTCTTGTTAGTTCAAGCCAGCCTGGTTTTTTCATAGTGAGTTCTAGGCCGGTGGGGGCTACCAAGGATCCATGCCCCCCTTCCCGAATAAAAAGTCCAAAATGGGTATTTGGCACTAATTGTCAATGATGAGATTCATAGGCATCCTTTTAGCCTCTGTGCTTCCTGATAAACTTGCATCTTTCTCTTTAGCACTGAGACCATGCAAAGCTCTTGTTAAATTAAAAGGGAATCCCCAACAAAAATCTGTTAGCTATCCCTTTGTCTTGTGACATTCAAAAACAGAAGGTGTTCCTCATTTTATAGAACTTAATTGATTCTAGGATAATGTGAAGATAATGATACTCTTGTTAGACAGGTTCCCAATTGCTCTTTATTTTTTTTTTGTTTTTACTTTGATTTATATTTATAGAATGTGTGGTTTTCAGTGTCATATATTTTTTATTAGAATAGAGTTATTTTAACCAGGATAATTTGGTCTGTTCCATCATCCCAGTTGTTAGCATCTTTTGTGGGAGGGAAGCACATTTAAAGATCTCTCTCTTGTCTCTTTTTTGAATGTAACTCCAGTTCCATGTTTTTCTCAGCATCATTCTATTTTAGTTGGGATGTGGAAACAGCTCCAAGTCTGTCTTGTGATGGGAGATATTTGAAAAATCTTTGTAGTTTCTCTTGAGTTGTCAGCCTCTTTACTCCCCTTGGAGGTGTACTTTCCATTGAACACAGGGGTGGGTGAATCCATTCGCCTGTAAGACTGCTTTTGTATCTTTCGTAGAGTTCGCCCTTCATTGCTTTGCGTAGTGTCATCTGGTGGGTTATTTTCTTCTTCTTGATCTCTCTTGTGTTGAGATACCCAGAGATGTTCGGTGGATTTGGACTCTTTTTGAGTATTAAAATGGGGGAGGTGTGGGATGTCCCACCTTATCCTCCATTACATCCGATGGCGGCTCGGCTTTCGAAGGGCACGTAGGCCATTGTTAATGGTAAACAACCTAAATGTTCATGCGTGCTTGGCACTATGCGGAGTCATCACTCAAGCCCGGAGCATGTAAATAAGGGTTTCAGTTGAGCACCAATAAGTAGGTGCCACATTCCTCCTAGGTCTATTTAAGCAGCACAGAGTTAGGGTTTTGGGTCTTTCGCTTCAAGCAAGTAACCCTGCAATAAACATCTGTAGAAGAATCCTGGTGTAGCGCGTCCTCCTTGCTGGTGAAGGGTGAGGGGCGTTTCCATGGATGGATCTTTTAAATCTGATATCTCCAATATATATTGGATGTGTGACTGGTCCTTAGTCCCTACAAAGGCCTGTAAATCTTCTCACTTCTGATATTATAGATAGAAGAAGATATCCTGTAAAGTAAAATAAGCCAGGCAGTGAGAGACAAGTAGTACACATAACATCTTACATGTAACATAACTTGAAAAACTTCAAAAAATACTTTTTAAGTCTTTAAGGAGAATTTAGATACATGCCTAACTGAAATAAAGAGGCTCAGACTCTTAGAATTGGTAAAACCTTTTTAAATCTCACAGGCTATCCTCCTTTTGTTTTTAGCATTTTTTTTAGTAGAAATAGTTGGAAAATAAGTTTGAAAGAAAATTTAAAGGGTCTTCATCCCTACAAGTTAACCTGAATCCTGTATGCAAAAGGGCCAGCCACCTGTGTGGACTAACGTTCATTATGTAATGAGGTGTGTGTGGTGCTGAACTTAGGAGAGACTCAATATGATAAGACGAATTTACTCTCCTGAGAATCCATTTCCTTCAACAGGGAAATAAAGCCATAGCTATATAAGGTCATAGCTGTTTCTCCAGGTTCAGCCCTTTGAAAAGATTGAATTAGAACTAAATTCCCAGAGATGTTCCATGATGCTGGCTTTCCCAAGCCTCAACACCATGGACCCTGGTAAAGCAAAGCCTTTCCTTTACAGGCCATCCAAAGCTGGACAACTGGTTTGGTTTTATTTACTCCCTACCAAAGATTCAGGTCCGAGCCATGATGATGGCACACGCCTTTAATTCCAAGCACTTGGGAGGCAGAGGCAGGTAGAACCCCTGCACGGGTCAGGCCCAGCCGGTCTCATCATGTTGTTCCAGGCTGTTTGGGCTACAGGGAGACCTGTTAAAAAAAAAAAAAAAGCTTTGAGTAGTTTATTCTAAACTATTATAAAAAACAAAGAAAAAGAATAACAAAAATGACCCATCAATAGATGGAGCAAAGAAACTGAACAGAGACTTTAACACGTGACGGGAATTAGAGATGTCTGAGAACCACCTCAAGAAGTGTTCAACATCACAATCATTAAGGAAATGCAAAATGAAAACCACTTAAGATATCAGCTTACTTCAAAATAATAAGACTGGGTAGGCTCAAGAAAACAAATGATACCAAAGTGCTGGAAAGGATGTGGGTGGAAGGGGACCACTCTCACTGTGGGTGTGGAATGTAAACTCGTACAGCCACTATGGAAAGCAGTGTTGGAGTAGCACTTGGAAGACTTGGGAATGAACTTGCCACTGACCCAGCCATATACTTCCTGGGCATGTACCCTCATGACTTATGCCAACCACAAGAGATACATGCACGGCCTGTTTAGTTCAGCTCTCTTCACAATATGAAAAGCTGGAACCAACCAAAATGACCCTCAAAACTGCTGATTGGTAGAGAAACTGTGGTACATTACACAATGGAGTTTTACAGCAGTAAAGAAAGACGACATCATGAGCTTTGCTGGAAAAATGGCTGGAGTAGAGGACATCATGCTGAGTGAAGAAACACAGTCCAGAAAAACAATGACGAATGGTATCCCTTCATCTGTGGGTTGCTAGTGCCAATTACCTATTTGTATTTCTTGTGTAGGGCCCTCTGAGCTTTTTTACAAAGCAGTTGGGCGTAACGCATACATTGGACACAACACAACAACAACAACCGAAAGGACTGTATCAAAGAAATGACTGAACTGAAATAGTTGGAAAAAAAAAAGAGAGACTGAGAGAAAGATGAGGGACATGTATGGCAGAATGGATGATTTGGGATGGGATGGGGTGGGGTAGAGTGGTGTTGGGGGAAGGAAAAGGGGAACGTGTGTAATGAACTGAAAAATGATGTATGAAAATACATAAAAATCAATTAACAGTATATTTTTAAAAAAAGGCCAGGGGAGTTAAGAACAGGGTCAGAAAAGCACCAGTGACCTCAGAAGGACAGTGTGGCATTGACTGATTGATAGTAACCAGGAAAACCAGCTTGTAATGTTGCTGCAACATCGGAACCAGGGACTGCTCTTGACTGTTTCTCTGCCCCATTTGATGGGTAAAAAATGAGAACCAATATAGTTTTCTGTGTCTCCTGCTTTCTCATCTAAAGTTTGCTGCTAGAAATTTCCTGATGCTGGGCCCCACATGGCCATTGAACATTTGAGAGAGCTGATCTCAGCTACGTCTGGGGAGAGCTAATTTATCTTCTATTTTATTCATTTATTAGATTTATTCTCTTTTTTGTTAAATAAAAGAGGATCCCACTTGTGTACTGAGGAAAGCTTAATTAAAGAAGATGGAGACTAATGAAAGCCTTTATTTCTTTGGCAGTAACCCCTGAAGCATATGAAGAAAGGTTTTTTTTCCCTTCTATCTTTTTCTTCTCGGACACAAGGCAAGCCAGGTCCCTTTGGGTTGCCAACTCCATTCCATCTAATGTGCCCTCTTTTTTTCCCTTCCTTGATTGCCTTTCTCTACTTCCTTGTTGCTTGCACAAGTACCTAGGACTTGGCTTGTGAGGAGCTTCTCTTTGGAGCCAACATTGATGAATATTCTGTGGTCACAGCCTAATGCCAAGGCTCTTGTGTGCAGACATTTGTTATTGTTTCTCTTCTGTGGCTATGAGGCTCCAGAACTCTCTCCTGGGCCTCCTCTCAGCTCCCCCTGCACATGGCCATATAGATTGTGTGTGCCAGGGTTCAGGGCACGGGGGTGCCTGCAGAAGCAGTAACTCCGGCTGCATCTTGTAGAGCAGATTGTTGCCACACGCCACCCACCAACCCACCGGAAGCCCAATCTGTACCTGTACCACTCACATGCCAAGAACTGGAGAAGCCTTTGCATTGCCAGTCGAGGTGGCCCAGTGCAAGCTGAAAGTGTTTGTTAGGGGCTCCAGAGGTGTGATTCTGGAACAAGCCTGAATCTAGTCCACAACTATCAAAGTTCAAACGATGGCCCGGGTAGATGGGGTTTCCAGAATTTCTCTGGAACACTTCAATGCCAAGTTATGTGAGCAGCTCTCCATGACTAATTTCACTCATAACTATGCTTTGCTTATGTGGGATGGGCATAATCTTTGAAAGCTGGCTGTAAAATTCCTTCTATATATGGGCATGTTTTGTGTGAGTAACTAGACCCAGAACCTACCCCCCCCAAAAAAAACAAAAAGCACCTTAGAGAAGAGTGCTTACTTAGAGAATATAGATTTCAAGTGTGCACTCTTGGAAATCTACTCAGGCAGCAGCCTGTCAGTCAGTGGTAGTTACTGCTCCATCTATCCTTGTGGTGCTACCAGTTCCAAATCTCTCAGTGGCAGAAGTAACGCAGGTCAGGCTTGTCCCAAGCACAGTGTATACACACATTGTTGTAAAAACAATACATTCCACACCTGTTCGTGTTTCCTTCTAGAAGGACATACCACAGAGAGCCACTGGGGCTTTCACCTAAATCCTGTACTCCCCTTTAAGGTTTAAGTTTTTCATAATTTTATAATTTTATTGAATTTTGTTATATTTTCCTACAGAATATCTGGATCTCATTCTGCATCAGCACCCTACACAGATTTCATGCATTCTGTCATTGTATGAGTCCTATCAGTCCAGTTGGTGTCTTCACATGTCCCTCCTCGAAGTTGATCCGCTGAGGTCTAGTCCAGCCTTCCTAGAGTCCCTTCCCTTTAAGAAGGGACTCAGTAATCGGCCAATAGTTCTTTGGCTAAAATTGGGGACTTGCTGCCCATTTCCCACAGTTCTATGCTGTGTTTTTGTCTGAATGAGTTGGCATGGTCTTGTGCATGCTGACACTTATTGCTGTAGGTTCCTATGAGCAGGGGTCCCAGGTGCCTGTAGGACTCTATTTTCCATATGGTCATGCACTTCCTCCCTGCTTTTACAATACTCCACCCCTTCTTCTGCAATGGTCCCTAAGTGTGTGGACTTTAATATTTTCATCACTTTTAAATGAAGGTAAGTTTCAATTAGAGAGATAGTCAGCTTTATCCCAAGCTGAAACACCATGTCTTCCCGTCAGCTCCAAGAGCAGCAAAGGATACGTCTTCAAGCGATGGTGTTCTGAAGGCTTCCCTCGTCTGCATTTAGAAGCAGACTACATGGAAATGCAGACAACTTAATGCTAAATACCCAAAGAATGTCTTCCCCACAGACTTCATCTAAAGAAATTTCTGAGATGAGAATTACATGGTACAGTCTCCACTCTGACCCACACCCAGTGACACAATCTTAAGGATTTGGATTTGCAGCAGTAATTTATTAACCCCTTTTCAGAACAAAGCTGCTAGCAACGTAATCAGACCACTGTTATCCTGCTTCTAGGCCAAATGGAAATTTATTTTTCTAAGTTTCTCAATCACTTAGATATTATAGAACTCTTTTGGGTTTGTGTGCCAACATTTTTATACATGAGATTTGTTCAATAAAACCATGGAATGATTTAAGCCACCACATGTGGAGAATAACAAGCATTTTTTCTCTACCGTTTTTTTTACATCTCTTAATTTCTTTCAACACACTTATTCCATCTAAATGGTTTAGAAGTTTACATTGTGAGTTGCATTGGAATAATTCTTAGGGTGACTGTGCCTACTTAGGCTTGAAAAAAAAAGTATTTCCAAGTTTACCCCATGATCAAAAACTCTGTGTTGCCTGTGTTACATTTCATTGATTTGCCTGTGTTTCCTTTAAAACTGTAGTATCTTAAGATAGTCTTAACTTTATGAACAAGTCACATCCCACATAGCCAAACCATCTCACTTCTACTTTTCCTTTTCTGTAGCTAAAACCAAAAATTATTCATAAAATTCTACATTTTGCCATACGTAGCCTCAGGGGAGAGCAAATGCATCTATGAAATAAGTGATGTTAAGAATGATTAATGCAGAAGCCAGCTGTGTTCTGCGCCCCATTATCACTTCAGTCTGTAAGGCACAGCAGCAGACTTCACCTTTTACATGTCGCTTCTGCAGAAATGAAAAGATACTAAATATTAAATTATGGGTATAAGTGTTATGGCAGTATCCATATTGAAAAATCATGTAAAGTTTTGTAATAAGAACTTATTCAGAAGCCACTGAAGGGATGTCAAATTCCCTAACTGTTGAATAAAACTGACTGTATGATTCTTAATATAGATTATCCAGCAGCAACAAGAACAAAAATGGATCAAAAATTTTAGGTGGCCCACTTTTTGTATGTAGCAAGAACTTTAGAATTAACAAATACACCTCAGGCTTGGCTTCTTCCGTATTAGACCTTAGGTGGTCTCCTACTCTGAGGAGCCTACCAAAGCTGAGTGCCTCCTGTAGCTTCTCTGTAGCTTTGTCATTTCAGGTCCTCCCCTTCCCTCTTGTCTTGCACTACCACCATGACTCTCAGACCATACCATGAACAGTCAATCTCAGCATCTCAGTAGTCATGTAGACAAACAGAACTCCCGATCTTGGACTGCCCTGGATCATTGTAGAGTAACAACAGCATAGCTGGACTAGTGTCCCTTGGAATCTCAGCTTTGGGATTCACTCCCTTGCAGCCCTAACAAAGCCATTTGTCTGATGAGCCCTTTACTAATCTTACTAAAAAAGAGTGCAATTCCTGACTCAAACCACTGTCATAGTGATTAGAGAGTGCACACAGCGTGGCTCCCAGCACCTGGCTTGGGGGTTATACAGATGTATTTGTTCCCATGTCTATTCACCCTTTTTGCCCCAAGTCCCCCTCATTCTTCCCAAGATCCCCTGGATTCTTTGATGTAGACAAAGCAGTAGGGATGACCAGAGTCTCCTTTTATTTCAGAGATGTCTTCCAGGGCAGTTCTCATCTTCCTCAGTCACTCTGTAAGCAGGTTCCTGGGCCAGAAAGAAAGGACTCCCTACCGTCCCTGAGACATGGCTGTTAGAATCAAGCTTGGCATTTTGGTTTTCTCTGGAATGCTCTGAATCCAGGATTCCTGAAGCAATGCAGACTGCAATGCTTAATATTTTAATGGGAGAAGAAGATCTTGCAGGAGAACCTGTTTCCTTGCATTCAATCCAGGGATGATGATTTAGGTGTTTTCCTTTAGCTTTGGCTTGCTTTAATCTGTGTAAAGTGCTTAAGACATACTTAATACATATCCCCAAATACTCAGCTACATAGATTCTTGTTTTATCTTGGAAAATATATTGCCTGAAAGCAATTAACAGACTTACATGATTGACAAAAGTCTTTTTAAGATTTTTGGGAGACCGGTCAGGAAGATTTTTTTGAGTTCAAGGACAGCCTGTCTACAGAGTGAGTTCCAGGACAGCTGGGGCTACGGGAGACCCTGTTAAATAAGACCCAAAAAAAAAAAAAAGGTATGTGTATGTGTGCATATCTGTGTGGGGTATGTAGACATGAGTTCAGTTGCCCACAAAGCCAGAAGAGGACCTTAAATCTCCTGAGCTGGAATTACAAGTGGTTGGGAGCCACGCAATTTGGGGCTGGAATTGAACTCAGTTTCCTATTGCAAGAAGCACCTGTGTGATCTTTAACAACTGAGCATTTCTCAGTCCAGCCACTCCAATTTTAATTATTAGTGCGTGCTTTGTGTGTGTGTGGTGTGTTGGTGTGTGTTGTGTGTGTGTGTGTATGCATGGTGTGGACAACACAGACCCTAGTTGTGTATGAAGGTCAGAGGACGATTTGTGAGAGTTGGTTCTCACCTTCCACCAAGGAACATTCTGGGAGAAGGCTGGCCAGGAGAATAAAATCTCTGGCATGGATAAAGACCCAACTTTTACTTATGCTGGTCATAGGTCGACTCTGAGGAAAGTGGGTTTGCCTTAAGTAAAGCTAAAGAGCTGAGTGGAATGAACACCTAGTGCATTAATGAGATGGAGAACTTTTCCTGCCCAGAATGCTGACCCTTAGCCCAGGATTATGGAAGGGAGTCGCAGAAGATCTAACCTGTCCTTTTTCCTTATAGCTCTTTTCCTAACCATTCCTTTAAAAAATCTTTTTCCCTAACAATTCCTTCCCTAATGCTATGGGCTGTCCCAGCATTTTGTGCTTTCTTGAACTTTCTTTAAAAATCCTCCCATTGTAGCTGCAAGTTCACCATCTGTCTGACCTTCATGTTGCTTCTAAACCCGCATGGCTTCATGAGATTTCTTCCTTCTTCCTCCCGTTCTCCTTTTTTTAATAAACTATTATTATTATTTATTTCTATGTGTATGAATGTACTGTCTGCATGCAGGTTTTTGCCCCCATGTCGTGGCCAATGCATGGCGGCCAGCAGAGGGTGTCGGATTCCCCCTGGAAACTGGAGTTCTCCTGGAATTGGAGTACAGGACAGTTCTCAGCCATCATTGTGGGTGCTGGGGATCTACACCCGGGTCCTCTGCAAGAGCAGTCGGAAGTACCAATATCTCTTTAAGGCACCCAGTTGAGATTTATAGCTTGCCTGCCCTGACAATTTTTTCCTTAAATTCAAATAAAATTATCCTAAAGCTTCCATTCGTCCATCCTTCAATTCCTTTTCTGAATGTGAACCAAGAACCCTCTGGGGGGAAATCCTTGTTTTTCCCTGTATCACTGTTTATGGAGGGGGGGGAGAGAGAAGAGGAGCGGAGAGTAGAGGAAACTTTCTTTTAAAACATTCTCTGCTTACATTCAGGCATCTGGTGGTTAGTGGAGGGACCTCGGGGGAAGTCCACATGGGGGGTCAAGTCGGATTGAAGATTCAAACAATGTGGGTCCACAGTGATGTTCAATATCATGGATGGTTCAATTCTACATTTTGGATGACTAGAAATAAGGTTTAATGCCTATAGGGTTCTCTTTTTTAATATTTTTTTTTATTTTTTAATCATTGTGCATTCTTTTTTATTTATTATTTATGTGTCTGAGTGTACTCTCTGCATGTAAGTAGATGCACCCATGTCAGGTATGCTGCACGAGGTCAGAAGAAGGTGTCAGATTCCCCTGGACGTGCGAGTTAAAGACAGTTCCTAGCCACCATTGTGGTACTAGGAATTAGACCTGGGTCCTCTGCAAGCGCAGTCGTGCTTTTAACCACTGAGCACTCTCCCAGCCCCCCATGCCTATAATTCTTACACCTGGGCAATGCCTCAAGGCCACATTTGAGATGAGCTAAGATCTTGCTAAATGCAAGAAAAATGATTGTACAAGCAGGCTCTTACTTGAGGAGATAGCTTTCAGCAGAGGCCATAGACATTAAGCACCAGGGAATTAATACTTGAAAAACCATTCATACTCTTCTCCAAAGCTATGCATCTCAATGGGAAGTTGCGTTGTCCTAGGACATCCATCACTCTGCTTACTGTGCGAAGACATGTGTTATCACCTTATCTCTACAGTAGAAAATACAAACGAAAAAGAAAATTCCTCAGAAAGTAAGGAATGCATTTCTCTGAGCTCTTGCATCCCTCATCTAACTGGCCGGATCCCTGGCACACAAAACCTGGCTTCCAAAGCCAGGCTGAGTTCTGAGCTGGTGATGCAGGGACAGGGAGGTGTTGCAAATGAAGGGCAGCAAAGGAGGCATGAAGCCTATTCACCAAAACCATAGGACTGAAACCACACTGGTTCCATCAACTCCATTAAGCCTCATTAAATGCAAGTTTCTTCCATTGAGGACTTGGAACACCAGCCTGAGGAAGTGACTTTCAGTAGGGTAAACTGAAACAGGTGGGAAAGGTGAGTTTTGATTGACACTTGAGTAGGAGGATGCTCAAACAGGCCTGTGGGAAGGACAGCCCTGGCATAGCGTTCTTGAGCTCTGTACCCATCGCAGCAACATAGGAACCAGGGTCAGGTTTGCAGTTTTCAGAAGAGGTTTGGCTGAGGAAGTGTATAGGCCATGGACAGTTTATGTACAGAGGCTGCTGGGAGTGGAGGGGAGTGGGTGAGAATGAAGGGAAGGGTGGTGCTCTGGAAATACTCAGGTATTTAGAGAGAGAGATGAAGCCTTAGGGGGGGGGGGGAAAGAGAGAGATGAGCCTTAGAGAGAGAGATGAAGCTCCTGAGCTGGGCTCCTGAAGTTGGATGTTTTATTCTGTGTCAGCGAGAGGTCAACAGAGATGTTTAAAAAAAGGACAACTGGGGCTGGAGGAGATGGCCTAGCAGTAAAGAAGACCCCGACGCTCTTGCAGAGTGACCCGGGTTGATACACAGCACCCACATAGTGGCTGAGAACTGTCTTTAACACCAGTTCCAGGGGGAATTGGGACCTTCTTTCTGACCTCTGCAGCATTGACGTACATGGGTGCATAAACATACATGCAGACAGTACTTCTAAATGAAAATAAATTAAAACTATTTTTAATTAAAAAAAGGGAAACTGGACCTGATAGGAAAAAACTACTTTTTTTATTTAATTTTTATTGATGCTTGTGCATTTCATACATTATTTTCCAATTTCAGTTAAGGCTTATTTCCCTTTCCTTTCCCCCATACCCCAACCCCATCCCAGACCATGCATTCTGGCATAACTGTCTTAGCATCTTTCTCTCAGTTTTTTTTTCATTTTTTTAGCTATAGTGAAGATCCATGAGTACAAGCATCATTCGTGCAAAACCAATTGCAGGGTTGGTGTCCAAACCCCTACCACCCCACCATCCAGTGGGTTCGCGTGAACAGGTTGGTTTGTTCTCAATCAAGTTGATCAAAAGAGGTCCAGACTACATTGCTGTAGTTTCACCATTACCCAGTTGCAGCCCTTACATTCTTACACACGCCCCCCTTTCCGCAGATTGTTCCCTGGGCTTAAAAAGGGGCACAGGTGGATGAGAGTTAAAACAGTCCACTTTCTGCTGAAGCTGCTGTTACTTGGGACTCTGGTCAATTCTGGCTGTTTCCTTTCCAGGGCTGACAGTTTGTCCAGGAATAACCTTTGATCCTACTAATGAAAGACACAATGCAATTAGTTATATAGGTATTTTAAGCAGCAACTAATAGTTTATGGTAGGTTCTTTAGCATAGGCACATATGTTTGGATGATAGTTAATCCATGCAATTACATTTCCCCCCTGTTAAATATGGACAGGGTCTTACGTGGCTTATAACATCTCCTAACCTGTAGCGGATGTAAGTTGTGGCACAGACCATGGGTTATTTCCTTCAAAGGAGAGAGTCAATAGCCAATTATGATTTGGGTATACACAGGACATGTGCTGCCTCTGCGCACAGTATTTCCAGGAATGTGAGTTTAGCTGGGCTGACAGTGGAGTCTTGCTTGACTCAGGGAGACCCGTATATTGCTTTAATTGGTTTCAGTGAGTCCTTTGTAACACTCTCTGGCATTCCAGAGGCCAATCTGTACACTTGCAAGTGTGTCTCAATAACATCCCGTCCCATGTTAATGTCAGTGTCTTCGGGCAGCAGGGGTCTTATCGCCTCTCCTCCTGCAGGTATCACAACTTGGGAGGAAGTGGCCTTACCTTTTGTGGGGCCCTGGATCCCCTTGCCCAATCTCACCCCTTAGTAGAACATTCATTGCTATGATCAGAGCTCCGAATTAATATACTTTCGCCTAGAGTGCATAGCCAGGGACTTTAGTATTATGTTATGGTTCTGAACTAGAGAATAATCCTTTTCACAGTTCTTATGTCTAATTAGTCAATTAAAGAAGGCAGTTTTACGGTTTTTTAAGAGATTCCTCTACAATAGTTGTCTCCAATTTACAGTTGGAGAACCGACCTCATCATGATCATATTATCTCCTTGATCTAATGGGGGGGGAAGGCAAGAAAGTCTCTCATATCAAAACCTTTGTGGACACCTAGAAGAGTAATTTATTAGGACTCATTTATAAATAGTTGTTACAATGTAGGATCCACAGAAGGGTTCAATGTTTATGGCATCTGAGGCTTTCTTCCCTTTCAATGTTCATGCAGTGGTCTGCCTTTCCGTTCCCACTTTTTGGTAACATCTACTCGATGCAAAGCTGTATCTTTTCTTTCCTAAGCCATTCGTTGGCACTGGCATTTTGTCCTGTTGGAAGCAACAAAGCTTTTCCCGTAGTTAGTTGTAAGATTTGATTGCAAGTTTTTGATGAAATGGTTTCATTGTCGTGTCTGTCTCCTCCCCCCTTTTTTAGTCATGAAAGTTCTCAGAAGACAGTTGTATTATACATAAACTATAGGGTGAATCAAGGACAGATTTTCACAATTCACGCCCATGTTGTTTTGGTGTGACTATATATGATTAACTTTGGGAAGCAAACTTTAATTTTTACGTTAAATTCATGTTAAAGAGAATGCTACAAGGTTGATCCTGTACAATAGAGAAATTCATAGAGGAACATATTGTATGTGTCAAGCCCAAAGTTATTGCTCTAAGCATTTTATGAAAAAAAATGTGGCACAACAGCGAAATTATTCTCCATTTAACTCCGAGTGCCTTACCATTTTTATCAGGTCTGTAAAACCAATGTTGTTTAATATACACATGTTATATTTTTACTAAGTCTAAAACACCATTGTACTGTAGACAGTGTCCTAGCGAAAAATGGGTACTTGCTGTAGAACTCACGTCATTAAAATAGCCTTAATAGATATAGCAACGTGTCCCTCTCCCACCCATCCCCCTTCCCAATTCACCATTTCAGCCCGTTTTCTGATGCAGTCTTTTCTGTGTTGTTCTTTTAAACTATGCATCCCCTCCAGAGAAATATTTATATACGGGTGTATGGACTTAGCATCCCACAATATTAGGGCACACCATTCTCGTTTAGTTTTTCTGGGACTGTGGTTACTTCACTTAACATAAAAAGTCTTGCAAGTCCAATCCATTTAACTGCAAAGATTCATGGATGTCATTCCTTACTTTACACTGATAGAAAGAACTTTCCATTGTGTATACATGTACCACATTTTCTTCTATAACCTCGTCGTTGAGGGCATAACTGGGTGGTTCCTAGCTCTTCTTTCTATTGTGATACAGAGCTGCAATAAAATAGCTGTGCATGTACTTTTGCGTAATTGATGTCTTTGGGTATATACACAAGAGTGGGTATGACTGGGTCAAATGGTAAGGCTCTTTTGCGTCTTCTAAGGGTTCTCCATACTGCTTTCTCAGTGCTTGTACAAGTTTAACATTCACACCAGCAATGGATGCAGTGTTCCCTTATCCCCACAACCTCCTCAGCACTTTGTATCATTCGTGTTCCTGATCTAGCCTAGCCAGTCTTATTGGAGTAAGGTGATATTTCAAAGTGGTTTTAATTTGCTTTCCTTAATTATCAGAAGATGTTGGACACTTCTTAAGATGTTTTCGCCATCTCTAGTAGTTCCTCCTCTGTGAAGTCTTATTCAGATCTTTTGCCTCCATCTTTTTGAGTGATTCATTTTGTTTTTTTTCTTCTTTGTGTTTTTTGAGTAGCTTGTATACTCTGGAAATTAATGCTTGTCAGATGTATCTGCTGTGAAGGTTTTCCTCCCACTCTGGTGGGTCTTCTCCTCACTTCTTTGATTGTTTTTAGATGTACAGAAAGCTTTTGAGTTTAATGAGGTCCCATTTGTCAATTGTCCGATTTCATTTCTTGTGCAGCTGCTGTCTGATTTAGGAAGTCTTTTCTAACCTATGTCCTGTAGTCTGCTGCCAAAGTTTTCTTCTATCACCTCCAGAGTTTGAGGTTCACTTTAGATTGAAGTCGTTGGTCCATCTGGAGTTGGACCTTTGTACCAAGGTGAGTGGTAGGGTTAATTTCATTCTTCTACAGTGTGATCCAGTTTTGCCAACACCACTTGCTGGAAGATGTGCTTTTCCTGCCTTGCTGTTCTTCTTGGTCCCTTGTCAAATATGAGGTGGCTGAAATTGTATGAGCTCAGGTTTGGATCTTCAAGGTTTATTCCATGGTCAACTGGTCTGTTTTGTGCCTATACAGGTGCTGTTTCTTATTACTTTAGCCTGTAGTATAGTTTGATGTCTGGTAAAGAGATCCCCCCTTTGTACTGCTCTTTTCACCTCAGAGGTTGGTTTGGCTATTGGGGTCTTTTTGTTTTTTCCAATGAGAATTGAGGTGTTGTTTTCAAGCCTGTGAATACAACCTTGGGGATTTTGAATTGGGTCACATTATAATCTGTAACACTAGTTTGGGTAGAGTGGACATTTTTACTATATTTATTTTCCCAAATCCATGAGCATGGGAGGTTTGTCCATCTTCTGATGTCTTCCTCAATTTCCTTTTTTCAAGGGGTTTAAATTTTGTTGTAGAGACCTTGGTATCTTGTGGTTGGTTTTTCCTAGGTTTATTTATTGTTTTTGATGTGGGTGTCGTTATTGCTATGTGAGGAAGGTCTCCTTGTATTCCTCTTAGTTTGCTTGATGGTTGGTTTAAGAAAGGCTCGATTTTTCTAGATTATTTTGTATCCTGCCACAATTTTACCAGAAGCTCTTAATCGTTTCTAGGAGTTTTCTGGTGGAGTTTCAGCAAGCATCACTAGGTAGACAATCAATCATCAATGCAAAAAGGGATACTTGACTTCCTCTTTTCCGCAAATTAGATACTCCTTTAATTTCCTTTTCTTGCATTATTGCACCTAAGCGAAGGGTTTCCAGCACTATATGGAAAAGGAGTGGTGATCAGGGGGAGCCTTGCCGAGTTCGTACCTTTAAGGGGAATGATTTGTCAATTTCCCATTTAGGATGATATTGGGCTGTGGGTTTCTGTATATGGCTTTGATTATATTGAGGAATGATCCCTTCCAGCCAAATTCCCTCCAGGACTTTAAAACATGCAAGGGATGCTGGATTTGTCAAAAGGCTTTCTCGCATCAAGTGAAATTGATGTGTGGTTTTTTTGTCTTCAGTCTTTTATATGTTTATGATGTTTATTGAATTTCGATGTTGAACCATTCCCTCGCATCTCTGTATAATTAACTTGGTCATGTGCTGATTTTCTTGAACTTGCAGTCTGTATGCGATTTGCCGAGAATCCTGTTTAGAATTTTGGCATACTGTGTTCATTAGGGAGATGGGTCTATAGTTTCCCTTTTTGGTTGTATCTTTCCCTGGTTTGGTAGTAGTGTAATGCTGGCTTCATAGAAGGGAATTTGGGAGAAGTCCCTCAATTTTGTAATCCTTCTAAACAAATTTAGTAGTAATGGTTTGTAAGTCTTTTCGAAATATTTTATAGAATTCTTGCCGATGAAACCATCCGGCCTGGGCATTTTTGTGTTGGGAGGTTACTTATTACATCTTCGATTTCTTCTGTATCTATTGGTCTGTTTAGGCTGTCGATCTCTTCTTGGTTGAGCTTTGGTGATTCCCAGGATTTCAGATGATATTCATCCATTTTCTAGGTTTTCAAAACTTAGTAGAATATAAGTTTTTGAAGTAGTCCGTATGATTGTCCGTAATTTTTTCATTGGTTTCTTTTGGATATTCCCCTTTCATCACAGATTCTGTTGATTTGGAGTTGTTCCCTCTGTCTTTTGGTTAACTGGGCTGAGGTTCTGTCTCTCTTGTTTATTCTCTCAAAGAACCAAACTTTTTGGATTCATTGATTTTTTTGTATGGTTTTCTTTGTTTCTTTCATTTGATCTCTGCTTTGATTTTGTTATTTCTTCTTGTCTGTGCGTTTTGAGAGGTTCATTTGTTGTTGTCTCTCAAGTATTTTTAGCTGCAGTGTTAGATCATTCACTTGTGCTCTTTCTGTTTTTTTAATGTGGGCACTTAGAGCTATAAACTTCCCTCTTAGGATTGCTTTTTAAAGTGTCCCATAGATTTTGCTGTGTTGTTTTATCATTGTCATTCAGTTCCAGGAATGTTTTTTATTTCTTTCTTTTATTTCTTCCTTGACCCACTTATTTATTCAGGAGAGTAATTGTTTAGATCTCCATGTGTTCTGTAGGTTTGTAGGGTTTTATTCTGGTGTTGATATTGAGTTTTATTGCACTGTGGTCTGATGAAATGCATGAGATTATTTTAATCTTTTTATATTTATTGAGTTTTTCTGTATCCCAGTATTATGGTCTATTTTGGAGAATGTTCCCATGAGGTGCTGAGTAGAAAGTGGTATTCTCTGGTTTGGGGAATGAAATTTCGGTAGATGTATGTGAGGTCCATTTGGTGTATTGTGTCATTTAGTTTCAGCATGTTCTCTTGTTTATCTCTTTGTCCTGTTGATCTGTCTAGGGACTTAATGGTGTATTGAAGTCCCCTCTATTTGAGTGTGCTGGGGTTAATCTGTGCCTTGAAATCCTGAAGAATTGTCTTTATAAAGTTTGGTGCACACGATGTTTGGGGCATATTTATATTTATGATGTGAAATCTTCATGTCAATTGTTCCTATTATAAAGATGTAATGGCCCTCTTTGTCTCTTTTGATTTTTTTGTTTTGAAGTCTATTTTGTCTGATCTTAGAATAGCCACACCCGCTTTCTTTTTGGTAACCATTTGCTTGGAATACTTTCTTCTCATCCCTTCACCTTAAGTTGGTGCCTATCCTTGAATTGAGATGGGTTTCTTGTAGACAGCATATTATGATGGGTTTTGTTTCTAATCCATTTCCCAGTCTATGCTTTTTGATTGGGGGGTTTAGCCCATTAATATTTAAGGTTATAATTGATAGATGGATGTTGCTTCCTTTCACTTTATTATCCATTTGGACTTCTAGCTCTGATTTTGCTCCTATGGTTATGTTTTTGTTAGTTTTCTTTTCCTAGGTGTTTGAGGATTGTTGCTCCTCTCTTCTGCCCTTTGAATTGCTTCAAGTATTTTATGAAGGTTGGTTTTCCAGACATGTATTCCCATCATCTTGTTTATGTCATGGTAGATTTTCTCTCTCCTTCAAATATAGTCGACATTTTTGATGGGTAAAGTATTCTGGGTTGGCATCCATAGTCCCTTACACAGGGAATGCTTTGCTCCATGTTCTTCGTTGCTTTCATGGTTTGCGGGATGAGAAGTCAGTTGTACTTCTGATGGGTTTCCCTTGGTATGTGACTTGTTTTCTTTTTGTAGCCCTCAGATTTTGTCTTTGTTTTGGGATCACATCTAGCATTTTAACTATGATATGGCTGTCGGTGGGGTGTTTTTTTCTGATCTTGTCATATTTGTGTTCTTTGTGCTTCTTGTATTGTATGGGCTTGTCTATTTTAGTTTGGGGAGGAAATTTCAATCTATTATTCTGTTAAGATCTGATCAATACTATTCTCTTGAGATTCTTCTCCTTCCTCTATTCCTATGATGTGGAGTATTTGGTCTTTCATAGTGTCCCATATTTCCTGGTTGTTCCCCTTTTGTGTACTTTTAAATTTTTCATAATCTTTTATTTGAGCTTTTTAATTGCTCTGTGTTATCTTCCAGATTGATATTTTTTGTTCTTCTTCCTACATTCTACTTCTGAGGCTTTTTCCTTTCCTTCCTTCTTGATTAACTGAGTGTTCTAATTCCTTTTTTGTTCCTCCTGTTGTTTCTTTTAGTAACTTCCATTTCCTTTTGAGCTTCAATCTCTTTTTCTGTTTGCTTCTCAATCTCTTTTTGGGGCTCTCCTTACTTCTTTGGTTCGCTTCCTTTTTCAGTTTTCTACTTCCATTCGGAGTTTTTTTTTTTTTTTCTCCCTCTAGTTTTTCTGGAGTTTGTCATTCTGTTCCTTTAGTTCTTTCTCGAAGTTGTCATTGTATCCTCTAGGTCCTTTTTGAGTTTTTCATTCTCTCTCTTTAGTTTCTATGACTTCTTTATTTTCTTTAATTTCTCTGTGTATGTTGCAATTATTCGTCTAAGCTCTTGTTCCTTGGGTCTCCTCCAGGGGATCCCATTGTAGCTATCTCCTACAGGTTTGGTACAGGGCCTGGTGTGGGAATATCCTGTGCCTTTCCAATGTTGTCCCTTCATCGTCGTGTCCCTGGCATGTGGGTTTCCCTTTTGTGGTTCAAGTCCCTTTCCTCCTCCTTTTTTAGTTAATTTTTTTATTTTTATGGTGTATTGACTTGCCTAGGTTTCAGGTTTTCAATTTGTGTTATATATTGGATGTTGGAAGCCTAAGTTAGCTTCTCTTTCTGTTCTGAAGGTTTCTCCAAAAGGAAGACCACTGGTTATAAGCAAATTATTGGAGTCGGAGGGGGGGGGGGTTGGCGCGCCTGACCTAGATGCATGGTACCAGAGCAGAAGTAAACACGACCCTCTGTTATTGTCTGCCAACGGAAGAGCGTTGTCCTCTGGGACGGGAACCCCGGGGAGGGGGTTCAGAGACCTCTCCCAGCTGCCCTGTGCCAGTCCACCCCCCCATAGCTGTGTACTGGCGCAGATGGTAATCGAATATACTTTTTTTTTTTTATAATTTTAATTATTTCTGTATGTGTATGATGTACTGTCTGCATGCAGGTTTGTGCACCCGTGTCATGCAATGCCGCGGAGGTCAGAAGAGGGTTCGGATTCCCTGGAACTGGAGTTCTCCTGGAATTGGAGTTCCAGACGGCTCTTGGCCGCCATGTGGGTGGGCTGGGGATCGAACCCGGGTCCTCTGCAAGAGCGTCGGCGCTCCTAACCGCTAGGCCATCTCTCCAGAAAACTACTTTTTAAAAAGCTGTTTCTGTGTGGTCAAAACAAGTTTTTCTCCTGTTTTACTCTTATAACTACAGGGTATGCACCTGTCTCCTAGAACCCTACTAAGGTATATACATGGAGGCCCTGGGATAGAATAGACAAACTACCTGGTTCAAATCCCACCCTCTTAATTCCCATAATTGGTAGGCTGAGGCTGGGGGTCCATAGGCTTGAAACCAGCCTGGCTGCTATGAGACCTTTGCTGTAAAGGAAGAAAAGAGAGGAAGGGGGGGGAAGGGAGGGAGGGAGGGAGGGAGGGAGGAAGGAAGGAAGGAAGGAAGGAAGGAAGGAAGGAAGGAAGGAAGGAAGGGAGATGACCCTCAGGTTCGTGGCCCACTAGCTGTGTGACTGGGAAGCTCCCTGACTCTCTCTGTGCCTCAGTCTATCCAGTGCAATGGGGAAGAACAGTGGGACTAATTTCATAGGAAGGTAGCTTTTAAATTTAATGAGCTAATACACATAAAGCACTTCAAACAGAACCTGGGAAGTAGAAATTGCTCAAAAGATGTTAGATTTTATTCTGCATATGCAGGAACAGCATTGGTATTTATGCCTCGCTTCAAAAAAGCCCCA
Source organism: Rhizomys pruinosus (assembly GCA_009823505.1). Lineage (NCBI taxonomy): Eukaryota > Metazoa > Chordata > Mammalia > Rodentia > Spalacidae > Rhizomys > Rhizomys pruinosus. Next base: position 1,979,029 of record VZQC01013003.1, on the reverse strand, counting down.
GTATGCCACTGTGAGTGCAGAAAGGACCTTGACTTCTCAGCAGCTTTAGTTAACAGGAAAACATGTTGTATAGAAATGCAGATGTAAAAGGAAGGGGTGTGAGCCACCCAGCAAGGTTTGAAATTATAATTTTAATCTTCCTCGCCTCCTGTGAACTGCAGAGCTCATCTTACACAATAGAGCCCATCCTTGACTGCCTTTCACTAAGGCTTTTTATTCCATTTTGTGGTGGCGAATGGCCCCTTTGCACTTTTCCTTCTCAGCAGAGGGCTGTGTGCACCAACTATTGTGAAGGAAATGGAATGCATTACTGGTCTGATGTTATTGAAATTTCTAGGCCTTACCTTTCAAATGAGGTAGTCCCACAGGAAGACAACTACCAAGAATCTCCTTCTTGCCTGTTGTGCCAACATCTGTAAGTGTACCACCACAGCAAATGACAGTGGTCCCACTCAACAGGAAGCCATGGAAATCCAATGCAAGGCTATTGGTTGCACTTGCCCAGACAGTGAGATAAGGGATTTGCAGAGTCCTTCTCCTCTGTTTTTGGTTCCTCGTCTGGGAACCTGCAATGCTTTGTGTCCTCCAGGCAATCCCCAGTGACTTTCAGGGGCAGAAGTTTAGAGCAAAGGAATACTGACTCCCCAGCATCTCAGTTCCCTGCACTTTGCACACCCAGTATACAGCTGAAGACTCACTGTGTTGCCTCGTGATGGTCACTGTCATTCCCTGCCACTCAGGGCCCACCAGGACCTTCTAAAATCACATTAACAGATGTTTACTCCTCTGGCCTCCAGTAGAATTTATTTTTTTGCTAAGGAAGCATGTATCTCTGAGGAATAATTTATTTCTATATTGGCTAATAATCTGAACTATGTTAAAGAAAAATAGGATTAACAAATTTTATATTAAAAACCTTCATTCCGTTTTTAAAAAGGGGTTAAGAAACTATGTATCACCTGCTTATAAACACCTCTTATTTTAAAGATCATATAAATTAAGTGTGTAAACATTAAAAGCCCATACAACCCCTGAGAGCCCTCTATCCGCATGGTTATATGGTTCAGCCAGCCATGTTCCTAGATGACATTTTGTGACACCCTTCTGATGCAGAGAGAAATGGGCTACCTTGGTTCACAGAGCTTATACAGAGGGTAAGACATCCCATACATAAACACAACACACACACACACACACACACACAGAGCACTGCTTCTCAGTAGAGGATAATAACTGAGAAGTACAGGTATCCTCTGACCATGTGCAATAATAGACTGGGTTAAGTCTGGAAACAAAGCCTTGGGCTGGGCAAACCTAGGACAGCAATCTGGAGTGGTCAGGAGCAGCAGTTCAGCATCAGTGCTCCAATGTAGTATCCTGAGGGCTGAATGCTAACCCCACTCCTTCCCAAGAGACTCTTGTAAAGGACGGCCCCTTTCTAAGAGGGGGAAGAAGTAAACATGGGTCCTGAAGTTTCTGCGAAGGATCTTAGAAACATTAGTTGTAAAGGGAATCATAACCAGGATCAGTCATCATTTTTCCTCACGTGCACGCACCTGTTCACAGAGCTGCTATGTGCCAGGCATTCAATAGAGAAGCCCACTAAACCAAGGCATCACATTCCCTCCATGGGAGACTTGAACTTAACTATCACCTACTGGGAAACCCAAAAGGGGTCCTGGTCCAAATGGCCCTGGGAGTCTGCTGGGGGACACGGAGAGGAGAGTTGGCCTTTCTTCCAGCGAGTGCACACTGCCCATGGAGCCAGAACCCTTATCCACTGTAGCCATTCCTTGGTATTTCAGGGAAAATAGTTGAGGCTTGTGTGCCTAAGTGAAGGCTACCTCTCAGTTTCAGGGGTCACATTGAGAAGACCATTTGTACAAAGACTCGGCGCAGAATTTTTCTCATGAATAAATAATAAGCTGTTAAGTACACAATGAGTGTTACTCTGTGCAAGCTAGAGATGTGGTGACTGACGGAATCTGATGTGTACTTGTCCCTTCTGTAACCTTAAATTAAAGTCACCGAAATCTTCAGCCTCTACATCAAAAGAATGGCACGCACATGCCCAGGGAACTGTGGAGGTGGCTTCCGCAGCTTCACGGGAGGTGGCCCATCCCATCCCCAGAGGCATGAGACATGGAGACATCAGAAACTCAGTCAGCTCTTATAGGAAGGTACGGCTGTGTTCTCTGGGCAGCCAGGGAGGAATGATAGCAAGTGCGCTGGGAGCCAGGGAAGGAGGTCTGTCAGGAAGGAATAAGGAGCATGAATTACACCACAGTCAGTTTTTGATTGGTCAAGAGGAATGGGGGTGACTGAAGGAATCCCCAGGCATGCTATTATTGCTCAGCGTCCAGACCTAAGCCTAGAGATGATCATTAATATAGTTAATATATTAATTATACCTTGTTTTCTATTTGTTTATAAAATGCATTAATCCCAATAATCCTTACAATAACCACAAGAAGTGTTAATAGTTGATTATTCCTAAAGAATACACTGAGTCTCACAGTGGCTAAGTAATCTGCAACACACACACCCCTCAAATTCAAATTCTTAAGCTGAAAAGTCAGTAATCTCTTCAGTGTTGAGATAGTGCAGTACAGAAGGATGGTGGCTCTGAGAAGACCCAAGCATTTGGGTGATTTTTCCAAAAGCATATGACTCTCAAGCCTTTCAACTTTGCATTTCTCATTTGCTTGTATTTGTTTGTTTGTGACTTCTAAAGATTTATACTGTTGGACTTATACCCTGTAGTATGCATGGCCTTGATGTAGAGTTTTGGTAATTTTTAAAATGCTCTAGTGGATAACCTGACACCTATGAGTATACAGGCAGCCCTAACTAGACTCTGGATTATTTTTTTAAAAGAAAAGTACCAGCCAGGCATGATGGCAGATGCCTTTAATCCTAGCACTTAGGAGGCAGAAACAGGTGGATTGCTGTGACATCGATACCAGCTAGTCTACATAGCCAGTCCCAAACCAGCTGGGGCTACAGGGAGACCCTACCTCAAAAAAAATGTCCTAAGATAGAATAAAATAAAATAAGAAAATAAGAGTACATGAAGTTGAAAAGGGGACATGTTGAAGGGGAATAAGAGGTAGATATGATCAAAATATGTTGTATACACATAAAAGATTTGTATTAAAAGAGCATTCAAATTACAACTTTCTTCACTAATGATATCACCAATACTGGCATCTTGTAATATGTGTCCCACTACTCCCACCACACCATGTGTGTGTGTGTGTGTGTGTGTGTGTGTGTGTATGACAGGAAAATGTTCTGAATGCTCAGATCTAGTAGTGGATGCCTGGCCTTGTTTTGCCAGGAATCTTTATGTTCAGTGAGAAGCAGCACAGTTGCTTGCAACTCTTAACTTCTCGCACACTTTAGAAAGTCAAGTGGAAAAAGAAAATGAATTAATTTGACAGATGGCACCAAATAAGAAAAATATTAGAAACAAGAAAAGGCCATTTTTCCTATAGAGGCTCATTTCATTCTATGTACCACTTCCCTGGGATATCTGCCAATTGTTAGCAGGAAGAGTAATGTTATCCATTTTTTAAAATTTCACTCTTGAGTATTATGGAGATAAATTGCTAAATGATGGAGAAATAACTTTCTTTCACAGTAGTAGTTTAAAGGGAGTAAAAAGAGCTCAAATGCAGATAATGTTTGACGACATGAGAAATTTCAGGCATGAATGAAGGATTGGATATTTCTGTAGCTGCAGTGTTACAAAGAGTACCTTTCTGTTAGATGCTACAGAGCAGTGTCCATCTAGAAGTGGGTATTGATAGATGTATTTGAAGTCCCAACAGCACCCTAATTGCAAGCTTAACAATGAGAACTGACGTCTTTGCTCTTTTGCTGCAGGGCCCATGCAGGAGACCATCTATGACTTCTGGAGGATGGTGTGGCATGAAAACACCGCCAGCATCATCATGGTGACCAACCTCGTGGAAGTGGGGAGGGTAAGCTGGCCCAGGCACTCCAGATGGGCTTTGGTTCCTTACTGAGTTGGTAATAGGGATTAAGACTTGAGCCATGCTTGTCAAGTGTTATGTATACTCCAAAAAACATGAACTATTCCAGCCTCTCTGTTGCTTGCTGCACTTGCTTATAAATTTCCAGTAAACACAGTCTGAATTGCCTTCATTTGTTGCGATAGCAACAGACAAGAAAAGCACTCAAGATTTAAAAGCCATTGTTATCTGGCTATATTGAGCACACAGAAATACCTCTAAGCATGAATGCTAGTTGTTGGGTGTCAAAACTCCATGGTATTGCAGTAGGCATGACTGTGTTCCCTAACTCAGGAGAACTAGCTCTAAAAACAATATGCACTGGTGATGTCTGTCTCTAGATTAGAAACACAGCACATTACCAGGCTTGGCCATGTAAAATGAAGGCAACATTCCTCAATATAATCAAAGCCATATACAACAAACCCACAGCCAACATCATCCTGAATGGAGAAAAGTCAGAAGCATTCCCCTTAAAGCTAGGAACTCATCAAGGCTACCCCTGTCACCACTCCTCTTCAATATAGTACTTGAAACACTTGCTATGGTAATAAGGCTAGAAAAGGAAATTAAAGGAGTACTAATTGGAAAAGAGGAAGTCAAGCTATCCCTTTTTGCAGATGATATGATAGTTCACCTAAGGGACACTAAAAACTCCACCAGAAAACTCCTAGAAATGATTAAGAGTTTCAGTAAAGTGGCAGTATACAAAATTAACCTAGAAAAATCAGTAGCCTTTCTTTACACCAGCAACAAGCAACTGGAGGAGGAATATAAGGAGACCACCTTCCCACTAATAGCCTCAAATAAACTGAAATACCTGGGAACAAACCTAACCAAAGACACCAAAGATCTCTACAACAAAAATTTTAAAACCCTGAAGAAGGAGATTAAAGATGAAATCAAAAGATGGAGAAACCTTCCATGCTCATGGATTGGAAATATTGATATAGTAAAAATGTCCATTCTACCCAAATTAATATATAGCATGAGCTTTTCAATCAAGCCAGCTGGGACATTTACCCCATGTGAACCACATGTGAGGATCCCTGCTTTGTGGAATGCCCCCAAATAAGTGGCAGATACAGACCTAAGCCCAACAGGTAAAGCTTTAAAACTTGTGGTAAAAAGAAAAAAATAACAGGAGAAAATATTTAAGTGTTTAATTTCTAAAGAATATTTCAAAGACAACAAAAGCCCCAATACATTAAGAAAAGGACTAGAAATTTGAAAATAAAACCATTTAAAGTTTTCTGCACAACAAGATTTATCCTAAGTAACAGGTGATAAGTCAAGGGGGGGGGTGATATCATGACATCATTACAGAAAACATAAAAACTTTCAAAGCAGTATTTTTTTGTCCCAAAGCATAAAACCTACTTCATTCTTTCTATTTAGCCTCTTCCGGAAGTCTGTGGGAGCGCAGGTGAGCTGGCTTGGAGCCTAGTCACCAGGTGCCTGCCATGTGCACAGCCCAGGAGGGTCTCTCTTAGCACTAGGACATGGGGTGCTATGGTGTTAGTGCATCTGCCAGTCATAACAGAATACAGGCTGGGAGACTTAACCACGGCCATTGGTTTTCTCCATGCTGCCAAGTCCAGATGAAGGTAAACGGCATTCAGTGACTTGGGAGAGATGCTTCTGGCCTTTTGTGTGGCTGCCCTGTGAGCACTGACACTTCAAGTAGCATGGTGGAGAGATGAACTCTCTGGTATAAGACCTGTAATCTATTGGATCAGAGCCTTCCCCTTTTGATCTCATTTGTCCTTCCTTCCTCATCTTGGGAGCTAAGTCTTCAACATTTAAATTTGAGGATACAAAATATTCAATCCTTTACCACCTAGTTTGTGGGGTTCTGTAAAGACCATTTCTCCATGTTGGGCACAGAAGCTCCTGCCCATTATAAGGACTCAGATAATATATACTTTACTTTAATTGTCATTTTTCTTCCAGCAAGCTTGAGACCTGCAATTATACATGGAATTACCCTATTTTTAATATGAAAGCAGTAATGGATATCAGGGGAGTGTTCACCATAGTGCCAAGTTCTTTGAGAGAGGAAGGAGCATTGCTTATTGTTCTCTTCCTGCCTCAGAAAATACCCATAGTAAATGTATGAGAATGCTCCCTAGGTAGTGTCAAGAGTGCCTTTTAACTGTCCCATGACCAACCTAAGTATTTTCTTGGTATTTGTGTGTTTGGCCTTCTTCAGGTGAACTATACCCTCCTTCCACTTCCTTGACTGGTTTTGAAAATACTTGCTGACTGCCTCTATCTAATAGGGAGAATTAACATGTGGAGATGGCTTTCTGGAGTTTCACATGCTTTCATAAAAACTGCATCCATCCCCCCACACACACACACAAAAGAATTCACCTCAAACTTAAAATATGTATATAAAAATTCACTTTCCAAGAGACTCCTAACATAAATTATTTTGAAAAGTAAATCATTATTAAAATAGAAAATTCTACTAGATTTTTAGAAACTGTGCCCAATCTAGACTCCATAATAAGTTATTTTCACATGATAAATTGCTTTATTTTAAGGAAAGGTAGAGACAATGTGGTCTTTGGTCAAAAGTGAAAGAAGACTGTACTTGTAAAATTACTAGAATAAAAAAATAGCAATAGTCGTAGTAATAATAATACACTAAAGACCGCTGGTACGTTCTGTAAGGAGCAAGGTTTCATTTTGAGTGATGCACTTTGGAAATATAAAAACTATGGGGCTGGAGAGATGGCCTAGCGGTTAAGAGCGCCGACTGCTCTTGCAGAGGACCTGGGTTCGATCCCCAGCACCCACATGGCGACTGAGAACTGTCTGTAACTCCAATTCCAAGAGAACCCCAGTTCCAGGGGAATCTAACACACTCTTTTGACTTCCGTCGCATTGCACGACACGGGTGCACAAACCTACATGCAGACAGTACACTCATACACATAAAATAAATAAATAAAATTAAAAATTTAAAAAAAAACCCTAAAAATTCCTTGCTGTGGTTGTAACTGTTTATTCGTTTCATCAGACACTTAGACCTGCCGTGTGTTGTATGGTGTTGAATTTTATGACAATGTGTATGAAACACTTGTATGAAACACTTGTATGAAGCCGCAACAACAAAGCACCTCTCGCTCATTCTTCTCAAAGCGGTTTATTCAGGCAGGCAGGTCTTGTCAGAACGGTTTATTCAGGCACATCTTTTCTCCTTCTCCAAGCTTCTCCCTCTAAGCCTTCTCCTTCCTCAGGCAAGCAAGCTTCTCTCTCAGACTAGAAAGGAGAGAGAGTGTCTCTATCTAGAAAGTCCCTCTATTTATCTACCTTCCCAGCCCAGGTTGCGTGGCCTCAGTCTATTGGTATCATCTGGCCTGATCTTGTATACAGGGTGCACCTGCACAGCTCAAATGGTGAGCGTGGCTTTACTTTGAGGTAGGAGGGAATCAGGTGTTGATCATAAGACTCAGGTGTTAGTCATAAAACTTTGCTAAAGTCTCAGGTGCCTTCTTAGGACTGTCACCACACCTGCTCTCCACAACAATGGCTTTGACAAATCACTATGGAAACTCCAGGCTATGGGATATAGCCAAGGAAGGGAAATGGTCACTGGTTTGCAGTTTCACTCAAATCTAGATGCGGATCTTAGGCTTAACGGTACTGTTAGACCTAACATTATTGAGTTTATTTTTTAACAAGTCCTTCTAAACCCTTACCAAATTGTTGGGGAAGATGCAGGTAAGCTCTCAGTAGGCCTTCAGCCCTTGTATGGGGTGGTCTTCAATTGGTAGTGACATTAATAGCATCTGTTCTTGAAATGTCTGGTGTGGATTTGGAAGTTTTGACAAGAGGTCATATTCCCCCCAGGAAGAGTCCCTGACCTGGTTCCAGGCTGTTTACTGTTGTTTACCCTCAGCATTCGTTCAGAGACAACTCCCATTTTCCTCGTGTGGAAACAACAACAAAAACCATCCGAGAAATCAAAATGACATGGTTTTTAAGGGCAACCACCACCTACTTAACATGTGCACTGCGCATCGGTGCGTCCTCATGAATTACCCATGAGGCAAGCGGATGCATATCTGTTTACACGGACTTGCTGCGGATTCATTAGTTCAGAGCTGGGGTCCTGTTCCCCCTTCTTGCCCTGAAGCACTCTGCATTAGGAGCTTTAATTGCCTGCGTAGGAACCACTGGGAGCCCTTCCCTGTGGCAGCACCTGGCGCAAAAGACAAAGACGCAAGGCTCTCTCCCAGCGAGGTCCCTGCCAGGACCTGTCATTATCTGAGATTTCTTGTCACAGGGCTGCTGTGCAGCCCCTTTCAGCCCCTGTGTTCTGGGAAGGGACCCTTGTCAGTTTCCCTGGCACCTGCCAACAGCTGCACACCTGGCATTTAAATGGCACTGGAATCTGTTGTGATTGTCTTCCGTATTTAATGAACCCACCTGAGGGACATTTAGTGTGGTTTTTTTTTTCCAGTCGCCTGTTTCCCAGGCATTCCCATTTACACTGTTTGTATGGAGATTCAACAACTCTGCCATGGTGTTGAACCGATCCATCTGCCAGAAGTCTCATAACCAAATCTGCAGGGCTCCCACAGGAGATTTTTTGCACAGGTAATTTAATGATTTCTAAACATATTTAGTCAGTTTTATGAAGACCTCATTAGAATGTGACTGTTTATTAAAAATCCAAATGTGGTCTCACAGTCATTTAGGGAAATTATTGTTGAGTCACAGAATGGTTGTAGTAACAGATGATAAAATGTTTTAGAAGAGAAGTAGGAAGCAGAGATGTTAAGCTTTGTCATAATTAAGGAGGGAAGGGAACCACGTACAGAAATGCTGTAAAAAATTGCATCTACCCAAAGAAGCTTACCTGAAGTTCTTTCATAGTACTTCTCAAATACAAAAGGATAACAAAAGAAAAAATACTAGAGGCCAGAATTAACTTTCTAATATACATATAAGGAAGGTATATTAAAATTCCAAGTGCCCCTGTTACAACAACAAATATTTATATTTAAAAAGAACACTTGGTTTTCAGTAATAACCTCTAAGCCCAGGATTAATAAAAAGTGAGAGAGGTTACTACTTTAAAAATGTGAAAATAACTTGCTTACTAACAAGAATAACTTTGATGGTACCTACTAATGCAGAATAAGAAGACATTTTTACTACAGAATCTCTTGATTTGTTTGAAGACAACAAACTTATCTGTTGAAAAGAAGAGATAAATTGCTTTTGTACATGCCTTGCTGAAGAATTCCCTTCTTAAACTCTCACCATGTCTAATCATAGACTTTTTTAACGAAGTGTATATTTAGAAATATTTGCAGCTTTGGTTACTACAGTCTTGGCCTTTAACTTATTCTCATTCAACAAATACTTGCCACTACATCTACAGTAACCATTTCTCCTAACACATGAATGAGGCGGGTTCAAGCCTGACCGCTAAGTTTATGCCTTTCGAAGCTCATTGGCCAGCTCCACCTGTGTATCTCACAATTCACACACACACACACACACACACACACACACACCACACACAACAAAAAAAAAAAAAAAAAAAAAACACCTCAGAATCTAAATCTGTCATTCAGTCTCAACTACCTGTACCTGACTACCAGGGCTTTTGTTTCACACAAGTCTAGAAACAAACTTCACTTCACTTTGTACTCATTACAACTCAGTACCTAGCCACAGAAATACCCATCTGAATGGCTCATTATTTCCTGCTCTCATGATCCCTCCAAAGTAGCTTCTGGACACCATCTTCTACATCAGCAGCACACACACAGGCCACTCAGCTTCATAGTGTTTTCCACTGCCTAGTCTATGCATTACTGATGCATCAATTTTTATGAAACTGGCTCTTCAACTCTATGTGTCCTCTCACAATCCCTTAGGGATTCCTGTTGTATCCTAGACAGAGTCCAAATGCCTATATCATGCTGTTTATGTGTGTCACGATATGGCCTCCATCTCTCACATCCAACCTTGTTTTCTACTACTCTCCTACAAATATAAAAATGGCTAGCAAACCCAATGCAGTGGTTTGGATCTAGAATGCTCCCCAAAGGCCCATGGAGTGCAGACTTGTTCCCAAGGGTGACATAATTGGGAAGTGGTGAAATCCTGAGAAAGTGAGGCCTAATGGGAAACCTTCCAGTAGCTGAAGACGTGCCCTTGAAAGGGAGGATTTTGGAACCATGGCCCTTTCTGCTGTCTTCAGCTTCTACACAGTGGGGTATATGGACCTCCTCTCCCACACACTCCTGCCACAACACAGGCCCCCAAACAACATAGCCAAGTAGCCATAGACTCAAACCCCCAAACCAGGAGCAAAAAGAAATGCTTGCCCTTGTAAGTAAGTCAGTTGTCTCGGGTATTTTATTATAGTAAATAAAGATGAAAACACACATCAGTTATTTACCATTTACTGAACATGCTTCACATCAGAACAAACTTTTGCTGTAATGGGAATTCTCCACATTACACTGTCCTGCCCAGATGCCCCATCTATGTAGATTAATGAGTACTTAAAATGTGGCTAGCATGACTAAGACATTGAAATTTTGGGGTTAATTTTTATTATTCAGATTTCCATGGTCATGTGTAACTAGTGACTTTTTCTT
>VZQC01013003.1:1839877-1965600 GCA_009823505.1 Rhizomys pruinosus | reverse complement strand
GAGAGAGAGGGAGAGAGAGAGAGAGAGAGAGAGAGAGAGAGAAATGTTCACCTCTGAGCTTTGGTTTCATGTCCTTGAAATGAAGGCAAATTGACAATGAATTCTCAAATCCAATAGCTTATATGAAGAATTTTTTTACTTATTGTTCACATTCTGATTTTAAAAATCTAGTTGGGTGACTAGAGAGATAGATCAGTGGATAAGAGTACTGCCCCCCCTTTCAGAAGACCCAATACCCACATGGCAGATAACAACCATCCCTATCCAATTCCAGGGATCTAATGCCTTCCTCTAATCTCCATGCACATTGCACATGGGAAATGCAAACAAAACACACATACACATAAAATAAATAAATTTAAATTAAAAATAATTTACTTGAATAGCAAACATACCTGTGTATTTATTCACACAGCCCCACAGTTCTTACCAGGTATGTCTTAGTACCAACAACAGGAGGAAAATCTTGAGTCTTCAACACTTTATGAATGGATTTTTCTGGGAGACCAGGAATGAAATGTCATAGTATAACTACATGCTAGTGAGACAAGCCCTGTCTCTGAAGGGTCTATATTTTGATTTATGCAAATCATAAAAGAAGTTCTGTCTTTGCCTGTTAGAATTTGTATTGAAAACTATCTAATTTGACAATAGAAAACATCAATGTTGGGAAAATATGTTCCTTTCACAAGTTCTCAAGGTTGCTCAGAACAAACACTTGGTCTGTTAGCCGACAGCTCAGCAAGTCCATCCTCTCCTTTGCATTCTATACAAAACACATTTTCTTTCTTTATTCAAGGATCCACAGAATCTTGCTTGCTTCCTGGGTGTAAGAAGAAAGGGGTCCCAGGAGAACACACCTCTCATCATCCCTTACTGGGGGATCTCTACACTCCCCAGGGTGGTCTTTAGAACAGGAAGAAGGCCTCTTCCCTTTAATCAGAAATCATTTGGGTTTTTTTTTTTTTTTGGTTTTTTTTTTTATAATCTAAAATGTGTAATCCTGGGAGAATGGTCACTTCACATCCCATCAGTCTTTTTGGTATCCAATGTGCTTACTTGGAAAGCAAACTTTACCAAAATGGAAATGAAGAAACTAATACAATTACAGAACGAGTCTATTTAACTAGGAAACGTCACTGGCTCCCAAGTTGGTGGTTTTGACCAAAGTGAAACAAGAAGAAAACACATTCTCTCAGACCAAAGCAAAGAGAAAATTTCCTGTTATTGAATCTTACCAAAGCCTTCTCAAGTATTTTAAATTAAATGCTTAATTTTATAACCTAAAATCATGAGGTTTTATAATGTATTAACTGGAATGTTAGCCTCACCTTTTATAAGTGTTATTCTGAGAGCATTCTTGCAAGTAAGCACACAAATGCACATTTTGGTTTCAAACCATTGTCCTTCCTCATATTTGTCTATGTGGGTTAGGAGACTAGATCTTTCATAACTTGCATATTCCTGAGACATGATAAAAGGCTCTCTCTAAATCTAAGTGTGTATATATGGCATATGCAAATGTGCGCACACACACACACACACACACACACACACACACCTGTGCTCACACTCCCTGACCTCAGTCTCAGAAGTATTCTTTACTTTTTGAGGAACAGCAAACTGCTGTCTGTTCTAAGTGCAGGCTGCAGTCTGTTCTGAATTCTGTATGAGTTGTCATAGTGCGTTAATGAATTTCCTTGGGGGAGGACAGGATCAATCTTCTCCATTTTTCTCATACCTCCCGTATCTCCACTGTTGTCAGTGTTAGAAACCTAAACCTCTCAAAGTTTCTGTCTGTGTCTCCCGCTGGGCCTTCTCCCTGCTATGCATGCAAATAGTTACCATGCAGGTATAGCAACAGCACGTCAGATCACATAAACAGCAGTGCTCTCATAGGATTATACTGGAGCTGAAAACTCCTATAGCCTAATATTGTGTGTATTGCACAGATGTGTTCATGTGGGTGTGTGGGTGTGTGGGTGTGGACAACCTGAGGAGACCATGTGGGCGTGTATATGTGGATAGCCTGAGGTGACCATGTGGGTGTATGGGTGTGGACAGCCTGAGGTCACCATGTGGGTGTGTGGGTGTGGACAGCCTGAGGTGACCATGTGGGTGTGTACGTGTGGATAGCCTGAAGTGACCATGTGGGTGTGTGAGTGTGGACAGCCTGAGGTGACCATGTGGGTATATGGGTGTGGACAGCCTAAGGTGACCATGTGAGTGTGTGGGTGTGGACAGCCTGAGGTGACCATGTGGGTGTATACATGTGGACAGCCTGAGGTGACCATGTGGGTGTGAACATGTGGACAGCCTGAGGTGACCATGTGGATGTGAACATGTGGACAGCCTGAGGTGACCATGTGGGTGTGTACGTGTGGACAGCCTGAAGTGACCATGTGGGTGTGTGAGTGTGGACAGCCTGAGGTGACCATGTGGGTGTGTGAGTGTGGACAGCCTGAGGTGACCATGTGGGTGTGTACGTGTGGACAGCCTGAGGTGACCATGTGGGTGTGTACATGTGGACAGCCTGAGGTGACCATGTGGGTATGTGTATGTGGACAGCCTGAGGTGACCATGTGGGTGTGTACATGTGGACAGCCTGAAGGTGACCATGTGGGCGTGTGGGTGTGGACAGCCGGAGGTGACCATGTGGGCGCGTGGGTGTGGACAGCCTGAGGTGACCATCAGGTGTCTTCCTCAGTTGCTCACCATCTTTATTTTGAGACAAGGGCTCTCTTTGATTGGCTAGACTGGTTAGATCTGCCTGTCTCCATGCAGCTGCTGCCCAGCACCCCAGATCCACATGCCTTCACATCCAGCACGTGTAGGGATCTGAACTCTGGTCCTCATGTTTGCACGACAGGCACTGTACTGACGCAGCCATCTTCCCAGCCACTGGCCTAGTACTTTCCCCCTACCTTTTCTGTGCTCAGGAATGCTTGTGCACAAGTGCTTATCACTGTATTACAGCTGCCTACAGTGGCCTGGCAGCATTAGGCCAGGTGAGTGCACAGCCTAGGTGAGTGGCAGCCTGTAAGTGCACTCTGTGGTGTCACACAATGATGAACCCACCCAATCCGTTTCTCAGAATGTACCTCTGTCCCTCATGTAAGCAACATCTGGCTCTGTGAGACCTCTAAACCATGTGACTTCTAAACCTGTGTTAGGCCAAAAAATAGAAGAGACAACCTTTTTAAACATTTAGACTCCTATTGTGGTGATATTACATACAGCTGCATAGAAGGATCAAGACGCCTTCAGCAGGCATATTACCCTCCCCTGTGAGCCACGGGTGTCTGTGAGGAAAGCCAAGTGTTTTCTTCTGTGAATCCAAAAGCCTGGACTCACTAGAAGGAGTCACAGCCTAACCGGGAAAGCATTTGTGTAAGCTAATGTGAGACAGTGTGCTTCGTGCAAAGGGAATTTCCATCTGCTGCTCCCTTTCCCTTGACCTCTTCTACACTGGAAGACTACCTTGCATTTAAAGTCACACATGGATATAAAATAGATGCATTAGGTATATGAGTGAAGTTCATTGTGGTTCTATATGATATGAAGAGAAAAACACCTGTATTTAGCCTATTGATTAAACCCTTCATATTGGGTTCTCAGGAATTCACCCTAATCCATTATGTCCCTTTAAAGAAAAAAAAAAGTGATTTTTCTCAAATATCATTGACTTACAAATGAAGCTTTAGAGATGACTCCCAATGTGTTATAATTTGTCTGACGCTTTTATGCCAGCCATCTCTCGTATTGGCGCCATGGCGGGATATTGCGAGATCAAAGCAAATTCGCAGGTCTGAATAACAAATGATTCTGAGAACATGCTCTCAGGCCAATGGCCAACACCCCAGGTTAAAGGCAGGCCAAGTGCAGACCAGTTCCTCAGCAGTCTCCAGCCCAGTCGGAGTCACCCATGCTTAGCTCTGCTTCCCAGTCACCATTGTCAAGCCCTGGTGCTTGCCTCTGGCAGACTCCTTCAGCTTGGCCATCCTAGGCTGGCCCTGGAAGATCCTCCTTTCCATCTGGCTCTGGCTTTTTATTTATTCTCCATTAAATTGACCTGGGCTGGATCCTCTGTGGGCTGAGTCTGCCATGTCTACATTTGTCTGCCATTGACGAGATCATGTGCCTCTATGACCGTAATGTGCACCAGAGGCTAGGGAAACTGCATGTTAAACAGACGGACACATCCGCTTCGGACAAATGCATCACAACCTAAGAACTTTTTTTCTTTTTTAAAAAAATATTTTTATTGTTATTAAACTTTTTCATACATCTATATCATCTCCCAAAACAGTTTAGACTCATTTCCCTTTCCCACCCAAGTTCATGCATTCTGCCATACACATCTTGTATCTTTTTCTGAGTCTTTCCAGAATTTTTTTTTCAAAGCAGAGGATTATTGTTTTTGAGAGAGCTTCACTGTTTCAGTTGAGGTTTTTTTGTCCCAGTTCTTTTGTTGTTGTTGTTCCCTCCAACTGTATTGCTTCATATATATATATATACATATATATATATATATATATGCATATATCTCACCTATACTAAAATTATGTCATCTGAAAACAAACTGTGTGTTATTTCCAAATCATATTTCAGGATTCACAATTTTCCATTTTGATTTTATATTACTCTAAAGTATGCATATTAAACCCTCCACCTATATACCAAAATTCGAACATCTGAAAATAAATGGTAGGGTAATTCTAGAGCCTGTTAAAGGATGCACAATATAAGAGCACAGTTATTTTCAGATCATGAAGAATATAATATTAAAGTTGCTCAGTTTGCCTTACAACTAGGTATTTGGTGCTGGCATCCACAAATGAGGGATACCATTTGTTGTTTGCTTTTCTGGGACTGTGTTACTTCACTTAACATAATATCTTCTAGTTCCATCCATTTACCTGCAAATTTCATGATGTCATCTTTCTTTACCGTTGCATAGAACTCCACTGTGTAGATGTACCACATTTTCTCTATCTACTCGTCGGTTGAGGGGCACTTGGGTTGGTTCCAGCTCTTCACTATTGTGAAAAGAGCTGCAATAAACATGGCTGTGCATGTATCTCTGCGGTAGGATAAGCCTTGTGAGTATATACCCAGGAGTGGTATGACTGGGTCAGGTGATAGGCTCATTTTGAGTCTTTTAAGGGTTCTCCACACTGCTTTCCATAGTGGTTATATGAGTTTGCATTGGCTCTCCCTACAACCTCTCCAGCATTTGGTATCATTTGTTTTCTTGATCCTAGCCAGCCTTATCAGAGTGAGATGATATCTTAAAGTGGTTTTAATTGAACACTTTTTTTATAGCTGCCTCCATACTTGCATACTGGTTTAATTTTTTCTTTATCTTATTTAACTTTTTTATTTTATTTTTTAACAATAAGTAATAAGTAATAACTACAAGCATCCTTCATGTAAAACCAGTTTGCAAGCAGCTATGCCCAAACTCACATAGCCCAAGACCCCCACCGTCCAGCTGAAGAGGCTTGTATGTACAATCATGTTGATCAAAAAAGAGTCCAGTCTATATTGCTGTAGTTTCACAATTCACCCCAATCACAGCCCTTACATTCTACCATGCCCCCTCTTTCACAGATTGTTCCCTAGGCTTTAGAAAAGGGGCACAAGTGGGCGAGAAGCAAAACAGTCTACTTTCTCTGGAGATCTAGTTTTCGGACTCTGATCAGTTCAGGCTGTTTCCTTTCATGGGTTGGCAGTTTACCCAGGAGTAACCTTTCAATCCTATTAATGAAGCACAAGCAATTAGATATACAGGCATTTAAACAGTACTAATTATTATGGTAGGTTACGTTGGTATAGACACAGATGTTTGGATGGTATGCTAATCCATGAACTATAGCTTTTCTGTACAACCTAAGAACTTTTTTTTAATTTTTTTTAATTTATTTTTGTATGTGTATGAGTGTACTGTCTGCATGTAGGCTTGTGCACCCATGTCGTGCAATGCCGCGGAGGTCAGAAGCGGGTCTCGGATTCCCCTGGAACTGGAGTTCTCCTGGAATTGGAGTTTCAGACAGTTCTCAGCTGCCATGTGGGTGCTGGGGATCGAACCCAGGTCCTCTGCAAGAGCAGTCGGTGCTCTTAACCGCTAGGCTATCTCTCCAGCCCCACAACCTAAGAACTTTTATCAGCAGCCCCAGGCCCACTCCCGCCACCTCGAGCAGGGCACAGCTAGAGTTTCTTGACTCCATCGTTGCATACAATATAGGAAGGTCTCAAGGCCATAGTGGCCTTCCTCACTTTTGCTCATACAAGCACATGATTCAGTCACACAGACACACACACACACACACACACACACACACACACACACACACTGCACACTTTAGTTAAGCCTATTCTGGGACAATTTGCTGATAAGTCGTAAATGGTGCCTGCTTCAAGACAGAATCTTTTTTCTTCTCTGCTTTCTACCTCTGCCAAGTTAATCCTCTAAGTCCTTGACCTTTCTCTAAAGGCTTAGGGTTATCTGACCAAATAAATACAACAGTAAAGGGGGGGGGGGCTCCCCAGGAAGATAGGACTATAGGACTGGCCAGACAGAATAATGCAGTTTGATAGTCTGTCTTTGACAAGATGGCAAGACAATTCTATCTTGAGTCCTCCTAATTAAAGAAATAAAGCACTAAGTCAGTAAGGTACAGGTGAGAATTCATAACCTCAGAACCTTTTCTCTGAGAGCATCTGCCTTGTGTATAAGACCAAACAGGGACAATAGCTTATGGCTTAAGCTACTTCCCTTTTGTCTAAGAGCAGGATCCAGGCCCTGAGAATGTGACACTGCTCCAAGCATCCCAGTGCTGTAAAATCCACTCAACTCCCTTTCAATCAGCAAGATCATGTATCCATTCTTTGTTGGATTAGAGACTTGTAAACATCAGGATCAACGGAGGTGACATTATCTGAGCCCTGTAGGGCACTGCTGGATTATAGAAGTGACCTGGTGACATTAGTCGGGAGGATACAAACACATTAGCTATCAAGATTTCAGTGGATTACTTACTAAGTGTAACTGTAAAGAAACACAGAAAAGTCAAGGCAGAGATGCACAGTGGGGAACTCCACCTGCTGGGGGTCTGAAGAGTCAGGCGAGTTCCTCCTACAAAACTGGATGCTTGGATTTATACCTAGAAACTTTGGAGTGTATACTGTAAAACAGAATTAGAACCCTTGTCACTTAAACTTCTCTACACATCTGTCCTTTTTTCCTCTCTATCTGTGTTAGCAGTCAAACCCAGGGCTCACACATGCTAGACAAAGCAAGTGTTGAGCCACTGACTGACCCACAGCCATACTCTCATTCTTTTCTTTCATTTTAGAGATGAGGTCTTCCTATGTAGCCCAAACTGGCCTTGGAACTCACAATCCCCCTATCTCAACCTCTGAAGTGCTACAATTATAGTTGTGTACCACCATGGCTGGCCAGATATTTATAACAGAATAAGATGGTGCATTCATTATCTCACCATAGATAGAATTGTTTCTGATATAATACAATAGACACTGCAAAATCAGCAGTGAATTTGTAGGTACATTAATCTATTCAAACAGTTGAGTCATGTCATTTGCAATCTGAGGACCATTTATATGATCTTTGGTCAAGAATGGCAGGTCATATATTCCTGTCCCCATATTCTTCCCACCCTTCCTATGCTGTTTAGAAATGACTTGTCAGAACTTATAAGAGAAAGAACTAGAACAGCTGATCAGGGCCTTGGGAAGGTAATTTATGTTCCTGCTTCCTTCACCCTTAAAGTTTTTATTTCAAAGAGATTCCTTCAGTCAAGTGTGAATCTCAGAATATCCCAGAGGATTTCACCCAGATGAGTACTTCTGATACCAAGGTTCACTTTTCTCATTCATAACATAGACCATAAATAATAACAATAATAATAATAAATGGAGCATGCAGAGCCACACGAGGAGCTGTTCCTTTCCCCATAACAGAGATTCTGACTTAGTGCTGAACCAAGACTGTGGTGACCACACCACCAGTCTTTGAACATGCATGTGCCAGCTCATGAGGTAGGTCTTCACATCACAGTGACTATGAAGTAGAGTTTCCTGTTGGTCCATTTCCTAGGTAACAAATAAGCTTTGTCCACAGACATACAGCTAGTAAATGTCCAACCCAGATTTGAAGTCCAGAAGTTATAGTTAATGTTTCTATGCTTTCTATGCTTTCCAAAAATCCAATTCTAAAGTCATATGATCAGCTCTCTATAGGCCATGGAATACTTTTTCGTAATTTTTATTTTATGTGTAGGAGTATGTTGCCTGCATGTATGTGTGTACCTGTGTCAGTGTCCAAGAAGGTCTGAAGGGGGCATTGGATACCCTGGAACTGGAGTTACGCTGGTTGTCAGTTGCCACGTGGGTGCTAGGAATCAAACCCAAGACCTCTGCAAGAGAAGCCAGTACTCTTAACCACTGAGCCATCTGTCTAGCCCCAGGACATGGAATACTATTAATGACACGATAGTCTAGTGTGCTTTTTATGAAATCAGGAAATTTGGGTCGTGTGACCAGCTTATAACCTACCTAGACTGAATCCTGACTGCTACATAGGCCTCTTTCCCTGCTACCCACCATGAAAAATTAAATGTTCATTTTTGAGACTCTAAAAATTTTCCTTATCAGTTTCCCTTAAAAATACAGTGTTAGGGGCTGGAGAGATGGCCTAGCGGTTAAGAGCGCCGACCGCTCTTACAGAGGACCCGGGTTCGATCCCCAGCACCCACATGGCGGCCGAGAACCGTCTGAGACTCCAATTCCAGGAGAACTCCAGTTCCAGGGGAATCCAAGACCCTCTTCTGACCTCCGCGGCATTGCACGACACGGGTGCACAGACCTGCATGCAGACAGTACATTCATACACATACAGAAATAAATAAAATTAATAAAAAAAAATTAAAAAAAAATACAGTGTTAGCCATATACTTAGAATATTGGAATGTGTACATGTGTAAGAATGTTTAGGATAGTATGTATGAAGAAATGTTTGATTAAGCCAAAAAGGTCATATCTTGGCAACATGGAACAGACAGAAGACCCAGACACTGATCTCAGCTAAAATATGAACTGCGTGTTTCTATGCCAGTAATCCCAGGCCTGAAGCTGCTGGCATCCATTGGCAATGGGAATGATCCAAACAAGCCACTGGCGATGGAGTACCTGATTCATAATCAAGGGCACTCAATTCACTGTGCTGTCAGCTGCATCCAGCTACCCCGCCTGATCCCTCTCAGCTAGTACAGCTCACCCCGGCAGGGCAGCTGGCTCAGCTTCATCATGCCTCAGGGTAGGGCACTGATCACCTGCTTTCATGCGAAGGAATTAGGACCTTGTAACGTGCTGGGCCTGCAGCAGCCCACACCTGCCTCCCACTATTCTCAGACACACACACACACACACACACACACACACACACACACACACACACATATATATATATATATATATATATATATATATATATTCCACCCAACCCCATCAGAAGCAGCTGAGTACCATTCTCTTTGCCATCAGAGGACCCTGCCCTTCCAAGACCCGTCCATCAAAGACTTGGAGCCACTTGGGCTTTCTGGAGATGCTCTCGGCCTACTTCCTCCATCTAGACTCCCTTCCTTTCCTTATCCATCCATGGAGACTGCAGTCCTTATTGCTCTCATTTATAATGTAATCTAGCATGGGAAACTTCAAATTCCATCCTTTGGAATTAACATTTCATTCTTCTGACTTCTAATAACAGCTTGATTTTCAAAATTTACCAAACATTCACTTGTGTCAATCCTGTTCTACGTACTTTACAAAAAAAATAATTTAATATTCCTAGAAATACTTTTATTATATTCCTTTTAGAGATGGGAAAAAATGGAGCCACCAAGAGGTTGAGTATGTCGCTCACATCACAGCTGGTACATCGGCCTTGGCTTTGAACACAGATAGCACAGCCACAAGGGAATATGCTTCTGATCATGGAGCTTGCCTCTAGATCTGCCTCAAGTTGAGGTTGCTATTTGTACAAGTCTTTTCATGAGTGTTTTCATCATCTCATTTCTCTGTATCACCTGGAGGACAGGGCTGTGCTTTATCTCTGGCTTCTGGGACTGTCCAAATGACAAGCAATACAATCTGGAGAACATAGCCCTCACACAGACCAGGGCTTTTACCACATCGTAGCCATGATATTAACATATTCTTCCTCAAATCTTCTAAACCTACCTGCCAATCAGTTTCAAGTTACGAATTCGCAAAATAAGGATGTAATTAGGACTCCACATAGTTTGTGATCAGATCATTTAGAAGTCTTGAGTGTTTTGTCCACCTCATGGTCTGGTATCCACTGGAACACATGGAAGCAGCCAGAACCATCCTAGGACTTACACAAGGTCATAGATCTAAAGTGTGACCTGATTAAGGTGAAAGGTGAAGACTTATGAGAAAAAAAAGAGGGAGATTTTTCTGAGCAGATGTGTCACATATCACTCTAGGAAATGCCTCTCTGATGTACTTTGGGACCTGAATTTGTAGTCTAATTTTGTTACTGTTGCTCAAAAGATTCATAAGATGCTTATTTCAAGAATAATCTTTGGTGTGTGACACGTTCTTGCACTGCACTTGATTATGTCACCATCCTTGTTGTTTCCTTGGCAAGAAAGGCTTGAACTTAGGGAAAGGCTAAATGTCAAGGCCCTCCTCTCTCAAATAAGTTAAAGAATAAGCAGTCTGAATGAGTGTGTCTCTTGAAAGCCTACTGAAGTTGGAATATACTGCTTCCTGCTTATTTTCTTGTGATTCACGAGACACAGAACAAGACAGATTTCTCCTAGGTTTGTAAGATGATAATAGGCTGCATGTTTCTTTACAGCTGATGAAAATAATATTTGGGGACTAGAGAGATGGCTCAGTGGTTAAGACCACTGTCTGCTCTACAGAGGACTTGGGTTTGATTCCCAGCACCCACTTCTGTGGGCATTACATGATACAGATGCACTTACATACATGTAAGCAATACACACACATAAAAATTTTAAAAAATAAAAAATACATTTTAAAAGAAACTAATGTTTGGATATGGGTGTGACCTTATGCTCATTAGAAGTATTGTACACTGGTTAAGGAATACTTTTAAGTAACAAATGCAGTTGAAGAGCCAAGTGGAAAACCAGAAGCCTTGAGCTGGTGGTAGGTGGGAGGTCAGGGGTGAGATGAGGGGAAGCTTTATACAATAGCTAAATGGATGAAAGGGGGATTTCCTTAGGTTATAAATCTGTTTCCCCAAAACTAAAGCTATGTAGCCCTCGAAGAATGCTTGGGTCACCACCCATTTCAGAAATCTTCAGGAATGTTGGCCAAAAGAGCTCCCCAGCACCCAGCCACACGAAGCAGATCTAGAAGAAATAAACTGCAAACCTCCTGTCAGCCAAGTCATAATACAGAACCTTTATAGGTATTTGTAGGCTTTTTAAAGAAGAGTGATCATCAGGTGAGACTTATATATAAAGATACAGCAATGGTTTTACCTGGGCCTAGAGGCTCATACCTGTAATCCTAATGCTCAGGAGTAGGAGGATCAGGAATGTGAAGCCAGCTTGTTCGAGGCCCGGCCTAAGCCACACAGCAAGTTCTAAGATGGCCTTGGTTATATGGCATGACCTTGTTTACAAAAGAAAGGAAGGAATGAGAAGAGGGAAGGAGAGGAAAAGCTTATATTATTCATGAGAAAATGCTTATTTTCTCATGAAGGAGAAGGAGGAGGCTCGTAGCATCAGAGTGCTATAACTTGAACTGTAACTATCCCCCCAAATGCCCATGTGTTAAAGGCTTGGTCCCCAGCCTGTGGTACCACCAGTAGGTGGTAGAACCTTTGGCACGTTGGACCTAGGGAAAGGAGGTTAAGAAATTGTGCCCTGCCTTTCTTTAAAAGGGATGATCTAACTCTGACCCCCTTCTTCCTGGACTCTTTACCCCAGCCACTGTGAACCAAGCCCACTTCTTCCATAGACTAACACCTCAAAACCATGAACCAAAATAAGCCTTTCCTCCCAATAAGCTGATTATCACAGATATTTGTTGTAGTGAACCAAAGGTAACTAAAGCATTTTAGACAAACAGAAGCAAATGTGTGTGCATCTCACTGCATCACACTGAAACCAAAGCAGTAAGTTTTCTCAGGATATTCAAATGAATGAAAGTACTTATTATGGTAAGACATCTATATATACATATTTAGAATACAATAAATCTGTTCTTTGGAAACAAATCTGGCGGTTACTCTTGGCTGGCTCAGTGTGCTTCATAGCAGTTTTCGTGCCATCCAATCTCTCCATCAAAACTGTGCTCAGTGGGCCAAACACAACTAGCGGTAGAAATATAGTTACTATCTATTTAGGCACCTCTTTCAAAAAAAGAAGAAAAAAGATCTGTTGAAAACTCATGATAAATCAAAACTTTTATTTTTTTTCCTACCTTCTTGCCTTTAAGATTGTTTATTAGGCCTTACTGTGGCAATCGCAGCTAACCAGTTTCTTAATCCTTCTAAATCTTGTACTTCTTAGCCACATGAGTCCTATACCCAGTGCACAGTGCACACATAAGGGACCTTCCATTCTGACCTGAACCCCTTAGAGGCATCAGCAGAAATTAGCAGCTTGTGCTCAGTGACAAAAATGGATGATAGCTTCAAAGTGTGTGTTCTTCCTGCCCCACGCTTCCACCCACACTGTCTCTTCTACCTCTCCAAGACAAGGCTGCTGAAGCCACTTTAGACTTGCTACTTTCTATCTGCTCCTGGGACCAAAATCTGCTAAGAAGTCCAAAGACAGCAGTGTGTTCCTTGAGGTCCACCTTCCCACTCAACCCTGCAGGGGTCGACTCAGAGCAGCCTGCCCCACCCAGGGAACTAATGACCTGGACCACCTTCCCACTCAGCCCTGCAGGAGTCGACTCAGAGCAGCCTGTCCCACCCAGGGGATTAATGACCTGGACCAAGCCACTACACCAAGCCCTGGTCCTGCTTTCCATTTAGAAGGAACGAGGACAGCCTGGGTCTTTCCACTGATTTGCCTTCCCCAAGCTGCCAAGTGAGGCTCCAGCGACGAGAAACATGACCATCCCAAGCACCTTGCCCAAAGCTGTGACAGCTCTATGCATGTGGCTACAGTGACCTTGAAAATGAGGGTTTAAAGACTGTCCTTATGGGGGCTGGAGAAATTGGTTACGAGCACTGGCTGCTCTTGCAAAGGACCTACATGGCAGCTAACAATCATCTGTAACTCCAGTTCCAAGGGATTGGATGCCTTCTGACCTCTGCAGCATTGCACAACATGGGTGCACTTACACACATACAGGCAATACACTTATACACATTTAAAAAACAACAAACTCCTTGTGGGCTGGGCATGGTGGTGCATGCCTTTAATCCCAGCACTTGGGAGGCAGAGGCAGGCAGACCTCTGTGAGTTCAAGGCCAGCCTGGTCTACAGAGCGAGTTCCAGGAAAGCAGGACAGCTGGGGCTACAGGAAGACCCTGTCTCAAAAAGACCAAAAAAAAAAACAAAAACAAAAAAAACTCCTTGTGACTCAGCTTTAATGTCTTCCCCCAACTCCAACACTAGTTCCCTAATTTCTGTTGGAAGTTCATCAAAACCATATGTGGGAGATTGGACATGACAGCCTCTCTTCTGAATCATCTTATTTCTGTTTGCAGAGAAGGGTGACAACAAAACAGTTCCCTTCATTTTCCCTCTGCCAACATAAACTGCGGAGGCACAGTGCTCTCTTCCTACAACTCCTGCTTCAGCTCTGCGGCCATTGCAACCTTTTGTCCCCTTGGGTCCAGTTTACAAATTATCACTTAAGAAGAAGAATTAGCTTTATTATCTTTATTAGTTTTTTGAGCTCTTCTGTTCCCCAGCCTTTGGCCGGATGTTTTCATTTTGTTGTATCCAGTCACCCCTCCAGGCCTATCTGCACTTGAACTCACCTGGGAAGCTTCAGGAAATTGTTGCCACTTCTGTCCCACCTCAGAAATTGAGAAAAGAGCCTGGTATATGGTTTGGATTTTGAAATTTCTTTAATCACATCTCCTAACTGATTCTAATACGTAGGTACATTTGGGAACTTCATTATAGATGACTGAACAAGAACTGTTATCATCCCTCCTTGACAGATGGAGAACCTAGGCTAGATAGCACAACTGAGTTGGAGGGCCCTCCCCAGCTCACACCAGCCAGGTTCTGCAGTCTGTGTAGTGGAAATCCTTAGTAGTCAGTGTGGGCTGCAGCCGAGAGAATGGCCTGGCAGCTTGTCCAAAGGCAAATTATCACTGAATTTGTTGAGAATAGCTCCAAGGGGTTCTGACATGCACCGGAGTTTAGAGTGCTCACTGTAGCTATGTCAAGATGAACTCGGGGTCAAGATGATATGCTCTCAGCCTGGGAAGCTACAGCTCTGCTCCCAGTGACATCACGATCTTCACAGGCATGGGGTTCTTATGAACTACGGATTTAAATGACTCCTTAAAGATGTCTCCAAGTAAGTTCAAAATCGTGGTTTTCACTGCTTTGTTCTGATATTTCAAGTTTATCTTAAAGCCAAAAATGATCACCCCCTTGGAGCAGGGACCACATCCTTCCTGCAGCCTTCAGCATGATAATGAGCAGACAGCAGGGCTCAGTGCTCTTTTCTTGATTGATGGCCTGATGGAACCTGTGTAGGGCACCAAGGTAATTAGAGGATCCTGGAAGTGGCCTGGCATGCCAGACTGGAGGCTGTTGCCTTACATGATGAAGATATGTGGAAGCCAGAGCCTCTGCTAGATACTGGGCAGGTGCCCTCGGGCTGCAGGAAGCAGGTGGGCCTGGCACTTGATCAGACAGAAGAGCATCCGGTTATGTGGAGCCGGAGTGCCAGCAGGTGCCTGGAAAGCCTGGGTTTCAGTGTCTCTGTAGACTCGGAGGACAGGAGGCGGCTGCAAGCCCTACATACTGCAGACAAGGAAAGTCTTCATCCAAAATGAAGCATGTTTTTCTTCCTGTTCCTTTTTCTTTAAGCAAAATAATAACTTGACACAAGTCCAAGCAGTTAAAAGATACTAAAAAGGAACTCAATTTAGAAAGGCTTTTTTAGTAGGCTGAAAACAGATGTGGCAAACCATTTTGGGATATTCCGGGAGATGAGCTGGGAGGGCCGGATTCTAAATGGTTCCTCCACCTCTTCTTGGCCTGCCCCACCAGGTGCTGGTGCACAGGAGGCAGATGCCCCAAATACTTTGTGGAAGGAAGTGTCCCCCACGCTTCTGTTATAATTACCTCCTGAATGAAGGGTCCCTGTGGTTCAGGGCCAGCTCCTGCCCTGCCTTTCAGAGCAGGCCCACAGCACTCCTAGAACAGCCACGCCTGCTTGCCACCAGTGTGGCTGCAGGGGGCACCTTGGCTTCAGAGTTGCCCCACGTAGGCCCAGACCAGGCTCTGAAGGTCTGGCTTCAGGCCTACACAGGAAGGTGTCCTGGCTACATCCACTTGGCAGTGCACTGGGTTAGGCCAGATTTCAGATGCAACTTCAACTGGCAGGTAGGAATTGATAAAAAAAAAAAAAAACTGTCCAGAAGAGAAACTCTGAGCCTTTAGTTTATTAGTGGGAGCTTTCAGTCTCTGACCCCAAAGTACTGAAGGCCCTGAGCTCATATTTATTGAAAATACCCAGTAGAGAGGGTAAGGAGTCTGAAACAGAAGAATTGGCAACTGTACAATCAACTGCCCTGCATTCTCTGCACCTTGTAGTTGGTTAAGTATAATACACCAGATAAGGTGTTATTAGGTAAGATGCCCCTATTCTAACAAAGGTTGTAGGTCCATGTGTTAGTTGTTCTATTATCACTTCCACAGAAATACATTTTTTAGTCATAAGTGCATTCCATCAAGTTATTCAATTTTTAAAGTACACTTATGTGCTGTATTTGTAGTTCTGGCCACTACCTTGTGCTTGTATAATTGGAGCCACAGAAAGATGAAAGCAAAGTCTCCAGTATACAGAAGAGTCCCATACATGGTGCATAAGCATCTCTGTTAATTACCATTGTAAATGTGTTATGATAGACATTCTATAAAGAAAATTATAGTCGTCTTCGAATTAGATATCTCTGCATATACACCATCTGATCAGAGCAACTTCATGTCTACAAAAGGAAAAATCACAGGTCTTCCTAGAGCTGGGCTATTTCAGATACTGCTTAGGTATCAATGATGTAAATGTCTGAGATATTATATAAGCTCTTTTTTTTTTTTTTTTATTTTTTTGTTTTTTTCGAGACAGAGGTCTCCCTGTAGCCCCAGCTGTCCTGGAACTCACTCTGTAGACCAGGCTGCAGGCTGGCCTTGAACTCACAAAGATCCGCCTGTCTCTGCCTCCCAAGTGCTAGGATTAAAGGCGTGCGCCACCACGCCCGGCTTATAGAAACAGCTTTTAATGAAGTCACAGGTAATGTTCCCAGGAGAAGGATATGCAGGGAGACTTCCGAAGGACACTGAAAAGTGCATGAGATCAAGGCCAACTTTGCTTTATGCCCTCCGCTTACCTAGAAATCCTCATTCATATCTTGTCAACTAAGGTTAACGAAGTGTGCTGGATAGCTTTAGTGTCAACTTGACGCACCTGGATTGAGGGAGCCTCAGTTGGGGAATTGCCTCCATTGGACTGGCCTATGGCCATGTCCATGGGGCACTTTCTTGATTGTTGAGTGATGTGGGAGAGCCCAGCTGACCGTGGGCAGTGCCACCCCTAAGCAGGTTGTTGTGTGCTGTATAATAAAGAAGGCTGAGCATGGGCCAGGGGAGCAAGCCAGTAAGCAGCATTCCTCCATGTCTTGTGCTTCAGCTCCTGCCTCCAGGTTCCTGCCCTGAGTTCCTACCTCAGGCTTCCTAAATGATGAACTGTGACCTGGGATATGTAAGCCAAGTAAACCTTTTCCTCCCAGAGTTGGTATTGGTCAGAGTGTTCTGTTACAGCCAAAGAAGGGAAACTAGAATGCAAAGCTTACCTTGAAGAGCCAGAAAGTTTCATAAGGAGGCAGCTAGAGTCATGACCAGCCACAAGCCACACTGTAAACATTAGTGTGCCACAGGCGTGTCCGGTTTAGATCCTAGCCCACATTCATTTCTGAACATGCTCCTCCTTGCACTGATCCTATGACCGTCCCCATGAAATACAGTCCTGTGGATCTACTTTATATTTATTGTAAACAGGGTCTCTAGGAATAATCAAGATGAGACCTTTTTCCAACTGGCCAGTAATAAGCAGGTGCCAGGTTCGTACAAAGGGTGTTAATGACCCTTGCTTCAAAATAGGCTTGTCAATAGGAATCAAATAGAATTCACACTTATAGAGAAAAAACTTGGGAGGAGTGTAGCATCCAAGATGTGCATTAAAGAATGGGGAGTGGGGCAGGAATCACCTGGAAAGAGAAATTCTAAAACAGAAGGAATGGTTTATGGAGGAGTTGGGATTGTGGAGTCGTTAGGGGGTTGGGGTAAATGGATTCCTTGAACATATGATTTAAACAGATATAAAGGAGAGTTGTAGAAAATAGGACTGAAAAGGCAAGTCCCACCAACTTTTTAAAGTCCTTTATATCCCAGGGTAAAGAATTTCTAGCTAATCTCACAGACAGCAGCGCAAGGGATTCCACTGGGAAGAGAGCCTTCTGGGATTTGTATCTAATGGCCAGTCAGGAAGATTCCAGGATCCAAACTAAGATTGTGGCAGAGGAAATATAAAGGACAGAAAATATATTATGGGAGGCATTTCAAAGGTACAATGGAATCTTATGCAGTCATAAAGAAAAATGAAATCACTGCATTTGCAGGGACATGGGTGTAACTGGAACATCATCGCGTTAACTGAAATGAGCTAAATTCATAAATACAACTGCCACGTGTTTCACCTCTTGTATATAGAACCTGGATTTTAAATTATGCATGTGCATGTGTATATATTTATCATGCCTGTGTGTGTCAAAAAACTAGAAAAGAGATCCTAACAGGGGAGGAGGAGATCTTGAAGGAGAGAGGAAACGGAAGAGGGCAATGGGGAGTGAAGAGGGAAGCTAGCTCCAAGGAGGAGGGAGCGTGGCCAGAGGAACAAATGTGAGCGTGGCACACATGGGCAACGACACCATCATGAGTCCCACGAATGTATGTGCTAGCCTGAAACAATTCTAAAATTATTTTACTGTCCATGAGCATTTTGCCTGCATGTATGGAAGTGAGCCATGTGTGTGCAGTGCCCAAAGAAGCCAGAAGAGGATGTTGAAGCCCCTGAACTGGAGTTACAGATGGTGGTTAGCTACCGAGTGGTTGCTGCAAATCGAACTCAGGACCTCTGGAAGAATAATAGCAAGTGTTCTTAACCACTGAGCCATCTCTCTGGCTCCAAACCTTAATTTTGTAAAGAAGAGAAAGTTCCCTGTGACTAAAAAATTTGAAAAAATTCCATGGCTGTTTCCTTCTTCAGACAAACTAATTTCGTCTTCAGCATTGATGCTGATTCTCTGCTCACTCCTCCTCAACAATGTAAATCACTTTCTGAAATTTAAGATGCAAAGAAGCTGAAATATGCAAACTTCCTCTCACACCTTATTGTTTATAGACCATTTCCCAGGAAGCGATGGATGGGAGGTATAACTGGGATCTTCTTAGTATAAGTACATTTCGTTATCTTTACACCATTCTCCTAAACTTCAGTCTTGTGACTTAAATTTTGTTTTCTTTTGGAACAAAATAGGGAGGAAATCAGTGATGCAAAAGAAAGAGAAAAAAAGGAAAAAAACTTGCTTTTGAGCATACTTTAACTTTTGTGTGCAAAATGTACCCTATAAATCATAGGGAAAAATATCTAAACCCATAATTTGCTTTGTGCTTCCTGAAGGTCAAATGCTGCAAGTACTGGCCAGATGACACGGAGATATATAAAGACATTAAAGTTACCCTGATAGAAACAGAACTCCTGGCAGAATATGTGATGAGGACATTTGCTGTTGAAAAGGTAAGTGTAACAGCCCGAGCGACCTGCACTAGCCTCGTCAGCTCATCCAGGATCCATCCTGAATCCAGGTAGGCTGGTAGTTTCTCAAGACCGCATCAAGCCTCTGATTCTACAGTTGCTCAGCTCCATCCGTAATATAAACCATTCTCATTTCCCAGCAATCTCTATTTTGCTACTAAACCCAAAGATCAGGTCTACTGCACTGTTTTCTTTCTAACTGGCTGATCTAATTCTGCCCATTCTCCTTGATTCATAGAGCAAAGTGTCTCAAATTTAGATAAATGCCCTTCCAATTTTGTAAATTTCTTCCCAGTAGCAAGTTAGCATTAGTGCTGAGACAGAGATCCTAAGTGTTCCTGGAACCTGTACCCACTTGAGGCTCTTTCAGGCCTAAAGTTCAGCATAGATTAAAGGGTTCTCTGGGCGGAAGTGATCTCCCCGAAGCCTGAATGAGGAGCCTCCATCGGACACGGGCAGTCTCACATGAGCAGCACCTTCGTTCATCCTCACTTCCATTCTGATCTCAGCCTCTGGTCATGGCTGGTGTTGGATCCGGGAATGCTGTTCTTTGGTTCTATCCTGCCTCATTCCATGTGCATGGATGGGCTGCTTCTCTGGGAAGCACTGTAGAGCAGGGCATAACAGGGAATCTCCTTATTCCCCCCTCTTTCTGCTGACATAGGGAGGGGCCGGAGGTGAAGCAAACTGCAGTCCATCCAGAGAAGTGCCACAGGTAGGCTGTGGGGAGGGTGGAGGTGCTGTGGCTGAGAGATACTCTGCCCCCCAGAGGCCCACAGGCTTTCCTGTCAGGAGCCCGAATCTCCAGGACTCCGCCCTCCACAGCTGCTGTTTGTCATGAATTTGTTCTGCTCGTACTCATCAAGTGGTAGCAGGTCCCCTTGGAGGACGTGGGTTATAAGCAGACTGCTGGGCCCTTAGTGCCTGGCCCTCCTCCCAACTCTGTAGTCTCACTGCATCTAAATGCACTTTTTAGACAAATGAGGCTATTTCTAGGAAATCAAGGAAACTGCAGCATCTGCTTATTGGCTAATTTATACTGATGATTTGAACTGTCATTCCTGGCTTGAAAAATACAAATTTGTCACTGTATCACATGACTGGGAAGTCTTTATTTTAATCTGTTTCTCACAGTATTTAGCATTTTTCCCCTTAGCTTTTTTTTGTTTTGTTGTTTTGTTTTGTTTTTTTAATATGCAAGGAGGAGGCTTAGGAATTTCAAAGAATATGAAGTTCTGGTTGATTCAGTTCTTCAAGTTCTGAACTTCACACTTTGATGTCGAGTTCCTTCTTAGGCAGTATTGTGGAAGCAAAACACATGAAGAAATTTTGTATGGCTCTTGGCAAGAACAGTCATGAATAACCGCATTAAAACAGATAGTGATAAAAGACCCTCAATATTTTTTTCTTAAGCCATTGCTTAAATATGGAGTTCTTTGAACAATAGTCAGCCCTTTAATAAGCTGAAAGTGCATCTCAGTTGCTAAAGGAAGAGTTTGTTTGTTTCTCGGCTCTTTTAACCTCTTACTATACTCTGTTACATACCCAGCTGCATAGAAAGGTTGTTGGAACACCCCCCTTATAGTAATGAGGTGACCAGTATAGAGGTGTACAGGAAAGGGAAGAGAGACCTGTGATGACATATTAATGAGTTTTGAACAGGGAAATTGGAGTCTAAAAAAACATTCTATCACTGAACCCATTGAGGAACACTTCTTGAAAGTTTGATACTCTCCCATTAAAAGGGCAAGAAAAGAAATGGTTCGACATGGACTTTGGATTCTTGCAATTCTGCTTCTATTTTGAGAATATGAAATGACAAGAGACCTAAATGTGGAAAAGAGATTTGGACTTCCTTCTGCAAAACACACAAGCAGCTCTAGTCTGGTTGATGAATTCCTCTTTTGCATCTGACAGTCTCTTTTTATTTCCACATATCTGATTGCTTTATGTAACATGCAGAATCCATCATGTCAGGAAGATAGTTCCTCAGTCCCCATGGGCCCAGGTTGTCTGGCAGAATGGAAGCTGGAAGTGGCCAGTTCATCCCCTACCCAGGAGGTACCTGGGAGTCAGAGAAATTCATGGACATAAGATCCCCATTTCAAAGACAGACAAACACCTTAAGATTCAATCATTTCATAGACATTTATTAAGAGCCCACTTTGGACTAACCACAAATTTATTATGCAAAGTCTCCTTTCCCATTATTAAATGGAAAATTAAATGATTAACACTTTTATATAATAGCATTAATGTTTTTCTAATAAAAACTAAAGCAATATTTAACACCCTTCTGGGATCACTGATTGCTTCTACGCTTCCCCCCAAATATATTCTAAACAACAGATAACCTCTTCGCCATGTACAAAAATGAATGTTGGGGGCTGGAGAGATAGCCTAGCGGTTAAGAGCACCGACGCTCTTGCAGAGGACCCGGATTCGATCCCCAGCACCCACATGGCGGCTAAGAACCGTCTGTAACTCCAATTCCAGGAGAACTCCAGTTCCAGGGGAATCCAAGACCCTCTTCTGACCTCCGCGGCATTGCACGACACGGGTGCACAGACCTGCATGCAGACAGTACATTCATACACATACAAAAATAATAAAAAAAAAAGAATGTTGGATCATAAGCAATTTCCTTTTCTAATCTTGTCCATAATGAACAGATTAGAATGTAGAGCTTTATTCTGGGAACAGGTTTTCTGGATTCTAGAAGCTAACATTTTTCTTGCTGTGAAAATGAGCCATGAAAACATCAACTGAGAGCTCAGCTCATAATAGATGTGGCTCAAGGCTTCGTATTTCTGGGACTGAAATCTAGCAAAGATCCTGTTTCCTCCTGTTAGAATGTATGAGTATTTATTGCCAAAGCTTTACAGGTAAAGCTTCACAGGATGCTTGCCACTTAGTCAAGATCACCACTGGTAAAATCATTGCACATGATTCCAGGAGAGCTGTCTCAGGGTTTAGAAAGTGACAGTGACTTGACTGTCATCTTTGGCGACTTTGGGGCTCAACAAATGTTACCAGTTTTCAGTGGTAAGAAATTTTGACTTGTAACTACCTCATACCAGTAACAACTCTGAGATCCCCTGGGCCTGTCTGCCAGCTGGCAATGTTAATTTGTGCTGAGCCCTTGCCTGCTTAGTTCTTCACTGCTAAAATTCTAGAAACAGCATCTTCAAAGAAAAACAGAGCTGCAGCCCTGGTAGATTATTAAACTAAGTCATATTAACACATTGATGGCAAACAAGCCTTATCTTAAAACATGGACTTGTTCATCTCTCCTGCCCTCCTCCAAGTCCATAATAATAAAGGGTTCATTCTTGGCTCACTAAATCTATGTAAATGATTGATAGAGAACCTGTTAAGGTCCATGATATGATAAAATAAAAGCGAGACCTGATATAGGGATGCAACTTCAGTCAGTGGTTTTCCACTGAGAGGGAAAGACACATTTGATCTCAGATTTAAGTGCAGCCTTGATTTTTAAAGTTATTTTTGTTTTTCAGAAGAGACTTTGGGGCTGGGGAGATGGCTCACTGAGTATTTGCTGCTGTGAAATCTAGAGGACTTGAGTTCAGTTCCCTAGCATCCACATAAAAGCTGGCCATGGCTATGTGTGCCTGTAATCCCAGTGTTGAGAGGGTAGAGACCGCAGATCTCAGGAACTCACTAATCAGCCACACTAGCTGAAGGAAGCTTCAGACTCAGTAAGAGACCCTGCCTCAGAAACGAAGCTGGAGAGTGGTAGAAGGAGACAGCCAATGTCTTTCTTTGGCTTCTACATATATGCTCTTCTGCACAGGTGCACATATGTGCATGAGTGTGCACACACTCACACACACACAAGCAAAATGGGCTTTGTCTTAAAACACAGTATAAAAATGAGCTTAATTACTCTCAAAAGGAACAAATTAAAAACCAAAATAACCATTTATCTAACAGAATTCTAGTGTAAACACCTCTGAATCCTGTGGTATGTCTGCTGACACACAGCTTCCCACACACGCCAAGGAAGTTCGCATTGAGGAAAGGCTATGACATCTTCGTCTTTCTGCTGCTCTCGACACTAAATACTTAGACGATTTAAAATCACAGAGTCGCTAGTGTTTGGATGAACGGGTTACGTGTGTGCCTAAATTAAAAAGAGAAGGCTCACTATCTGAATCACAGATGAAAACAAATATGCTGGTCTATCTGGTTGGAAAAGTAATCCTTGTTCATCTTTTGTGCAAACATTCTCTAAACACTGATTGTGTGTGTATGCCATATATCTGGAGCCCGGGACATACAGGCACTTAACATTGTAGTGGCTGGTACTGAAAAACAGTTTTAACATAGTCTGCTTTTTAGAAAAATACTTCCAAAGTACCAGAGATCCATCCATTTCTAGGAATTGCAGGAGTAAATTAGTGTGTCTCCCCCAAACATCACCTCACCTTTCATACCTACAAACATCTAAATGCCATAAGCCTCCCAGAGTTCACAGTATATCTACAAATGACCTTCTTCCTCAGGGAATGCATGGTTTCCAGCCCTAAGCTTATTGTTTAGAGGGGCGTTTTGTTCCTACTTGCTCTCTCTTACCTTGTGTTTTCCTTTGTTCTCCCCTCCCCTTCATGTGGCTGATCATGCACTGCAGAGAGGTGTTCATGAAATCCGAGAAATCAGACAGTTTCACTTCACTGGCTGGCCAGATCATGGGGTCCCTTACCATGCCACTGGCCTACTGGGATTTGTCCGGCAGGTCAAATCCAAGAGCCCACCCAATGCAGGCCCACTGGTGGTACACTGCAGGTAAGTAGAGCTGCTGGGGGCTCTTCATGGGAGCGCCATGGGCTATGGGTATGGGACCTTATGGAGGGAATAATGAAAATGACAGTTCTACAACACTGGGGGTGATAGAGATGATAGTTCTACAACACTGAGAGTGTGCTTAGTAACTAAACTGTGCACTTTTTACTTGTTAATAATTCAAGAAGATTAGGCAGCATGGTGGTCCTTTCTGCCTTCTGATACAGCCCTCTTTCCGTGCAGTGCTGGTGCAGGAAGAACAGGCTGCTTCATAGTCATCGACATCATGTTGGACATGGCTGAAAGGGAAGGAGTGGTTGACATCTACAATTGCGTCAGAGAGCTGCGGTCACGGAGAGTGAACATGGTGCAGACAGAGGTACCTGCAGCTGGCCCTCAGTCCCGTGGCTTAGTGCCCACTGCCTGTCTTATATAGCCACCGCCCAGAGCTATGGGTAAAAAAAACCTGCCAACTGTTTTTGTTTTTACAAAATGGCCTAGGAGACAAGCGATGTACTGGCAACATCTACTTCCTCCTTCCCTCTCCACACTTCCTTCCTTGGTTTTTTGGTTTTTTTTTAACTAACAAGAAAGGAATTTTCAAGTTCCAGATTGTAGTGCTAGAAGTTTTCCAGGTATCAGAATTGGTAGCCATGAGCCTAAATTTGCATACTTTTCTATATCAAGGGACTCCGAAGAGTCTGTACATTAAGCATTCAAGGTTTTGATACCATTTCTTCTTAGCCTATCTTTTAAAATATTTGTGAACCAGAGCAAGACTGTGCCTGAGAATCACTAGGCCTCAGCCAAGTAGCTTTAGGGTAAGCTCTGTACCTATGTTCTTTTCCAGGGTATTAAAAGAATATGAGCATCCTGCCCCTAAAACTCCCATCATGGGAATGTGCCCGTTCTGTAGAGGTACTCTATACCAACTAGGAACTCTTTTAAGTTAAAATTCAAGGTGTATCAAGAACTTCTATTTCTGAAAATTACATTCTGCACCTTGGATACCTAGAAGGTGACTTATGAAGAAAGATAAGGAAGAAATATTATAAATATTTCTTATAAATAATTTTTTTACAATATTTTTTATAAATAAAAATTAAATAAGAAATAAACTTATGTTTAGACTATGCATGAAAGTTCATAAATACCATAGGAAACTTAATCCTGAACTTTTAAATTATTTTTATGCAAATGAGTGTTTTGCCTGAATGTAAGTACACCATGTGCGTGCAGTGCCCATGGAGGCCAGAAGAGGGCATTGGATCCCCGGGAGCTGGAGTTACAGATGGTTGTTAGCCGCCCTGTGGGTGCTGGGAACCAAAGCTGGGTCCTCCGCATGAGCAGTCAGTGATTGTAACCAATGAGCCAGCCCCTTAGTCCTAATTTTTAACCAACTTAAAAATTACAGAAACTAAGATGCTACCTTCATTTTCTCTTTTCTTTTAGACTAGGGGCATATTTTAAATAGGATTAAAAACTTATGTTTAACCAAATGTTGCCACATTCATCTTCTCACTTTATCTTCCTTTACTGAGGTATTATTTATTTTTATTATTTTTTGTGTGTATGAGTGTATTGTCTGGAATGTAGGTTTGTGCACCCGTGTCATGCAATGCCGCAGAGGTCAGAAGAGGATGTCGGATTCCCCTGGAACTGGAGTTAAAGATGGTTCTTAGCCGCCATGTGGGTGCTGGGAATCGAACCCGGGTCCTCCGCAAGAGCAGTCGGCGCTCTTAACCACTAGGCCATCTCTCCAGTCCCCCTGAGGTATTATTTATATAAATCAATGGTAATAAGAAACCCTTTGACATTTTATATACTTAAATATCAGTTATAAAGATGATGAAACTTAATTGTAGGCAAAGTCTCTGCCAAGTCACAATTAGAAGAATTGTTGATTGATTGGAATGATTGACTGACTTACTGACTGACTGACTTACTGATGTAATATGGACCAAACCCAGGGCCGTGCACATATGCAGCAAGTATTCTGCCATGGAACTACCCCCTGGCTCTAGAAAACCCATATTTTAACTATAGACTAACTGTCTACCTGTAAAAGACTGTACTTTGTACTTACAAGAGGTTTGATAATTATCAGATTAATTAATGGTTTGCATTAAGAAGTTCCTAGTGTTTATAACTGTCTTCAGAGCAATGTCAAGTTCCCCTGGAATTTGTGTTGTTAATTGACTAGGGAGTTCTTTCAACATCAACCGATTCTGCTCTTTTCTCATCTGAAATACCAAATCCCAAATTCATAGGATCAGGCTTAGAGAGGAGTTTTCACCACTGTTACAGTGTCTGCTCTGAATGGTTTGTGTAATATTCTGCACGAAACCTATTTTCCTCTTCCTCTTATGTTCAGTCAGGTAACATGCCAGCTGTCCCATGTCAAGAACAGGATTACCCTGTCTCTTGACAGAGCCTTACAGAGCTTGTTTGTCTCTATTGTGACTGCAGTGTCTCCATGCTCGATGGTCTGATGCTGACAACCAACGTGGCTCTCCCTCTCTGGGCTTACCTTGCTTTCCATCACTAACTAGGTCCATCTCTTTGTTCAGGAACAATATGTGTTTATCCACGATGCCATCCTGGAAGCATGTCTGTGTGGAGACACATCCATCCCTGCTTCCCAAGTCAGGTCTTTGTATTATGACATGAACAAACTGGACCCACAGACAAACTCAAGCCAGATTAAAGAGGAATTCAGGGTAAGTCATGGTAAAAGGGGAACTAGTTGGTTATGACTTACTGCTCTTTAGGAACAATCTCAAAATAAGCTCCTGAATCTTTGGACCAACACAGAGCTCCTCAACGTTATGACTAGCGACATTCAGGACTGGATCATTCTTTGCTCTGGAGCTCTCCATCAGGATGTTTAAGCAGCCGGGCAGAGCAGATGTCACCAAATTTCTTTGGAGCCAGAATTACCTGGCTTCAAGTCCCTAGCTTAACAAAGCCATTTATTTACATTTCAAGCGGACACAAACTGATCTCAAGCACTAGGACCCCTGGTTCACAATATAATTAACCATCAGTATACTCCAACCATTGAAATGGGTTTTAAGAGTACTGAATAGGCATAGATCTTCATTTAGATAAAAGTCACATTCAGGTCTGACCTAAATATACCTGACACTAGGCCAAATCTTCCAACTTCTCTTGTCCCTTCTCTAGTCAGAATTGATGGCACTGAATTGTAGGGATCCACAAAGCCCTTGTGCCTCTGGCCCATATAGCTAATAGGTACTGTGTGTGGACAAAACCCAAGAAGAAAAAGAGAAAAATCTAGCTGGTAGAATTCGGGGGTGTGGGAGGGAGCTATCTTACAGTCAACTACAAGAGGCTTGCATTTATTAAATGCTGAACATGATACAAAGGTGCCGTGGAGTCATTTTCTACCTCATGTGCCTTAAAAAAAAATCAATGATTACCCACTATTGTGGATCTTTTATGAGGTTTCCCGGAACATTTTATAAATACACATGTCATCAGTTTTCTTTCTCAGTGGTAACTTGTTTTCAGTTGATATCTCATAACTGCCCATATTTATGAGTAGAGTGTAATGTTTTCATACCTGCACTGACATTATCAAGTCATGACAAAGCATAAAATCTTTCACCTGTGGAGACCTGGCTGGAGCTGGCAGTCCTAGATCTCCCTTTTCTCCCATAGACCCTCAACATGGTGACACCGACCCTGCGTGTGGAGGACTGCAGCATTGCTCTGCTGCCCCGGAACCATGAGAAGAACCGCTGTATGGATATACTGCCCCCAGACCGCTGCCTGCCCTTCCTCATCACCATCGACGGGGAAAGCAGCAACTACATCAACGCCGCCTTGATGGACGTAAGCCACTTCCGGTCCCTGGCACTGACACAATGTGTGTCCATAAGGCCCAGCCCCCAGAAGACTGGGGGAGCTTGGCGTGGGACTCTACTGCTTATCTGCCCCCTCAGCCTTTTAAAAGGCCAAATATTATTTTTCAACAACAACAACAAAAATGGATTTCCCATTCCATGCATGGTTTGGGGATTGGGGTGGAAGTCCCTGCTCCTGCAAGCCTCCTGTCCAAAGTCCTCATAAGTGAAGCCTACCACAGTTCCACCGACCTGTGAGGTTCTTAGCTTGCTGGCCATAGAGGAAGAGGCAGCTGTTAAGTCCCCATAGCAAGGAAAGGGATAATGTGACTGGCAGCATTCTTTTCTTTCCCTTTCTCCCTAATTTAGGCAGTAATTAACATGGGAAGAAAGCACAACTCATTACTTCCTGTCAGTCTGTTTACTTCTTGCTGTTTAACTGAT
Organism: Rhizomys pruinosus; assembly: GCA_009823505.1. Classification (NCBI taxonomy): domain Eukaryota; kingdom Metazoa; phylum Chordata; class Mammalia; order Rodentia; family Spalacidae; genus Rhizomys; species Rhizomys pruinosus. The sequence goes on along the minus strand of VZQC01013003.1, from coordinate 1,937,383 downwards.
GGGGGAAATAAATGGATATTTTGGGTGCTAATGTGGAAATTTTAATTCTGTTGGTGTGATACCATAAAAGGGTGCTTAAACTTGTTCAAAACTTTCCAGAGATGAAAAAAAGCATGTATTTCTTTTATGGCAGAAATAAGTTACACTGTCATCCATGTAAATTATGAGCAGATACATTTTAGGAAAAGTAGGAGTGTTTGCATTGTTCTTGATTTTTAAAGTAAACTTGAATTTTCTCCACTAAAATTATTAATGTGCAGAGTCAGTATTGCCTACCAGAAATATGAGAAAATCGTAAGGGATAATGATGAAGTTTCCACGGTATTAGAGTGAGCATATTCCATTATTATTTCACAGATAAGTTTATATTTAGTCCATTTTGGTCTTGACAATAGCAATAGAATTCAAGTCACTAAATACGTTCCATGTTGTATGCCAGACATTTCCATGTGCATAAAATAACTTTGCTTCCTCCCTTCACATTCTCCTGGATATATTTGGATCTTTCTCGTTTGTGTCGCAGAGCTATAAACAACCTTCAGCTTTCATTGTCACCCAGCATCCTTTGCCAAACACAGTCAAAGACTTCTGGCGACTGGTCCTGGATTATCACTGCACATCGGTCGTTATGCTCAATGACGTGGATCCTGCCCAGGTGAGCCGGGATTCTTCCAGGCAGAGCTCCCCTCTTGGGGTCAGGTCTGCACATGCTTTCTTTGTATAATGAGAAGAACAGGCCTCATGCCAGTGCTCAAATTGAGAACTAGGATATGGAAGCACAGTGTTACAAAGGAGGGAGAATTAGGGGCTAGAGCAGAAAGACGGTGAAAACCAAAAACAGGCTGAAGTCACAGAAACTAGAAGTAACAAGCAAAACAGGACCAGAAACTAGGCTATTCCAAAAGAGCAAAATGTCCACAAGTGAGAGTCAAGGTCACAGCCAGGGTCCAGGCTGAATAGGGACTTAGAAAGGCAGCCAAAGGAAGAACAACCCAGCCAGCCCAGAAAGGAGACAACAGCCCTTGATCCCACATCTGTGCGTCCTGGCACTGCTTACCTGGAGCCTGCATGTGGGGAGCATCAGGGGGCATGACAGTGCAGGCAGGCGAGAGTTTAAAGAATGGCAGTGAGATTCATCAACTCCTTGTAGAGATATTAAAGAGAAACAGATCAGACTTGGAGATAAGCTCAGAATGATCATTGGAACTTTTGCATGGCTTCTCTTCTATAGAAAAAAGAGGAGGAAATAGACAGGGCATTTCCTTAGAGGCAGTAGCTGGGAGAATGTTAACACTGAGGACTTGGAGGAGTCAAATCTATTCCTATCACAGACGTGGCCATAATCAAGGAGAGCAGTATGGAAACTTCAAGCGTACTGTGGATGAAGAATAAACTTGTGGGGCTGGAGAGATGGCTCAGTGGTTAGGAGCCCTTGCTGTTTTTCCAGAGGACCTGGGTTTGGTTCCTAGTACCCACACAGCAGGTAACAACCATCCGTAACTACAGTTCCAGAGGATCCAATGCCCTCTTCTGGTCTCTATAAGCATTGCACACATGTGGTACAAAACACTCATACACATAAAAATAAAGTTAGCTTTGAAGTAATAAATTTATTTGGTAAACAAATTCATTTCTTATCCAGTAGAGAAAATTGTTGTTTTTTTTTTAAATGGAGGCCGGGTGGTAGGTTCCTAAGGTATTTCAACATCTAAACTGAACAAGATGTTTCCTCCCTAAAATACATTTTGCTAACTGTCATTCTTCTATACACAGGGAAGGCTTTTAATTATGCTAGAAGCACTGCATTATGTCATTAAGGCTGTGTCTTGAAAGCTAGCTGATGAAATAATAATGATAATCCTTGATCTTATCTCTTTGGGGTTTAAGAAGCTTAAATATTTCAGAACTCTCCCTCCTTGGTGCTTGGAGAATAGACTGTCACTATTTACAAAATATGCCCAATTCAAATTAGAACTAAGAACTCTGTCTTTCTAAGTTCTAGTCATGGGTTAACTCTCACTAATTCAAGAGTCTTTGGTCACAAACTGTCAGAGATAAGGGATTTGTTTCCTGTGGAAAATTATTCTGTCTTGTTTCTAATGTGGAATAAATATACATTATATACATACATATATATATATATATTTCCTATCTGTGAACAAGTTGCCAGCAACACTGGGGTTCTCAGTGAATAACAGCATTTGAATTCTGAAACTGCATTCTAAACTCAAACTGTCTGGACTCTAACCAAGCCTTGGCTGACTGGTGGTAAGAGAAACAAAAAGACTCTAATTCTATTCAGCAGACAGAGTTGATTTTCAGATTGAGGGAAAAAATGCTCTTGGGACTCTCTGTCTTTTAGCAAACACTAAACTGAGCATTGGAACTTAAAGGCTTTGTGAGTGTAAAAGACTATCACTCAACTATTTTAAGTATTTATAGGTCTGATTCATGGATGTGTTATGCACCATTTAAGCCATTTTCTACATGGTTTCCTTGGGCAGAATGTAGGGCACAGTGTGCCAAGAGCCAGACACCAGGCTGGGCCATTCATATTTCTGTGGAATAAATCACAAGCATTTGATCAGGCGCTTGAACTGAGAAAAGAAGCAGAAAGCAAAGCTAACTCAGTCAGTAGAGAAATAAGCAGAACCAGTTCAGATGTCTTTGCTTTTATTGCCATCTCCGCTTTCTGTCATCATGCCTATTAATTTTAACAGTGGGCTCCGTTGGGTATCAAAAAGAAAATACACATCAGAATGCTATTGTTTGAGAAGGCAGTTTAATAACTTGTCACCAGGAAATGCTGGTGAGGAAGAGAACAAAACCCAAGGAGGCACTATTTAAAAATAAATAAATGTAATTTCTAAAATGCAATAGACTTGGCTAATATAAAAAGTAGGTTTGGTTATAGCATTTCCATTCTTAATTTATTATGAATAAAGAAGGAGGGGGAGAGAGAAGAGGGAGAGGAAGAGAACTGCTTCAGTTGAATCACTGTTAACTAAGAACTTACTTTGTGATCTTGGATATAAATCAACCTTTACAACGTTTGACATTTTAGATCTTTTCAAAAATCAAAATCATCAAAAAACAAAAGAAAGAAAATTCACCCCGTGTATTCTTTTTCTGGCTTTGAATGAGGTGATTCATTTTCCTGTGCTCTTGACCTTATAGCAACAGCAAACAAAATGCTTCACCCCCTAGCCTGGCCACAGCCACCTGTCCCTCAGGGAAATCAGAGAGACAGAAGTTCGACAAGATGCCAAAGTGCGTGCGTGCGTGGAATACCTCACACCAGAGGAAGTTTAACTTGAAACTTTCAGTGTCTGCTACTGAAGGGCCGAGTCTCAGGGGCTCTTCTCCCAGAGTGGCTTTAAAGTTCTGGAAGTCTGTTGGGTGGCAGTAAGTGACAGTTCCTCTTTCCTCAGCCGCCAAGTGCCAGAGCCCTGCTGCCCGCTGAGATGGCAATCACCTTCGCACAAAGTAGCGCCAGTGCCTAGAGTTTAAGACTCTAGGAAATGATATCTCTTTAATATTTGATTCATTGTTTTTATTTCATGTGTATGAATGTTTTGCCCACACACATATAAGTACACCCATGTCTTACAGTGCCCACAAAGACCAGAAGAGGGTGTCAGATCCCCTGAAACTGGGGTTATAGATGGTTGTTTGCCACCATGTGAGTGCTAAGATTTGAACCCAGGTCATCTCTCCAACCACTGGAAATTGTGTTTTCGATCAAAGAAACCTCCGGCTAAGAGAGCACCATGTTTGTTCTTATGACATCGACATTCCTAGGTCCAAGAAGAGGACCTGGGTCAGAATGTGAAGATGCACCTCATTCCAAAATGGCCCCCACCCAGAAGTCCAGCAGGGGAGATTGGAGGGTGGGGTGCTATCACATGCATGCCAGTTTAAGTAGCTTTGATCTTTGTAATGGTGGCCAGTGGCATCTCCCCCAGAGCCTACGAGATCCCTTCAGCGTGCAAGAGAGACCTCCCGAAGGGATGTATTGAGAAGAGCCTATGACCTCCTTAGAAAGCCCACTTGTGCCTTTCTGAGGAACAGGCCATGTGAGGGGGAGGGGTGTGGTTGAAGACGTGGCCATCAGGAAAACTGTGGAGTCTGAATTTTTAGGAAGGAAAGAAATTGAAGTTGTAAGAAGTATATCAACACTGTCCTTACCCAAACTGCTGTCAGTTTATTTTAGTAATTAAGCTTGTATTTCTCTCTCTAATTCAGTTATGTCCACAGTACTGGCCAGAAAATGGAGTGCACAGGCACGGCCCCATCCAGGTGGAGTTTGTGTCTGCGGATTTAGAAGAGGACATCATCAGCAGAATATTCCGGATTTATAATGCCTCTAGGGTAAGAGCCAGGGTAACTGTGTTGAACTCGGGTTTTATTATTTTCTCATTCACCAAGTTTTAGCACTGCTCTAGGACTAAGACACCTTGGTAAACTAAACAGATCCCTGGCCTTGTAGGGCTTGCGTGCTGATGGTAGACTTGTTAGAGTTATCCAGTGGTACATGTTAAGGCATAGTAAAAAAAGACTTTGTTCAACATTATAGTCAGAGACTACTGCAGCAGGCTCCACTCTGAACAGATCGAAGACTGGGGAAGGATAGCCTAGAAGCAAATATGGGTCCACAGCACAGATGGAAAGTCATGGAGAAGAAACATCAGGACATGGGGGATTCTTGCTGCAGGCAGACCAGAGTGAGCAGTGTCACTGGAGCTCGAGGGGAGACTGAGGAACCTGACCAGATATCAAGAACGGTCCCTTATTGGAGAGGGTAGATGCTTGTTAGAATGACTTACCAAGGATTGCAAAGGCTGAATTTTTCAAGGAATTGCAAAAGTAAGCCTAGAAGAAGGTTCAGGAGTCTGACTAAAGTTTCATCCAATAGTCTTTATCAGCAGACAATAGATGCAACAGACAGAATCACAACATGCTAGAAAGTGTGTGGGTCACGGCCCAGCGTCTCCAGTCCCTTTTTGGTTAGAAGCAAAGAGAGAGCCATTAGCCCTTTATAGAGAATTAGGAAGCACATAGAACAGTTTTCATCTTTGAAGGAACTTCTCCCTTGACATCAGACTCCAAGAGACAAGCCAGGAGGCTGTGAGAAGGATCCCGGTGGTAGGACAGGCTGGTGGCAGGTGGAGGCACTTAGCAGCATCCTGAAGGTGATCCCGAACGTCAAGGTGACTGTCGACATTTAGATCCAAAGAAGGAAGTAATGTGACTGCCACTAACTGAATTATCTGCTTGAGGGCAAAACAGTTTGGGAGGAAAGGAGGGCAGAGCCAAAGTTCAATTTGAGGCACAGTCGGCTTGGATGGCTACTGGTGCCCTGCAGAATGTGCGGCTGGCATTTGAGGACGGGAGGGTGACATTCTGGAGAGGTCTGAATGGTGACAGACTTGTAAGGCTTAAAGCTATGAAACTAAGTGGAATCAACCAGTGAGAGCCAGAGGAGAGACAGGAACCTCACAACTGAGCCCAGAGGCTTTGATCAGCCAGGAGTCTGGGAAGAAGGGAGGCTGTGGCAGACGAGGACAGCAGAGAGAAGCAAGGTGAGAGGCCACTCACCGCACCGAGCTCTGGGCAGTGCCACAAGCATCCTCCACGCTGCCGGCTCTCTCCTAACTGAAGTCAGCATGTTTTGCTGAATTCTGCATTTCCATTTAATTATAAGTAATGATTAATTAACTATTAATACTTCAGTAAGAGTCTCATCATGCAAAGCCATACTACGCTCACAGAAAACATGGCATAATCTACATCACAGTGAACTCACCAGCATCTCCAGGTTATAATTTATTTCTTATCTTTAATTTACCTGTAATTAAAGTGAAGCCATTTTGCACATAACCCTCACGATGTGGTCTATCGTGATGTTGTTTTTCTCTTGACTTTTGCAAAATGTAAGCATTCAGCCACTCTTGTTTACCTCTGGCCTGTCATTTCAAACCCCTGGATTTTTATAGCTGCCCGAGATTAAAAATCATAACTCTTCAGGCTTGTAGATGCAGCCTTTGCTATGTGCTGGCTGGAGTCTCCTTTGATAATGTCCTTTCTGTTCTGATAGGAAGATCATCTGCATGGAAGCAGGCCGCTCACATTCAATAGAGTAATGCCCATTTTGTTTTGTTTTTTGTTTTTGTTCCACTTCCTGATGGTTGCCTGGTTCTCTGCAGCCCCAAGATGGCTATCGGATGGTGCAGCAGTTCCAGTTCCTGGGCTGGCCAATGTACAGAGACACGCCCGTGTCCAAACGCTCCTTCCTGAAGCTCATTCGCCAAGTAGACAAGTGGCAGGAAGAATACAATGGTGGAGAGGGCCGCACAGTGGTGCACTGCTTGTAAGTACTCCGCAGAGTGCTTCTTCTCAGAGCTGCTGGGACTCCCCACTCAGCGCACCTCTTTGCCTCTGCTTTTGGTGGCGTACGCCTTTAATTCCAGCACTCAGGAGGCAGATGCAGGTGGATCTCTGTGAGTTCAAGGCCAGCCTGGTCTACAGAGCGAGCTCTAGGCCAGCTGGGGCTAAAGGGAGACCCTGTCTCAAAAATACCAAAAAAAGGGAAGAAATAAGTAATTATGGGTCAAAAGGGATGATCAGTATCCCCATGACAGGGTCAGCTGGCCTTCTACAAACTAGATGAACACATTTTACATTCCAGTGGTCTTAGTTTCACTTTGACTGCTCTAGGAATTTGATTCAGGGCACAGTGTTTTTGAAGCTGGGAAGTCCAAGAGTCCAGCCCTGGCATCTGGTGAGGCTCCCTTTTCCAGTCATAACATGGTAGAAGGCACCACATGGCAGGACAGAGCAAATGTGCTCTCCCTCTTTTTTTTAATATTTGATTTACGTTATACATGTGAGTGTTATGCCTGCATGTAGGTAAGTGTGCCTATGTTATGCAGTACATGCAGATGTCAGAAGAGGGCACCAGATCCCCTGGAACTGGAGTTACAGCCGGTTGTTAGCCACCTGGTGATGCAGGGAATCAAACCTGGGTCTTCAGCAAGAGCAGCCAGAACTTTTAAATGCTGAGCCATTTCTTCAGCCCCTCTCTACCTCTTTTTATAAAGCCACCACCATAGGGACCCCTCATCACTTCATCTGATCCTAACATCTCCCAGAAGTCTCAACTCCAATTATCATTAACATATTTGGAGCTGAAGTCTCTAACACACAAACTTGGAGAGCACATGCAAAGTATAGGTGGTATGTCACTGTGATCAAAATACACATTGACCCTGCCACCGAGACAAACCAACTATCCCCAAGGGAGAGAAAAATATCTGCATGGCTTCAGTGTGCAGCTCTGTCTGGCTCAAGAGCCTACTGTTTGTTATACTGTGGGTAACTTGAAATCATCCATATAGAGGGATATGCCCTGCAGAAATCAGCAAGTGCTGTTTAAGTGGGGCTTCTTAGAGCCAGCCCATGCTGGTTCATGTCATTACTGTACTTGATAATTCTGTTGGATACCATGTCAGAGCTTCCACAAGAACTATCTTTTTCTTTTGTCACTGTGCCTCTTAGGAGCAATGCTTTCCAGAGATTGATAAGGTTTGGTTAGAGTGTTCTATAATTTGGATCTGGAATGCCCTCCAACCCCTACCCCATGGGAAAGACTTGGTTTCCAGCATGCAGCATGCACTATAGAGCGGTTAAGGAAACTTTAAAAGAGGTAGGACCTAGTGGGAGCCTTTAAGTTATTGCAGACGTACCTAAAGTAGGATTGTAGGACTCCCATCTCTTTTCATTGTCTCTTTCTGGCCACACAGTGAGCAGCTCTCCTTTTCCATGTGTTCCCCACCAGGATGTACTGCCTTATCATAGAGCCAACCAGTCAGGGACCTCCAAACTTTAACTATCTTATAAGCTGCTATATCAGGCATTTGTTAAAGTGACTGAAAGTTGACCAGCACAGAGCCAGTGTACTCTGAAGGTGGCATCCAGGCTAACAGTGGTAGCAGATGCTAAAATCTCAGAACCTCTGCCCGACGATTCTCAAACAGACCCATGCGTTGAAAGTCATTCAGGGAACTTCAATAATTACCCTCACGCTGCACTGAAAATTATTAGATCCCAGTTGCAGCATGGGGAACCAAGACATCTGCACTATTGAAAACCCTTGGATTGGGGCTGGAGAGATGGCCTAGCGGTTAAGAGCGCCGACCGCTCTTGCAGAGGACCCGGGTTCGATCCCCAGCACCCACATGGCGGCCGAGAGCCGTCTGAAACTCCAGTTCCAGGAGAACTCCAGTTCCAGGGGAATCCGAGACCCTCTTCTGACCTCCGCGGCATTGCACGACACGGGTGCACAAACCTGCATGCAGACAGTACATTGATATACATACCGAAATAAATAAAAAATAAATAAATAAATAAATAAAAAAAGAAAACCCTTGGATTATATGGACACACCGTCAAGCCTGAGAGCTGCTGAGTGGAGAATGCCTCGCTTTTCAGAGCACTTTCACCTACACTTTCTCATTGGCAATGATCTGCAGCTAATCAACCAGCTGGAATAGACTTAATGAAACAGACAATTAGAAAATTCATGACCAAGGCAGTTAGAGCAATGCCTAGAGGAATTGTGGGAATTCAAAGTCTAAACATACTTTCGGAGGCACATCATTGGAAGCATACGGTGAGATCATTCCTAATTTGAGGGCAAACTAACTTTTCCTCTGAGCAGACCAACACCAGTTGAAGTGGCGATTTGACTGAGGGTCCAGGTTGCTTGCTGTTCTCTGCTTTAACTTCATACAATGTCAGTGGGGTCCTGAGTTCTTCTTGGACTCTCAGTAAATCAAACAGGCTAGTGGGACTACAGTAAACTGAGTACCTTGGACAGGGTCTCAGGAACCTGCTCACACTTGCCTTCAATCAAAGGTCCTGTACAAAGCAGTGTATTAATCCCTCCTACTACACTCCACCCCTTTTAGGTGCTTTAGAAATGTCCCTGCCAAATCCTCTTCTATCAGAATCAGATGAGGGGTTCACCATATTGAGCTGATAAAGTCCCAGCAGGGGAAGTTGACATTTTAATTAGCTTGTATTAGACCTGTGAGGCATTTTGTTATTGCTGTTGGTTGGGGGGGGCAGTCATTTCTTGTTTCGTGGTCCTGGGGATGAAGCCCTAGGTCTTGAGCATGCTGGGGAACAGTTCTATCACCAAGCTACAGTCCCAGTCCAGTTGTTTATATTTTAATACTTAGTTTGCAGGTAGCCCTTCTGGATCTGGAGAGCCTGTCTATATCTGGATGACAACTTGTGTGGCCCCCCCGCCTTCTAATCAGGGCCAGTGCCTTAACCCTCAGCAGCAGGTCTCTAGTGGAGGAAGTTGAGGCTCCAGGACAGGTATAAGAGAACGATCCCTTAAATTGCTGTACATTATAGATAGAGTTCTTCCAAAATGCAGCTGTAACCTTCCAATTAAACAGTTACATCACCATTCCATGCTGTGTCTCTAACAGCATGCTGTCTGGCTGCCATAAACAGTGGTGAGCATCTATTGTTTCCGTGCCCCACCACACCTCCCACACCCCTTCTGCCTGCCATCTCATCCTTTTCTCCTACTGAGCTTCCCACCACCCAACCCCCCAACTCAAAAATCCCCATAATTCCCAGGGAGCTGCCTCTTGCTTTCTTGGCATCGGGTTAGGCATAATACATGATGCTTGTAGAGAACTTTAGTTCTATTTTCTATTTAGAAATGTTCATCTGAGACTCTTTTTTAGTCTATAAGAAACAAAGTTTTGGGGCTGGAGAGATGGCCTAGCAGTTAAGAGCACAGACTGCTCTTGCAGAGGACCCGGGTTCGATTCCCAGCACCCACATGGCGGCTGATAACCATCTTTATCTCCAGTTCCAGGGGAATCCAACACCCTCTTCTCACCTCCGCGGCATTGCATGACATGGGTGCACAAACCTGCATGCAGACAGTACATTCATGCACATACAAAAATAAATAAAATTAAAAAAAAGAAACAAAGTTTAAAATGACTTCTTCCAATATTGGTCAGGAAAAAAAAAGTGCCCTGGAGTCCTTGTACCAGTCCTCCATCAGGTATTCTACATGGTGCAGCGCCACCTGCTGGCAGAGTGCCCCAGCATGAGCACTCCAGATGCTCTGAGTAGAATGGTGCCCTGGGCCATAGATACTCAGGGTAGGCAGAGTATTCTCTTTATTTCATTTTTGAAAGTGCAGAAAGAGTGTATGGAGATAGTGATCATGAAAAACAGCTGAAGCATTAGGTGGAAAGCCAATAGGCAGGAGGAGCATGGGAACATGAACACTACTCCCAGAGAGGTCCAGAGCAGAGCCATGCCTCTGTGTCACCCCACTTACAGCCTAGAAGCCCCACAGCATACCACTGCAGGGCAGCAAAGGAAGACTGGGTACACCAACCCATCAAAAGGGAGCAATGGAGCTTCTGTAAGAAGATGCGAGATTGTAAACTGGAGGCTGGCCAAGATTAAGAGAGGGTGTCGAGTACTATCCATTAAGAAAGCATGGTGACAAGTTGAATGTTATTAAAATGAGGTACTCTAAGACAGAGAGGGGGAGCAAGTCAGTGGGAGGAGAATTCTGTAAGACATACATCTGGCAAAGGACTCAGAGCCAGAAGGTCTAGGGACTACTTATTGTAAGTCATTAGAACAAGACCATCAACCCATTATTTTTAATGGACATTAAATTTGACAGGCACTACACTTTAAAAAAGAAAGAGTTTTAGCTTGGGATATTGGATCAGTAGTAAAACCACTGCTCAGCATGTCCAAGGCCCTGAGTTGGATTCACAGCACTGGAAACTAAAAAAGAAAAAACTCTCCCAACATCCAGTTAGAGTCAATATCACTAGGTTGGTGTATTAGTCACTTTTCTGTTGCTGTGATAATCCACCATGAGCAAGGGAATTATAAAAGGAAGAGTTTATTTGAGCTTACGATTGACCGTTCCAGGGAATCAGAGTCCATTGTGGCAAGAAGCATGGTGGCCAGGGCTGGAGCAGCAAGCCGAGGGTCACATCTCACAATGAGCACAGGAAGCAAAGAGAGAGACTGGAGACCACAAGGCTTGTTAAACTCACTAAGCCCACCCCCAGTGACATACTTCCTCCAGGACGGCCACACCTTCTAAGACCTCCAAAAACAGTGCCACCAACTGGAGACAAAAATGTCTGAATACTTAAAGCCTATGGGGGGACACTCACATTCAAACCACCACAGTTGGTTTTCATGTTTAGGGAAATATACATCTAAACCAAGTCCAGATGCTGCTGCAGGCCTACCAGAATGGCTGAAGTTTGAAGGAAACAAAACAGTGATGCCAAGGGTTGATGAAACTGCAGAACTGTCACACACTTCTGTCAGGAAGTAACCATCAAACAGCCATGCTGGAACTGTCTGGTAGCTCTGAGCTCTTTAATTCCTACACAAGTGACAACATAAATGCATAGTATACTTCAGGATGTTTATAGCAGATAGCATCACAATACCTCAAACTGGAAATAATTCAAGCATCAGCCATTGAGTAAGTAAATTATACAGTGGTATACTCACTCAGTGGAATTCTCACCAACCTAAAGGCACAAATTACTGATATATGCAAGGACAAGTCACACAGGTAATATTAAGTGAAATAAACCAAGATTAAGAGTGTATGCTGCGGGGCTGGAGAGATGGCCTAGCAGTTAAGAGCGCCGACCGCTCTTACAGAGGACTCGGGTTCGATCCCCAGCACCCACATGGCGGCCAAGAACCGTCTGAAACTCCAATTCCAGGAGAACTCCAGTTCCAGGGGAATCTAACACCCTCTTCTGACCTCCGCGGCATTGCACGACACGGGTGCACACACTTGCATGCAGACAGTACATTCATACACATACAGAAATAAATAAAATAAATTTAAAAAATTTAAAAAAAAAAGAGTGTATGCTGCATAATTCCATGTATGCAATGCTGAAAACAGGCAGAAATTGTGTAGAATGCTAAAATAAGAGCAGAGTTTGCTCTAGATTTCCTGGTGCTGCTGAAAGGGCCTGGCCGTGTGAGGAAAGGGGTCCTGAGGTTGACCATGGGCTGCATATGGATCTGAAAGGCCCAATGTGGTGGCGTGTGGCTTTGCAAAAACTAACTCCAATAGCTACTTACCTTTCATGAACTTCATTGTAGACATATGTTCTTTATTTTAAAAGAGTTAAAAGGTTATAGGATGGGGCTGGAAAGATGGCTCAGCAGTTATGAGCATTGTCTGCTCTTGCAAAGGACCCTAGTTTAATTCACAGCACCCACATGGTAGCTAACAACCATCCATAACTCCAGTTTCAGGGTATTCATGCCCTCTTCTGACCTCCACAGGCATTGTACACCACGGTGCACTTACCAAATGTAGGCAAAACACTCATACACATAAAATAAAAATATTTTTTTTTGGTCTTTTCAAGACAGGGTCTCCCTGTATCCCCAGCTGACCTGGAACTCACTCTGTAGACCAGTGCTAGGATTAAAGGCGTGTGCCACCATGCCTGGCATAAAAATATTTTTAAATGTTGGGCCAGTGATATGGCTTAATATGTAAAAGTGCTATGTGAGTCTGACAGCCTGAGTTCAATAAAGTTGAAGGGAAAGAACTGACACCACAGAGTTGTCCTCTGACCTCCACATGCACATCATGGTGTGTCCCCCAAAATCACATTAATAGGAATAGTAGTGTTTATTTCAAAGGTCCTTGGAAAAGAAGCTGACACAGGGAAATACAAGATGAACATTCTAGAAAGTAAGGATATCCTCAAGAAGGGGCAAAAGTATGTCATAAGAACACAGACCCAACCTGATAGAATTCCTCATGGCCAAAGCTAGTGGCATCTGAGCCACAGGATAATTATTGATACTATTATATTTTTTTAATTTTTATTTATTTTTTATGTGTCTGCATGTAGGTTTGTGCACCCTTGTCATGCAATGCCGCGGAGGTCAGAAGAGGGTGTCGGATTCCCCTGGAACTGGAGTTCTCCTGGAATTGGAGTTACAGACGGTTCTTAGCCGCCATGTGGGTGCTGGGGATTGAACCCGGGTCCTCTGCAAGAGCAGTCAGTGCTCTTAACCGCTAGACCATCTCTCCAGCCCCGATACTATTATATTTTAACAGAGAATAACTTTTTCATTATCTGCCTAGACTAATATAAATAATAAAAACAAATAACTTTTAAATAAGGAGGACGATAGCTATTTCTTATAGTACAATGTTAAACAAGGGAAGAAAATCTAACATCAACATTAGGCAAATAACACAGACATAATTAAGTGCTGCAAACAAGATCCACCAATGGTTATGAAAGTGTGTGATTCAGGAAAAACTGGATATTTGCACAGTCCCAAAGTCCCTTACCCCAAGATAGGTATTATCTACAAAGAGAAAGATAACTCGACCTCAAAAACCTGGCAAATAATCTCTTAAGAGCAAGAGTAACAGCCCCAGGAATGAGACAGAGCCACAGTATGAATCCCTTAACGGATATAAAGTCCCTCATGTAGGGTTTTTTTTTTTGGGGGGGGGCGGCAGGGTTTGCTTTTGTTTTCAGGACTCTGGCCAAATCCATGGCCTTATTTCCAAGCATGCAGAAACATCTAAGGAACCCAAGTGAAGGGACAGGCCACTGTGGGACTTTGTGGTGACTTTTCACATTATGGCAGGGCCAGGGCTCCTTTCTACCCCTACTTTCTATATTCTGAATTCTGTATTCTACAGAACAACCAATCAGAGCTCTTCACAGTAGTAGCCAAACTCCTGAAAGACAAGGAAAAACTGACAAACTGTTACAGATTGGATTGGAGAAAGCTATAGCGTTATGGCATGCCAACTAGGTGTACGATTAGATGCTGGGCTGGGGGGGGGAGCCTTACTGGAAAAACTGGTGACATGTGACTAAGGCCTAGAGTTTAGTCCGAAGTATGGTGGCACCGTAATTTCCTGATTTTAATCATGTCCAATGGCTGTACAATATGTTCATCCAGTGGGGAATAGAAGGAAATGCTCTGTGCTACATTTGCAATGTTTCTGCATATTTAAATTTAGTCTCTAAAAAGCCTCCATGTTTTAGAGATTAAAATTTCTAATGCTCTTTGCAAAAGCCAGGTATGCATTTGAACATAACCCCATGGTCACCAGTTTATCTAGCAAGTATCATATGTGTCTGCTCTTTCAAAATTTTCTATTCTGAGTCCTTGGTATTAAAATTAGTAAGGGGGCTGGAGAGATGGCTCAGCGGTTAAGAGTATTGACTGCTCTTCCAGAGGATCCAGGTTTGATTCCCAGCACCCACATGGCAGCTAAGAACCAGCTGTGGTGGTACACGCCTTTAATCCCAGCACTCAGGAGGCAGAGGCAAGCAGATCTCTGTGAGTTCAAGGCTAGCCTGGTCATAGCAAGCTCCTGACCAGGTGAGACTAAAGGGAGACCCTGCCTCAAAAAGACCCCCCCAAAATTAGTAAGGTGCCATGTATATCAGATTCTATAATCTAAGATAGGAACAAGCTGAGAATGGTCCTCTAGCCAACTGAACTGTGGGTCCCACATTGGGCTAGCTTGATCCCTTTGCTTTAACGAGTAGACCTGGCCCAGAACTTCATCCTGAACTTTCTGCAGGGTTTACACCACGTATCTCCAAGGGGTGTGTGTAAGATGCACTGCAAGAACAAACATCGTCCAACCATGTGGTCTCTTCTATAACAGGAACGGAGGAGGCCGCAGTGGCACATTCTGCGCCATTAGCATTGTCTGTGAAATGCTCCGACACCAGAGAACTGTGGATGTGTTCCATGCTGTCAAGACACTGAGAAACAACAAGCCCAACATGGTGGACCTCCTGGTAAGATGCCCTTCTGTCTTGCCCAATGGAGAAGCCGCATATTAGCATTGGACTGGGCCCCTTCCGTCTTGCTCAGGGGGACATCTCAGGACTCTACCCTCTCTGTCCCAGCTAGTGGGGCATCTCAGTCTTAACAGAACTCCTCACCAGCTCCCACATTATGGTGACGCTTGCTCATAAAAGGAGATTCATTTTCAAAAACATAGCATGTCACTTGGCTCGTAGAACTTTTCTCCCTGTTCTTCCTCCCCTGCTTCCTTTGTCTATGCAGAGGAGACTCTCTCCGCTTGGCTGAAATGTAGAAATAGTGAAACTTGCAAGTGAACATCCTTATTAACTCCCTTTCCTGGCAGCACCGTCTATGTGGCTCAGCACTAAGTCTGAGGAGAAAAAATAATCATAGCATAAGAAATGCCAGATTTTCAAATTATACATTTCATAAATAGCTTAATCGCTTAATATTTATCAAAGCTGTGAATTTTAGTTTGACATACAGAATATTGCATTTAATTACGGTGGCCATAGCTGAGGAAAGGATTAAAAGGACTCTGAGACAAAAGGCCTTAGTGCAATTATTTTCTTAGAGTATTTCACAAAATCTCCCTTTTTTGCACGAACTATTAAAATGCCAACCATGGTGACTGAAGAATAGAAAACTATCTTCAAGGAGGAAGCCTTTCTGTTGGGTTTTTGTGCATCTCTGTGAATGGAGGACAGATCTGAAGAGAACCATGGGTTTACTCCAGGATTGGGACAGTGGCATGGGGCGGGGGGGAGGACAAGCTCAGAAGGATTGTGTTCCAGGGACCACAGTATTGCAAGAGTGCAGTTAAAGTTCAAAAATAAAAAAAAAGGGTTAAGATTCAAGCTGAATTTGAGAACAGAGGCCTGGCTCCTGTATGTGACTTGTAAAGCATTGCAGCCATTGCCCAGTGTAGACAAGAGTGACCAAGGACAGCCAGCTCCTTTGCAGAGCTAAATCCTGTTCCATACAGGCCACTCGTCAGGGTCATCCGTCCCCAGAAATGCATCTGTGCTTACATTACACTTCTGAGAGGTATGGTGTTATCTAGGGAATTCGGCAGATGCATGCCTTTAGACCTATGGGCCATCTCATCAACTCCAACAAAGGGAGTCAAGTTTTCCCAGACTTCTGCCTCTTCTTTCCTCCCCTACTGGAAACCCACTGAAACCCAAATTTGAGTCTCAGCCATGCTACTAGTTCAGATTAGATAGCCTGAAACACATTATCCAGCCACAAAACTTCTTTGAGTTTTACATTTATAAACTTGGGATGTTAGCTCTTTGGGGTGATACAATGTGAAGAGACATGGAAATTTGTTTGGGACATTCCAAATCAGAGAGGTTATTAGCGACAGGGTAGGTGTCCATTGGGCATGATACCTTCATGATCCTTGGGGCACAGTTACATCTGAGCACTGAGTGAAGAAAGAGAAATCATAGCACATAACGTGCCAGATTTTCAAATTATATATCTTAAATTTTTTATTAATTTTATTTATTTATGTATATGTATGAATGTACTGTCTGCATGCAAGTTTGTGCACCCATGTCGTGCAATGCCACGGAGGTCAGAAGAGGGTGTCAGATTCCCCTGGAACTGGAGTTCTCCTGGAATTGGAGTTTCAGACGGTTCTTGACCGCCATGTGGGTGCTGGGGATCGAACCCGGGTCCTCTGTAAGAGAGATCGCGCTCTTAACCACTAGGCCATCTCTCCAGCCCCTGTCATTTAAATAGCCAGGCCTGGCGCTGAATGCCCTCCATGTGGTAACAAATTTCTCAGGGATGGGTTAAAAGGCCACGTGGTATGTTTGTGCCCTGGCTTCCCTAGAACCAGCTAAGAATTGTCACATGAATGATAGAGTTCTCAGTCGCCTGGGCTGGAGGCAGTTGCAAGGAGAGCAGCCCCAGCTGGTTGTAGCCTGACTTGAGGACAGAGGAGAAAGGAGCTTGTAGATGTCAGACTTGAAATGTTCTGTGTCCTCAGCTGGGACTTAACCTTGGGGACCGATGTGCAGCTTCCAGACTTTGGTTAGTACTTGGGCAGAAATGACCTTGATAAAAAATATCACACATACCCACACACCCTCAGTGGGCTTGAATTAAGCAGATCATGAGAAGTAGACCCTTCCAGGCCTTTCTGTAATGGCTCTACTGAAGCTCTCATCACTCAGGAGTTTTTATGGGCAGAAATGACCAGGCCTTTTCAAATCAGTGGTTCCGACAATGGGACAGGGCTATCCTTTCTGAGATGAATGGAGACGGAGGCAGCTGACCGGAGGGAGCGCGTGCTGCAGCGCTGATCTGTAATAACATAGGCATTTATGTTATTGTGCGTTATTTTTCCCCTACAAAGGAATTTCTTTAAAAAAAATAATTTCCAGGATGTAATGACATGCATATGGGGTACAGCATAATCTTTTGAAACACATATACAATGTGTAATGATCAAGTCACAGTAACTGCTATATCTATCATCTCAGACATTTTTCAATTTTTCGTGTTGGGAACATTCCAAATCCTCTCTAATGGCTATTTTGGAATATTCAATTCATCCTTGTCAACCATGGTTACGCCACTGTGCTATACAGCATAGGAAGTCATTTCTTCACACAACCGCGCCCTGTATAGTTATGGGTGATTCCAGAGCAGGAAACACGGTCCCTGAAAGTGCAGCATGCTGAAAGTCCACACAGTCTTATGATAAGGTCAGTGACTGAGAAATGAAGGGAAGTTGTGAGATTTCCTGAGAAAACCATCTGCCAAATCTGTCACGCTGACTGTTAGGATAATAGATAATAGCTGGTGACCAGAGAAAAAATGTCACAGTGCTCTTTTTAATAGGTTTAAAGCTTCAGGAACTGAATAAGAGCTCTTGTTGGTTTGTTTGTTTTTGCCCATGAGTACAATATCTTTTTAGTTTGGTATTCATAAGCAAATATGTTAGCTGAAGGAATTAATTAGCTCAGGTCAGATGATAAAGTCTGATATGGCTACTCTGAGTCTAACAGGCCATCCGAGACCTGGATGCAAAAATGTTGGACAGCTACTGAGAAGGGTCCTAAGCAGGGTACGGAGCCTGTGAGCTACACTCTTTGGAGAATGAGTATGTTCTGAAAAGCTCTGGGCATGCTTCTGAGCTGGACAGGGAGAGGACTGAGTGAGTGGAATGAGAAGTCCCAATCTGGAGCCTCCTGAGTCTCCCCACACCACTCATGGATAGGCAGAACCCCCACATGCTGCAGTTGTGTCCCCCACACCTACACAGGGGGTATACAGAGAGTCCACCATCTCTTCCCTTCTCCTTTTGTGGGCCTGGAGTCTAAATTAATCCAAACTGAAGTTCACCCACTTATTTTGAAGCATGGCACTCTTGGGGGAGGTGCGGAATGCCCTACAGGTTGATTTCTTCTCACTCTGGCTTTGAGGGCTGTAGAAAAAGCCAGTGGATTATCAGGAAGCAAATTGAAAATTTGCAATAATGGGGGCTGCAGAATGGTTTAGCAGTTGGACCACTTGCTGCACAAGCATGAGAAGCAGAATTCAGATCCCAGCACCCATACAAGAAGTTTGGTGTAGACTCACATGCACCTGTACTGTTGGGGGGGAGGGTGGAGCTAGGAGCATTGTTAGGGCTTGCTGCCTCCCAGCCTAGCCAGAAACATGACCTCCAGGTTCAGGGAGAGACCCTGCCTCAAAGTTATAAGGCACAGAATCATAGAAGTCACCTAATACTTTGGCCTCTGTGTGCACATAAAGGCACACATATGTGTACAATACACACATACCCACTCATACCTCCCCCCATGCACAAAGTAATAATAATTTAGAGCACCAGACTAGCATTTTTCTCCACCTAGCAGTAGTAGCTGCCCCTGTTCCTGACCCCATTTCATTCTGACTTCGAAGTTAACTGTCTATTTGATCAGCCTCAAGTCACCATCAGAGTCCTGGGTCCCCAGGATTAAGGACAGCTTGGCCTGGTTAGATTCAGATGTGATGGTTTTGAAGGTGCAAGAAAATGGTTGTTTCCCCACAGCTCCCTTCCACATTGTCCTCCTCGCTGGGCTTTGAGGTGCCCAGGGCTCTTACTGTCTCAAGAACCAGCCTCTGAGAACAGATCTTGCCTGGCGCAGGGGTGCGGAGAAGGAAACCACTTGGGAAGCCTCTCTGACAAACCAGTGCCCTGCCCAGAGGTTTACGGGCTTGCTATTCTCTCAGATGTCCTCTGTCATTGGCAGGCTGCTCCAAAGAAAATACGCTCTGAACTGTATGTCAGCCGGGACCTCGTGATCTCCACCATAGAGGTCCCAGGCCCTTCTCGGGAACCCCCAGCCTCAGTCATTGCTCTCTGCTGAGGCGCTCGGTGAAAGCTCACTCCCAAAAGCTGTGCCCTGCTGTGCTGCCACCAGATGCTTGATGTGGGCACAGTCTGCAGGCCAGAGTGCACTTAAAGTAGAATGTCAGGCACCAGCACCATCCTTAGTGCTCTACAGCCACCTCCTGAAAAGCAATTGGTTCAGGCCTTGAGCCTCACCTTTCCTCCCTCTCCTCATCCCAACACCCTCAGTTTCTAAGGTAAGCCTCTTCTCCTCTTTGCTACCCCTTCTCTACAGCAAAACACATTTCTTCCAAGTGTTCATGGTCTTGCACAGCTTTGCTTCTCCGCAGACCCCTTACTCTGGTATTTTCACAGTTGCAGAACATTTCCCATCTAAGAGACTTTGATCTCTCTGCTAAGTAGGAAAGTTGACCTACAACCTACCAGAATCAGCCAGAATCCTGCCTCAGTTCCATTCCATCTATCCTGTATTTCTCAGCTCCTTTCTATGCACTGTACTAGCCTGAGAGACAGTGGAGTTGAGGAGGTAAAAACATAATCTGCTCCCTATGGAGTATTTAACTAATGGAGACACCAGACATAAAGTTCTTCCTGAACCTCAGTCTTTCTCCATTATAAAGCAGGAATAAAAACATTGAGCCAGAGGCTGGAGACATGGCTCAAGAGATAAGAGCACTGTCTGCTCTTGCAAAGGACCTAGGTCTGATTCTCCGGATCTATGTGGTGGCTAAAGGCTAACAACCATAGGTAACTA
Organism: Rhizomys pruinosus; assembly: GCA_009823505.1. Lineage (NCBI taxonomy): Eukaryota > Metazoa > Chordata > Mammalia > Rodentia > Spalacidae > Rhizomys > Rhizomys pruinosus. Next base: position 1,917,368 of record VZQC01013003.1, on the reverse strand, counting down.
CAGTTCCAGCGGCTCCAGCACCCTCTTCTGGCCTCTATGGGCATTGCACATGCATTGTGCCCTTACATGCATACAGGTAGACTTTCATATACATTAAATTAATTAATTAATAACATAATAAATGAATATTATGTCTAAAAAACATTAAGCCATTCAAAAATACCACATATCGTATAATTCCATGGTTTGAAATGTTCAGAACAGGTGACTCCAAGAGGCCAAAAGTAAAGTTGAACATTCCAAGGGCTAGAACAGAAAGGGTGTGATTGCTGATTGACACAGAGTTTCTCTGAGGGGTGAGGAAATGCTCTGAACTTACCTTCTACTCAACTCTGTAAATAAACTAAAAACCACTGAACAGTGTCAGTACCACAGCAAATTTAATTTAGGAATCTAATTTACTATTGTAATAATCTAGAATTATGTGATGTCTCATTCCTCAAAACAGTAAACTTTCCAATTAGCAGAAGTGGTGGATTTTACAAGCAGGAAAAGGCTAGGCACATATAAATGAAATAAAAGTCTATCAGTCAGTTCAGGGTTAAATAAAAGGTGTCTTCCTTATTGTATCAGCTCAGGTACACAGGTCTCTGTCTCAATGACTGTGAACTTCCTGGTTTCTTGAAAACTTTCCCATTTCAAAGGTTTGTTTGTTTGTTTTTGAGATAGGGTCTACCTGTAGCCCCACCTAGCCTATAACTCCCTATGTAGACCAAGCTGGCTTTAATCTCATAGAGAGCTACCTGCCTCTGACTCTAAATGCTAGGATTAAAGGTGTGTGCCACCATGTTCAGTAGAAGTTCTGTTTTGTTATGTGGCCTTTTTTTTAATGTTTTGCCTTTGTCCCCTGAGTGTTGTGATTACAGACCTGAGCCACCCACAGCCAGTAAGAGAGGCTCTATTCTGGATTGGCTTGTCTAGCCCAAATAAGGTCCTTCTGTGAATTTTAATTAAAATAAGTAGACTTTAGAGGTTGATATGTGAATTGTATCTCAATAAAGCTGGTCTTTCAAAGTAACATTTAAACAAAATGAAGGCTGATCCTCAGTACCTATTAGGTCTTTCTGTTTACAAAGTATGGTCCTTTCTTTCCCATCACCCTGTCATCTTCACACAAAGAAGAGGAAGTTGTTATGGATTATCCATCTTTTTATAGAAACTTGCCTACAAGAAACTAGCCTCATACAAGTTGAATCCAGATGCCAATCCTGACTCTTAGTTCATTGATATTCCACCACCTCACAAGGAGCCCCCAGCTGTCTGGACCCAAACACACATCCCAGGCAAAATGTAAAGGCACACAGGAAAGAAGCCAGTAACTTGTACAAAATGGGTTAAAATTCCAAATAGAACATAGCCAAATGCATTAACATAGGATGGGCGCATCTCTGAGGGAAGGACACAGTGATAGAAAGTGACGTCGTCCTGGGGTGGGGGTGTTGACTCTTACTGGTTTCCTGGCAAGTGCGCAGAGTTGCTGGGGTGACATCATGACAATGGGCCATAAACCAACCTGTCCTCTCCAGTCAAGAACAAAAGGGGACAAGTTTAAGGTACAAAACCAAAGGACAGAGAGGAATTCAGTTAGAATGTATGTAAACTTAAACAAGGTTTGCTGGGAACAGCTAGCCCTTCTTCATAGAATTAGGAAAAAGCTCTATCTTCAAACCTGGCTACATGTTGAAGTGACCTGGCACCAAAGGTTCTGCTCCGCAGACATCCCATCCTAGACATTCCAGATCCACTGGTCTGAGATCTAGCACTGAAGGTTCTGCTCCACAGACATCCCATCCTAGACATCCCAGATCCACTGGTCCGAGACCTGGCATCGAAGGTTCTGCTCTGCAGACATCCCATCCCAGACATTCCAGATCCACTGGTCTGCAATCTGGTTTTCACAGCAGAGCACTTGCTTCATCTTAGTCTTTTAAGCTTTTTTTCCAATTGACAAATAATTGTTCAGTGGTATTTTGAACATGCTTCCACTGTGGAATGTTGACATCAATAAGTAGACTGTAATGTTCAGTCGAGGTTAATGACTATGAACTGCTCTCACCCAGGGTTCTATACAGTGAATCCCCCATGGCCTAGGCTACCAGGCATGTCTAGCCTTTTTGTCATGGCAACATGATATTGGTATCTACAGTGTTCATACTCAAATCCATACAGTCAAATTACCAAAAAAAGTAATTATCGAAAGTTCCATGATCTTTATGTAAGTTACTGATTTTTATGTTGGGCCTCAGGCCAGAGGTTGGACATGCCTATTAGACCAACTCATTTGAGGTCTAGCAGACTTTAGACAGGGAACTAGCATGTATTTCATGGGGGACTTGGGCAAAGTAAATTTTGCATACATTATAAAAATAATAGATGCAAGTAATGTTCTATTCCATGTAGTAGAAGAGTGCAGCCATCTGTTGAGTGGTGATAAGGATTTATTACACTACCTGGCACTGATCACCTGTGTAATCTCCTGGGAACCTTGGGCCCAGTTTTCACCATCTACTCACAGTTATTAGCACAAAGGGATCACATCACCTTCCTGGCAGAACATCAGTCAGAAAGATTTTTCCAGCCTGTAAAGTCTGGCAGTACAGGATCCTCTGGCCATTGTGAAACTTATCTTAGTTTCAAATAGGTACCTCAGGGAGGGAAGTTTGCCCAGCGTAAGCTGAGTAGACTATTCTCTTTGAATGTTAGGTGGTTTATGTGTTTGAAGTTCCCAGACTGACTGCAGCCCCTAGCTCCTCCAGCATAAGCAGAGTGAACCGATGAAGGCAGAGGTCCAGTGCTTCATGGGAGTCCCCAGAGCTGCCTGTGGGAGCACTGGCCTTGTGACCCTCTCACTCAGCCAGCCAGGACTTTGGAAAAAAATAACCTCAGCTTTAGGTTCCATTTCAGAAGCCACCTTCCCCTTTGCAGGGCTCCAAGCTGAGTTATGGTCAGAGTCTGGAGAGGAATAGCAAGTCACCCTAGCATTGGTCCTGATGGGAGGAAGGCATGGCTAAGCCTGTGTTCCAGGCAAAGTACTTCATACCTGCAGCCCATAGCTATGGCCCAAGTTGGGAAAACTCAGGACCGAAGCATAAATGTTCTTTTTTCCTCCCATCTCTAAAACATAGAGATAGCTCATGTGGCTTAATTATACCATTTGGAAGCAAGAGAGCTGACAGAAAAAAAGCTGCAGAAGACAGGCCTGAACCCGGTGATCAAGTGTAATCAGTTTGCAGTGTCGGAAGATTTCAGGCATTTACCCAGGTGCTCAAAGGAGGGGACATGGCAATTTATGGCCTTTCTTTGCCTTCTCCTTATTTTTCTGATTCAGAAAGTAGTCATCACAGAATCTATGGGGATTGGCAGCTTGCTCAGGAAGTATAAGATAGGAGAAGGGGAACTCGTTCTTGAAAATTACATTCATGCCTGAATAGGGCAACTCTGGTGGCTTCCGGGCAGCATCTCCTCGGTAGAGGAGCCTAAAATCCCTTCAGTTTCTACCTTGTGTTGTAACCTGAGGCCAGCAGTCACATGTCCCCATTAACTGCCTTTGAGTGTGTTAAAAGGACAGTTCATAGGAGTCGCTGAAACTAATTGCACAGTTAGGTCTGAAAAGAAGCATTTTTATGCAATGAGGAATTAAATTTCCATTAAAAAATTATCCCTGTGATTCGCAGAAACAGGAGAGGTGCTTGGAACACTCAGTGACCAATTTGTCAGCAGGGCCTTTTCAAACTCTGAAATTCAAATCACTTCTCTGAAACATCCTGAAAATAAAAGTATCCAATGCTAAAATAATAAATTGTAGAATGTGAATCAGAAATGTAACTTTGCCTGGGGCAAATAACCATGTTTCCAGTTCAAGAGTTTTTAAAAACACAAAGAAAGAAGAACTTTTACCTGGAGATTGGGTGGTTAGGAGAGAGGATAAATTGACAGATACATGATATTTGTAGGATGAGGTAATGTAAAAATATCATTCTCTCTCCTCTCTTGTCAGATTTGCTTTAAAGGTAAACCAAATCCTAAATTCATAGAGTTCTAGACTGTTAATGTCAGAAGTGAACTGATATGGGTCTGGGGGTGGTTCAGTCACTAAAATATTTGTCTTATAAGCACACAGACCTGAGTTTAATCCCAAGAATAAGAGTAAAAAACCATCATATTTCTTCATTAATTTTTTAATTTTTGTGAATGTTATATCATACATTTTGATTGTATTTAGACCCTCTGGCCTATCTGAACCCTTCATTCCCGCCCCACCCAATTTCATGTACTCTGTTATAAATATTATGGTCTGCCAAGTCAAATTTGTGTCCCCAAATGCCCTTCAGTGTGGGGCCATCCACTGGACCCTGGCCAAAGTAAATGCATGCACAATATAAAAAGGGATTAAAAGGAGTTACTCTATAACAGGGATATTGCCCTCACTAGACACCATAGGCTAGCAATGAAAAAGCCCAGTGCTGGGAATGGACTCCTTCTTTTGAAGCCGTTGGCCAGGGGTCCCTCAAACAATACTGGTCATTGCCCCTGCTCTTGGGTTATGCACCAAAACTTGATGGTAAGACCCTATGGCTGAAGATACTTCAGACATGAGCTGTAAAACAACCAAGGAGAAATCAAGCTTGTGCTGACCTCAAAGCTTCACCTCTACTGGCTAGCTAGCTTCCATAGTACTCCCGGAAGACAAGAGTACTCATGACCCTTGCCCAGCTGGGAATCCTGTGAGCTACAGCAACAAGTGGCCTGGAAGATAAACTATCCTATTTTTAATCCCAGTGCTAGGGAAGAGGAAACAGAGGGACCCCCCCCCCGGCTTGCTGTTCTAGCCTAGTTGGTGAGCTCAGGGAGGACCCCACCCCCACCCCCCGGCTTGCTGTTCTAGCCTAGTTGGTGAGCTCAGGCCAATGAGAGGCCCTGACTCAAAGGAAGTAAACAGCGTTCCTGAGGATGATACCAAAGATTGGCCTCTTGCCTCCACACACTTATATACACCTCCTTACACACACACACACACACACACACACACACACACATTTTTTAAAAAGAAAACTGATTAGGGCCTTCAAGCTGCTCAGTAGGAAGGACCCAGGGCCTGGTCAGTGTGGAGCTCTTAAATCCATAACTCATCAGAAAGCAAATGTAACTAAATTCATGTTTCATACAAAATTTGCCCATTTACGGTTCCACCTGAAACTTTTATTGACATGAGGTAGATTCATAGCATGGAATGAGCAGAACTTTGCTACTAGTGATTTTTTATAACAGCTTTATTAAGATAGAACTCACATACCATAAAATTTACTCTTTTAAAACATGCAGTTTGGTGGTTTTTAGTATATATACAGAAATACACAACCATCACCACAATCTAAATTTTTAACATTGTCAGCACCACTGAAAGAAACCCCATGTGTGTTAGCAGTTGTCCCCCATTACTCCCTCCCTCCCTGGCCACCAGCAATGCACTTTCAGTCTTTATAGACTTGCCTATTCTGGACATTTTATATCAGCATAATCATACAAGACGTGACAGTTATGTCCTGCTTCTTTCTCTTAGCATGATTTCATTCATCCGTGTTGTAGCCTTAGAACCTCATTCCTTTTCACAGCCTCCCATTGTATGATCTTTTTTTAATGTGTATGAATGTACTGTCTGCATGTAGGTTTGTGCACCCGTGTTGTGCAATGCCGCAGAGGTCAGAAGAGGGCATCAGATTTAACTCCTGGAACTGGAGTTAAAGACGGTTCTCAGCCACCATGTGGATGCTGGGGATCAAACCCGGGTCCTCTGCAAGAGCAGTCAGCGCTTTTAACCACTAGGCCATCTCTCCAGCCCCATGTATGATCTTTTTAATCTGTTGTCAACCAAGGGACATTTTTTTGCCCTTTGAGTCTATTACGAATAATTACTACATTACATTTGTTTACAAGTTTTTCTGTAAATGTGCTTTAGTTATCTAAATTACTGTATGACTAAGTAATTCAAATACAAGGGTACATACCTTATATTTGAATTACTTAGTCATACAGTAATCTTTTGAGGAACTGCAATAATTTACCAAAGTGGCTGCAACATTTTACATTCTCATCCTGGAACCTCAGACACCATATCTGAGACAACATCATAGAAAGAAGGAGAAGCATATCACAGCACCTGCCACCCCGGCTCCATAACCATGGAAGGTTGTGTTTTGTTGTAGGGTAAGGATAGAAGCAAGAGTTGCAGCAAATACCAGGGCACGTGCACACAGTCCTAGATGCTGGACACCTGCATAGTCCTTACAGGTTTACAGCTGACTTAGAAAAATCTGTAGTCTGTACCATAACCTGCTTTAGAGGAAGTTCTCCATCAGCATGCAGTGAGCTCCCAGGGCACTATAACTGGGAGCCATCTTGAGAATGAAGCAATCCTCTGAGTTGGGACTGCAGTAGCCATCAGAAGCCCTATAACTACCCATCTATCTCAGTCGGCCTTCAATTGCTGTGCTAAAAACACTGACCAAAACCAACCTGGGGAGGGAAGGGGTTATTTCATTTTGTATCTCGCAGGTCACAGTTTATCACTAAGGGAAACCAAAGCAGGAACTCAGAGCAGGAGCCTGGAACACAAGACCATGGAGGATCACTGTTTACTGGCTTGCTGCTAAACCCGTGCTCAGCCTGCTTTCTTATACAACATAGGACCACCTGTCCAGGGGTGGCACTGCCCACAGTGGCTAGGCCCTCCCATATCACTCAACAATGAAGAAAATGCCCCACAGACATGACCACAGGCCAATGCAATGGAGACAGTTCTTGTGTTGAGGTTCCTCCTACACAGTGTGGCAAGTTGACAACCGAAGCTCTCCAGCACCCTATCTTGACACTCCACCAACATGCTACTGCAAGGGCCCAGCAGGGCTGCCTCACGACCCTGACTTGATTCCGCATAGTGGCTATGACCAAGTCCCCTGGGATTCCTGCAGTGGATGGACAGGTGTTATGAATCAGAGAAGAACACAGTGTAACACTCTCAAGAACCAGGAGATAAGGGTGCCTTAACTCTGAGACTAGGGATCTTGAGCAGCCTCATAGGGATTCCCAGTGGTGTGCAGAAGGAAGGTAGCCATACACTTCCCACCACTCGGATCGCTGAACCGCACGCAGACATCCGTTACTGACAGGATGAGGAGGATCAGCTCAGATCTTGTCGCTGCCCCACCCATAAAGGTGTGCTGAGGGGGCCTTGAGCAGCTCTCTGGCCCCACCTGTCTTCTTGTCCCTGGCATACACAGTAGCTAAAAGACTAGAGGGACAAAAGCCATGGTTCCAGCCATCACCTCACAAATAGTCACATGTGACCAGAGAGAGCTAAGAATAACTGCCTGGTGCCAGCCCCAGTCCCTGTGCCAGCCCTAGGCCTGCCTGTTCCCAGGCACACACATTGGTACTGTTAATGAGAACCACTGCAGTTCCTCCCATCAACACACTATGTCCATCCACCCCCTTTGTACATACTTCTGTCAGTACTGAGTGTGTCTGCAGGGGAGAGCACAGTTCCCATCTCTGCCCCTCCCTTACACCTACACCACCATGGACTTTGGAGGACACTGCTGGGGCTGACAGTACCAGAGGTGATTGCTGGTACTATGTTATTAGCACTGCATTAGAAACATACATGGCCCACATGGAGCTACTACTCTTACAGAAGTGGCCACACAGTGAGTACCCTGCACCTACTGTTGCCTACTCCACACCTACTTAAAGCACCAGAGTGTAGTCCACAGAAACAGTGAGTCTTTGACTCTGCTCTGGTCCATATTATGCCCATGACTTTAATTCTAGACAAATAGAGAGGCTTTCTACACCATAGTGCCCATGCAGAAATAAGGGCAGGATTGCATTATTATAAGCTGACACCCCAAGACACACCTTTAGGAACATCACTACATAGCCACCCCAGAAGAATGGAAGAGATACCTGAACAGAGACTCTCAGCACAGGAACACAAGAAACATTAATAAGACACCTCATAAAGAGCATAAGAGCTTTCAAGTAATGGGTTTCAAAGGGCTTAAAATGGACAAAATGCCAGGTAAAGAAGGTAAAAGGATACTTATATCAAGTTCCATGAGAACTCAGAGAATAAAGGTAGTCAGATGAAATTAGGAAGATAATTTAGGTTCTGAATGAGAAATCCAGAAGAGAGATTTTAAACAGGAACCAAACAGCAATCTTGCAAAAGAAGAGCTCTGCCTTAGCTTTCTGGGTTTGCTTTCTATTGTGTGATTAAAACACTGACCAAAACCAACTTGGGGAGGAGTTTATTTGGCTTACAGATTACAGTTTACCATTAAGGAAACCAAGGCAGGAACTCAGAGCAGGAGCCTGTTACACAGACCATGGAGCAATGTTGTTTACTGGCTTGCCCCCCTGGCCTGTGCTTAGCCTGCTTTCTTATAAATACAGGACCACCTGTGCAGGGGCAGCACTGCCCACAGTGGGCTGAGCCCTCCCACAGCACTCATCAATCAAGGAAATACCTCACAGACACAGCTCCAGGCCACTCCGATGGAGGAAATGCCTCACAGACACAGCTCCAGACCACTCCGATGGAGGAAATGCCTCAGTTGAGGTTCCCTCTACCCAGGTGTCAAGTTGACAGGAAAGCTACCCAGCACAAGTTGACAGGAAAGCTACCCAGCACGAGCTCAGTAACTCGAAAGCATCCAGTTGAAACTCTCAACATACTAAAAGGCAGTGAAGAATTTCTGAACCCAAAGACAAGTCTCTTATTTTTCCTCAAGACAAGGTCTCACTATGCAGGCAGGCTACCCTTGAACTCAGGACCCTCCTGCCTTCACTTCCTGAATGCTGGGATTACAGGCATGTGCCACCACCTCCAACAAAGACACTGTTAAATGACAAATGTCCACATTTTGAAGACAAGTGGGGAAAAACATATTCAATGAAATAACAGAAAACTTTCCTAATATTGAGAAAGATACAGACATACAATGCAAGTGAGGTTTGTAGGATTCTTTTTTTTTATAATTTTTTTTAATTTTTATTTATTTATTTTATGTGTATGAGTGTACTGTCTGCATGCAGGTTTGTGCACCCATGTCGTGTAATGCCGCGGAGGTCAGAAGAGGGCGTCGGATTCCCCTGGAACTGGAGTTCTCCTGGAATTGGAGCTTCGGACGGTTCTCGACCGCCATGTGGGTGCTGGGGATCGAACCCGGGTCCTCTGCAAGAGCGGTCGGCGCTCCTAACCGCTAGGCCATCTCTCCAGCCCAGTTTGTAGGATTCTAAATACACATGATCAGGAAAGGTCTTTGCCTTATTTTAAGATTTGAGATTGTGAAAATACAAAACAAAGAAAAGCTTCTAAAATGTTTACGAAAAAGTTACCAGCTTACATTTGAGGATATCACTGTTAGTCCAACAGCTTATTACTGATCAGAAGCTTTACTAGCTAGGGGGTCATATGATGACATATTCCAAGTTCTGAAAAGAAAATAACTTCCAGGCTGGTGAGATGGTTCAGCTAGTAAGGGCACTTGCTGCCAAGTCTGATTGCCTGAGTTCCATCCCAAAACCCACGTGATAGAAAAAGAGAACAACCAACTCCCACAATTATCCTTTACACATGTCTGACACACTTCTGCTCCACCACCCCCAAATAAGTAAATGTAAAAATAAAAATTAAAAAGAACTTACTGCTGGACTTCAAAGAAGAAAGAAAATAACTGTCAAGCAGGAGAACTAGACCCTGTAAATCCATCCTTCAGATATAGCAATACAGTGCTTTAAAGAAAACCAGACTGACCACCATACTGGCCTTACAAAAGGTGCTTAATGGAGCCATGCCTCTAGAAGTGAAAGAGAAGATAGCTATTACCAAGAAAGCAAATGAAAGTAAGAAGTGCCACTAGAAGAATAGACACACGAAAAGAAATGTGAACGAATCAAATATTATCTGTACAGCAAACAATCAAATGACAGAGGTGAACACAAGGGAAGAGAAACCTGAAAAGCCAGACATATGGCACAGGCCTGTGATCCCAGCTCAGAGATGAGAGGCAGGAAGATTCCAACTTCAAGATCAGACTACATATTATATTCTCGACCAGCGAGGAGAACAAAAGAAGAAAAACAGAAAGACTATTCAAAACCCCCTGAAGATGATCGACAAAACGACAGGAGTAAATCCTTATCAACTATAAGTACGAATATAAATGGATTTAGCTGTCTACTTCAAAGATGCAAGCTGAGTGAATACATTAAAAATTATCCAACAATATTCTACTTATAAGAAATTTCTTACACTAGTAAATAAATTACATTGTCTGAAAGTTAAAAGATGGGACTCACTCAACTCTCACTAATGAAGCTTCCTCATCCAACAGAGGGCCCAGGACACCAAGGGGTAAAAATGGCCAAAGTATGGAGATTAGGAGTCTGTAAAGGGCGGGTCCTCAGACAGGACTCCGACATTAAGCTTCACTCACCCTGGGCTCAGGGACCATTTCAGAAGAGGGACCAGAAAGATTGTAAAAGCCAGGGGGGAGGTATATGACCATATGGAATAGAATCATACAAGCTGGTTTTCTTAAAGCAAGGGATTCTGGGTGGGCTGACTAGACCTCAATGGATGAACTCGCGCTAAGGAATGTCTAGGGATGCCAACTTGACAAATGGGCCTTTGCACAATGAGAGAGTATATGAATTCCAGTGGTGAGCGGGGTCCATGGAAGGATGCTGATGGGGACGGGAGTATAAGGGAGATTAAGATCAAAATGTTCTGTATGAAATACACAGAAGATCAGTTTAAAATGGGAGGAGATGGAAAATGATGCTCCAAGCTAATTTTAAAGGCAAGCAGGAGTAGCCGAGCTTATACTGGGGAAAACAAGAATTTAAAGAAAACAATTGTGATGCTTAATGAAGGTAACTATATAATGATCTGACCTCAATTCATATGAAGATATAGGTTTGTGTGCACCTAATATCAGAGCACCAATTTTATAAAACAAACACTACTAAAAGTGTTAAAGAACTAACTGGTCTGTAATTCCCAGAGGATATTGAACATTCTCCTTCTAGGTATTTTCTTCTCCATTTGCCTTTATGTAGAATGCCTGTTTTAATCCAGTTTAAATGATCTTACTTTTATCATCCAAAGTGAGGTGATTGAAAGTCAAAGAGGATGGGAGTAGTAGCTATGCCAGGACAGTGGGCAGAAATTGAAACTCTGCAGACAAAATCACGGCTTTGAGCCCCTCCCCTAGAGTCACACACCCATGCTCTCCTCTAGGGTGGGTGCTGTCTTCCTCCTCCTAGGGCCACTGTAGTAGTTATTTTTATATCCCTATGACCAAAATACCCAACAGATACCACTTAAGGAAGGGAATATTTCTATGACTCCTGGTTATAGAAGGTTTAAGCCCATCATGGAAGGGAAAGCATGATGCAGCCACTCGGTCCATGATGGCGGAAGTGTGACAGGCCATCCCCACTTTAGTGGGTCATGAAGTAGGGACCAAAATAGGAAGTAGATGAGGAAAACATATGCCCCAAGGACCTGCCACCAGCCAGCCACTTCCTCTATCTAGACCTCACCTCTGTAAACTTCCAGCACCTTCCAAAATAACCAGCTAGAGATTAAGCATTCAAAACATGGAGCTGTGAGGGAATTTCAGATTCAACCCATAACATGCAAACTTTCCCAAGAAGATCTGCTCTCGACTCCAGTGAACCCACAGCCCAAGTTGGGCAACCATTCTGCCTCCTGTGCTGGCACAGGGTTACCCGTCTCATTCTCCCCACTATACCACAGGCTTCTCAGAATCAGAGGTCACATGAGGGTGCATGGTACTTCAGAGGAGGTTAATCAGTTCTCATGACATTCAGGAAATCCTGTTGACTGGACGTTCAAGGTAAACTGAGCCAGGAGAGAAGCCTCCTCTAGAGGCCTGTAAGGAAGAAGTCATTAAGGCAGTTCTCCAACCTTCATACTCTCCCTGTTCTGCCTCTTGATTTTCCTGCACAAAGCTCAGATTGTTGCTAATACACAGCTAATGCATAAGGACACATCATCCAATCACCTCTTGATATTCATGGGCATTAGTTCCAGGACCCCCTGCAGATATCAAAATCTGTAAATGTTCTAGTCCCTTATATAAAATGGCATAGTATGTATATAGACCTAACACATCCCTCCATACACTTTAAATGATCTTTACATGACTTAAAATATATAATATAATTAATATAACATAATATAATATATGCAAATAATCATACCCTATTGTTTAGGGAATAACAAAACATTTGTTCAGTATATAGATGCAATGCTCATATTTTTGTGAAATTGGTTGGATGTAAGCAGGTAGAACCCAGGAATGTGGAAGGCTGGCGGCATCTTCAAGAATCCCAGGGTGCTAATGAGCACAGATATCAGAATTCTGCTCAGCATACTTTGCGAGGGAATATCTACAGTGAATATACCTGTGGCTCAGAACCCTGATTCATTTCTAGTCCAAACCCCTCTCAGTCTGATTTCTTACCATTAAGACCCCTCATCCGCTGTAATTGCCATGATAAAAGTTGTGTTTAGATGTCATAAAGCTGACATTTTCTTCTGTCTTCCAGGATCAGTACAAGTTCTGCTATGAGGTAGCCCTGGAATACTTGAATTCTGGCTGACTGCATTGACAGCTCTGTAGAGGATCCTTTCCCACCACAAAGCCAAGACAGTCCACGGCATTTGTGTAGATGAGATGAAGACTTCTCAATACGCTTGTTTTGCTTTGCATAATTGGCTCTTTTTAAGAGCCCAGGAAAGTGTTTATAAAACTGCTTGCACTGCCCAATTCCCAGTAATGCCGCTGCCTGACAGAACACAGCCTACAGTCACCAGAGACTGTACTCCTCGCCACTGGCCTGTTAGAGCAGTGTAGACATCTGGTCAACTGAAGAGCACAATTATATTCTTATGAAGGAATTTGTACCTTTGGGGTATTTTTTTGTGGCCCGTGACCCTTTGTCATTGTTACAATTGAGTGTATGTTTTGTTCTGTGGAGAATGCTACCTGGCATTATGATAATATATTCTTTTAGTTAATATTTGTATTTTAACATGTTGCATATTATATAGCTTTCCAGAACTAACAGATAAAGGTGTAATGAACAAAGATACGTTGTATGAGTTGTTGTTTCTATCAGATTTGTATCGTTTCCAAGAGAAAAGCTTCAGAGGCCTCAGTTCAAAATGTAGCCTGCTCAGATTTCACAGATCCAAAGCTTTTCCATTTGTTTATATTGTAAATATTTTTGATTTCATCAAATTATTTATTCATTAAAAGAAATTTTTGTGAAGCACAGTGAGTGACAATCATTTTTTATTAAGCCCAAGAAATGACTTACTGTATGATATTACCTTTTGTGAATTATCAATCAATAAATGATGACCCTGACCAAAGTCATGCTGTATTGCTGGTGACCCAGTGACAGGTGATGGAAGCCACAACCCTCAGATCATTATAGTCAGGGAGAGACTGCACCTAGAACCTTGTCCTCCTCTGTCATTCTTTTTCTTAAATATTTTATTTATTATTTTTATTTTATGAGTATATTACTTGCATGTAGGTAGGTGCACCTATGTTGTGCAATGCCCATAGAGGTCAGAAGAGGGTATTGGAGTCCCCTGGAACTGGAGTTATGGATGGTTGTTAGCCATCATGTGGATGCTGGGAACAAAACCCAGGTGCAAGAGCAGTCAGTGCTCTTAATGGCTGAGCCACATATCTGGAGGCTAGAGGTCCATGTCCAAGGGACTGAGTCTGGTGAGGACCTTCATGCTCTGTTACAACAAGGTTGACAGGCAAGCACAGAAAGGAGACACAGCGCAGACGCAAAAGAAAACCTTTGTACTAAAGCCTCTCCCGTGACAATGCACTTAATCCACTGAGATCCACCTGTTAAAGGTCCCACATCAAACACATTAGAAGAAATTAACTGTCAGCATGAGCTCTGGAGGAGACATTCAAAACCTAGCAGTTGGTTTGCCCAGTCAGGTAAAGCTGGGGCTCTGGAAAGGGAACCCTTGTAAGAACACTAGGATTGCCATCACAGCCTGCCCTGAGCTTAGGGAATGTGCTGTGGAGCTCGCCTTGGGGCATGAATTCTGAGCTGGCTTCACAGGCTGGACAAATGCCAGGGAGGGATTTTTCTGACCAGCAGCAACAAGTTCCTTCCTGTTTCACCTCCCACAACCTTTCACACCTAATTTAAACCTAAAATGTGCTGAGAGAACAACTTTTTTTTCTATCACTTTTTTATTTTTTTTTCATTTTATAACAATAAGTAATAATTTATGAGTACAAGCATCCTTCATGTAAAACCAATTTGCAAGCAGTTGTGCCCAAACCCACACAGCCCAAGTGTCCCACCATCCAGCTGGGGGGCTTGTATGTTCAATCAAGTTGATCAAATAAGTGTCTAGTCTATATTGCTGTAGTTTTACCATTCACCCCAATCACAGCCCTTACATTCTACCATGCCCCCTCTTCCGCAGATTGTTCCCTAGGCTTAGAAAAGGGGCATGGGTGGACAAGAAGCAAAACAGTCTACTTTCTCTGGAGCTGTCGTTTTGGACTCTGGTCAATTCTGGCTGTTTCCTTTCATGGGCTTACAGTTTGTCCAGGAATAACCTTTCAGTCCTACTAATGAAGCACAGGCAATTAGATATATAGGTATTTAAACAGTACTAATTGTTATGGTAGGTTACTTTGGTATAGACACAGATATGTGGATGGTATGTTAATCTATGAATTACATTTTTTCCTGTAAAATGTGATAGGGTCTTACTGTGGCTTATAACGTCTCCTAACTGCTAGAGGATGTAAGCTTGTGGCATCAGCCATGGGTTATTCCTCCAAGGAGAGAGCTAATAGCCAATTAGATTTGGGATATGCGGGCATATGGCTGCCACTGCTACACAGTATTTCCAGGCAGGTGAGGTGTAGCTGGTGCTGACGGAGGAGTCTTGCTTGACTCAAGGAGACCTATATTTGCTTTATTGGTTTAGTGGCTTTTGGTAACACTCTCTGGTATTCCAGAGACCATCTGTATACTTGCATGTGTGGTCTCCATACATCTTTCCCATGTTTACATCAGGTCTTCGACAGCAGGGCCTTATCGCCTCTCTTCTTGCAGGTATCCCAGTTTAGAGGCAAGGAACCTTTACCTTTTGTGGGGGCTTGGATCCCCTGGCTAACATCTCCTTGGTAGAATAATCCATTGCTGATGTCAGAGCTCCTGTATTAATATATTTTGCTTAAGTGCAGAGCTTAAGGAGACTTTAGTATTATATTTGGTTCTGAATAGAGAATAATCCTTTTCACAGTTCCTATGTCTATTAGTCAATTAAAGAAGGTGGTTTTACTGGTTTTATAAGAGATTACCTCTATGACAGTTGGCTCCAATTTACAGTTAGAGAACGACCTCATCATCACCATATTAAAACTTTGCGTCACCTAGAAGGTAAGTTTCATTAGGACTTATTATAAATAGTTGTTACAAGTAGGACCCACAGAGGGGTTTGATGCCTGTAGCAGTCTGATGCTTTTCTTCCTTTCAATGTTCAGACGGGCCAACCTTTCTGATGGCACTTCCTGGTACATCCTACACCATGCAAAGCTGTGTCTTTTCTTTCTCAGGCGTTAAGTTGGTGACGTTTTGACCTGTGGGAACATACAAATCTTATCCCGTAGTTAGTTTTAAGATTTGAATTGCAAAGTTTTTGACAAAAAGGTTTCATATATATCTGTATCCCCCCTTTTTATTTTAGGTTTTTGTTTTTTGACCCATGAGTCTCAAAACTTTTAAATGATTATACAAGCAGAATATATTAAAGCACAAGAGCTAAACAAGACCATTCCTACCAGAAGGAAAGGTCACTGTGTGTGGAAACACAGTAGCCAAGCACCCTGCTCCATGCTTCACCTCTAAATCGAGGCAGGTATGGTGTGATGGGAGCTGCACATTTAAACTGAGTTTCAAGCTGGGTTAAATAACTACCAATAGCTTATGGAGACCAATTCTTACTGAACAACAATCTGTGTCCAACACCAAGTCCATCCTATGTGGAAATAGGTCCTGTCCACAATATGATCCAGGGAGAGCTGAATTCCACCTGACAGAAGTAACTCATGTTGGAAAACAGTGAAGAACTCATCTAAAGTCACGCCCCCTAGTAGGTACAAAATGCCTCCAGAGCTCCAGGGAGTGTGGAAGACGGCAGTGACCTCCACCCTAGTCACTCTTACTGCAGCGGAAAACCACAGGAAAGAGCGTATGCCAAGACAGGAGACTGGAGCCGTCACTACTGTAACAAATGAGGATTAACCCACTACTACTAGGGAGCTTGGTGGCCAAGGAAGGTGAAAATGGAGGACACTCACAAGAGGACGGAGGTGGACATGAGCATCTAAGGCCTCTATCTGCTAAACTGAGCAGTCTATGTACCCTTCATTGCAACAGTTTCTCAGACCCCTCCTTACAGTGATAGACTCTATCTACCCCCACAAGAACTAGCTGGAGTTGAGCCCAAGTGTAAACTCAGGGCCTCACATAAGGCTCCTCCCAAGAAATGGCTTCCTGCCTTTCTGCTGTTCTTTCATAGGCTCCTAAAAGATCACTTCTTTGAGATGATCTCTCCAGAAACCAGGCTAGGGATGGAAGCACTCATCATGTGCAGCCTGGGCCCTGACAAGGGCAGTGAGGAGACACAAACCAAATCCACAATGAGATGTCACCCCATGCCAGTTGGAAGGGTTATGGTGGTGGATGACCACAAAGAAACAGAGTTGTCCAGGCTCCTGAGAACTCACTTATATGAAGTTCTAGCAATGCTGACAGCATGTACAAGACCCATGGAAATGCAGTGAGACAAAAACCAGCATAGAACTGGAGAAATGGGTAAGAAGCCCCAACCTGAGCTGAGGAACTAAGGGGCTGCTGACCACTGCTGGGCGAGGGGGAGTCGAGCTTCTCCAAGGGACTGACTCTAGATAGGCTGACAAAACCCCAGTGCATGAACTCACAGCAAGGGACACCTGGGTATACAAACTTGACTCAACAGGGTTTAACCATATATGACAGAATGCATGAAATCCAGTGGGTGAGCTATGGGGGAGCAGATCAGGAAGGGGGGTCAAAATATGATTAAGAAACATGAAATGCACAAAAATTTAGTTTAAAAAATCTTAAAGGAAAATGTAATAACAGAAAACCATGGACCATAAACACACTATATTTACATTTTGGGGTAATAAAAATAATGAGTCCGCGGGGTCACAGGGGAGACGCCATAACGCGCCAGGCCAGGTGCCACAAAGGTTCTGATATGAGAGACTTCCTTGCCTTCCCACCCATAGAACAAGGAGAAATATGACAATGATGAGGTCGCTCCCCAACTGTAAATTGGAGACAACTATTGTAGAGGTAATCTCTTATAAAACCGGTAAAACTGCTTTCTTTAATTGACTACTAGACATGGGAACTGTGGAAGGGATTACTCTCTGTTCAGAACCAAATATAATACTAAAGTCCTAGGGCTATGCACTCAGGCAAAATATATTAATACAGGAGCTCTGACATCAGCAATGGATTGTTCTACCAGGTGGATGTTGGCCAGGGGATCCAAGGCCCCACAAAAGGTAAGGGCTCCTTGCCTCTAAGTTGGGATACCTACAGGAGGAGAGGCAATAAGACCCTGCTGCCGAAGACCTGACGTTAACATGGGAGGGATGTATTGAGACCACACATGCAAGTGTACAGATGGCCTCTGGAATGCCAGAGAGTGTTACCAAAGGCCACTAAACCAATAAAGCAAATATGGGTCTCCCTGAGTCAAGCAAGACTCCACCGTCAGCACCAGCTACACCTCACCTGCCTGGAAATACTGTGCAGCAGAGGCAGCCATGTGCCTGTATATCCCAAATCTAATTGGCTATTGGCTCTCCCCTTGGAGAAATAACCCATGGCTGATGCCACAAGCTTACATCCTCTACAGGTTAGGAGATGTTTATAAGCCACAGTACCCTGTCATATTTAACAGGGGGGAAAATTGTAATTCATGAGATTAACATATCCAAACATGTGTCTATGCTAAAGTAACCTACCATACTATTAGTGCTGCTTAAATAACTATATATATCAATTGCTGTTCTTCATTGTAGGATCGAAAGTGTTATCCTGGACAAACGTGTCAGCCCATGAAGGAAACAGCCAGAATTGACCAGAGTCCCAGTCAACAGCTCCAGAGAGTGGACTGGTTTAACTCTCATCCACTGTGCCCCTTTTCTAAGCCTAGGGAACAACCTCGGAAGAGGGCGTGGTAGAATGTAAGGCTGCGATTGGGGTGAATGGTGAAACTACAGCAAAACACTCATTGATCAACTTGATTGAACAAACAACCTGTCACCCCCCACTGATGTGGGGCTGTGAGTGTTTGGGCACAACAGCCTGCAGATAGGTTTTGCATGAGGAATGCTTGTACTCATGGATTATCACTTATAGCTAAAAATGAAAAAAAAAAAACTGAGAGAAAGATGCAGGACAGTTATGGCAGAATGCATGATCTGGGATGGGGTGGGGGTGGGGGGGGAGGGAAAGGGAAATAAGCCTGAACTGAATTGGAAAAAATGTATGAAATGCACAAAGCATCAATAAAAACTAATTTAAAAAAAATAAAATAAAATAAAATAAAAAATAATGAGTCCACAATATTTCTTCCTGCTGCCATAAAATTTTGTGTTTATTAACCCATGTAATTAAAAACCACATAACAACTGACTGAAACAGTGAACTTTGCTCAAAACAGTCAACTTCCTCATGAAGAATATTGAGAAAGACTGAGAAAGAGATGAAAAGCATGTTTGGCAGAATGCATGAGCTCTCTGGCGGGGTGGGGGAATGGGCGGGAACACGAGTCTAGATTTGTTAAAAAAATAAAAATAAATTTATGTGAAAAAAAAATAAGGATAACGGTCTTGAAAGGGCATTGTTGGAATAAAACATGTGTCAAGTGAAAAAAATAAAAAATAAAAACCACATAACAAAGTATAATACTTTTACATTATACTTATAAACAAATATAAAATTTATAGGAAATTAACAAAATATAACAACTAAAAGAAAATAAGTCTCTTGTCTTGTTTCACCTATTAACTTATTTTCTTCTTTGACTTCTCATGGTCCCTTGCAGAGTTGTTGAGATCTGTGACTTTGAGAACACAGAGAAAAAGCCTCCATCCTTGCAAAGGACAGAAGCCAACCTCTCAGCTGAGTTCCTTCCTCTCTCCTCTCATCCTCTGAGTCCCCCTTTGTTGTGTCTTTTTGAACCTTCCAGACACTTCAGTGCATATGGCTTTTGTGGGAAACAAGACAAGGGCCCACCCGTTGTCCCTGTGAACACAGCATGCCTGCAAAGCTCTCGATCTTGGCCAACCGCACTGGCGATCAGAGAGCACCCGTGAGGCTCCAGCCCTGGACAGCCCTACAAGGACTCCCGCCTGTCCTGGACTTTACTGCCACTGGGCCTGCAGCCACCCCAGCTACCCTGGCAGTCTGTGGACCGGTGCTGTCTCAGCCAGTGAACAGCAAACTGGAACCACATGAGGAATTTCAGAGAAGGAAACAGGTCTGGTGAAAAGTAACCATGGAGCAGACTAGGAGCTCAAGCCTGGTGCCTCAACCAGCGGTCTAGCAGAGGAAAACACAACTCTACAACAACGTAGTCCTTCTTGAGCACTCTAAAAGAATAGTATCCAGAAAGTGATCTGACTGAAGTTCTGACTAGAACTTCATATGAGCGAGTTCTCAGGAGCCTGGACAACTCTGTTTCTTTGTGGTCATCCACCACCATAACCCTTCCAACTGGCATGGGGTGACATCTCATTGTGGATTTGGTTTGTGTCTCCTCACTGCCCTTGTCAGGGCCCAGGCTGCACATGATGAGTGCTTCCATCCCTAGCCTGGTTTCTGGAGAGATCATCTCAAAGAAGCGATCTTTTAGGAGCCTATGAAAGAACAGCAGAAAGGCAGGAAGCCATTCCTTGGGAGGAGCCTTATGTGAGGCCCTGAGGCATCATGGGAATGGAAGACATTATAAAGAAGATGAGAACTGGGATAGCTGGGCAGGACCTGACCTCCAGCAACTCAGAACAGTTCAACGACCCATAGATACAGTTCCAGAGGAAGGATAAGGGACCCTAAAGTTAAGAAACTCACACCACATATCACACACACACACACACACACACACACCACCTATTAGTGCCCTATTGGAACAAGAGGCCCTTCCTTCAGACCTCATGAAGCACCCAAGCAGAATGGGGAACAGGTTGCTACATCTCGACAAAATGTAGAGGTAAGGGAGCTTCTGGGTAAGATAGCTTAGAAGCCATGTCCAAGCAAGTAGCTAATTATCCTTGTGGAAACAAAGGGAATATTTATTTTTTGGCCTTTTGAGACAGGGTCTTCTTGTGGCCCCATCTGGCCTGGAACTTACAGGCTGGCCTTGAACTCACTGAGATCTGCCTGCCTCTGCCTCCCAAGTGCTGGGATTAAAGGCATGTACCACCCCACCTTTACTCCCTAAAATAATCATAACTTGATATCTGTTTGGTGATTAACTATTTTCTGTGATCTATTATGAGAGTGGGTTAACTCCTGGATAGTGACTGTTGCTACAAACAGAACTTAAGCTACAAGGGCAGATGGGTGTCTGGAATACCAGAATAACAGACCAACACGTCAATACAATTATAGCACAGCCTAGTTTCTCCTGAACACCACAAATACCTCCATTGAAAGAAGAAAGGTGACCTGAACAACACATCAGCTCCAGAAAACATCCAACCCCTTAGTAATAGCCATTAATGAAAATGACTTGTACAAAATTCCAGGCACAGAATCCAAAAGAATGATTATAAATATGTTCAAACAAATAAAAGTGAATGTAAATATTTTCCAAGAGAGCACAAACAGCTGAATGAAATGAAGAAGTCAATTCACGGTATGAAAATACAATTCGATAAAGAAGCAGAAATCCTGAGGAAAACCCAAATCAAGAGATGTATGTCCCCCTCTCAAGTTAAAAGTTCTTGGGAAATCCTCACCAAAAGAACAAATCGTGTGGAAGATCAAATATCAGGGGATTGGATCATTCAGTTAAAGTTAATGATAGATTTTTTTTTAATGTATGGATAGAACAAGCAAGAATTTGGGGATGCCATCAAAATACAAAACTAAGAATTATGGGCAGAAAAATTTCATGCAAAAGACACAGAAAATGTTTTAATAAAATCATAGAAAAATATTTCCCAAATTTCAGGAAAGAGAAGCCCATCTGTATACAAAGGGTACACAAAATACCCAACGAACGGGACCAGGAAAGAAATTCCCTATGTCACAATTATGGTTAAAATATCAACAAAGAAAATATATTGAAAACTGCAAGAGAGAAGGTCCAAGATATCCAAGAGTCGATGGCACAGATACCCAATGGAATTTGATGCATCTGTTTTTAGAAAAGTGAAATTATGAAAGCTACAGGGAAATAGAGGAGCTGGAAAACATCAAGCAAGGTGATCCAATCTCCAAAAACAAATACGCTCTGTTATTGTTCCCAGACTCTATTAAATATTTGTTCCTAAGGGAGAGGAAGATGTGTGTCAAGGGCAGGAAACTAGAAAGGAGCCCAAGAGGCTTGGGGAAAAAAGCTACAAGGGAGGGTAGGAGGAAGATATGGAAGAAAAGAGGTAGAGCAGAGACCAAAGAGGGTAGTGGGGGAAGGGAGGCAGGGGGATGGCAGAGTTGGGAGAGAAAGAACCACAACGAAGTACGTATGACATGGCCATATGGAAACCAGCTACTCTGTAAGCCAACTTTATAAATAAAATATTTTTTAACTTTTTTATTTATTTCTGTATGTGTATGAATGTACTGTCTGCATGTAGGTTTGTGCACCCGTGTCGTGCAATGCACGGAGGTTAGAAGAGGGTCTCGGATTCCCCTGGAACTGGAGTTCTCCTAGAATTGGAGTTTCAGATGGTTCTCGGCCGCCATGTGGGTGCTGGGGATCGAACCCGGGTCCTCTGTAAGAGCGGTTGGTGCTCTTAACCGCTAGGCCATCTCTCCAGCCCCAAAAAGTAGAATATTTTGAAAATCAAATGCATGCATGCATAGGTGTACCTATATTAAATAAACAAATAAATAAGTAACATTTAACTCAGATCCTGCATATGAGTCAGAAGGAAAAATGAAAGAGAAATGAATCCAAACAAGCTGGGTCCTGACTCTGTCACGTTATCCTCAGGGACAACTGAGTAAAAGCATTGTGTGGTGTCTTTGTAACACAGAGTGGAGAACAGCCTGGTGGGGCCGAGCCTCACTTCCACAGTTCTATTCTCTTTATATTCCTGGTTACAGTGAAGCCCGGAGTTGCGGTAGAAGATGGAGAGGTAGACCCGAAGCCCCAACTATGGGGTTTTTGCCCTCACATAGTGGAGCAGCTGCAGCCTCCCTTGTCAGCGGCTTAGCAACAGCTCATGTAAGACCCCTCTCTCCTCACAACCCTTGTGGAGTCTGCTCACTAGATCCAATCCCATGCCTGAATTTTAGGTTTGTTATAATATCCTAATTCCAAGTCCCAAGATATGTGCAAATTATCTACTGCTAAGTGACAATTAGTACCAAAATTTCAATGTTAAAAAAGGTCCAACACCAGCTTTAAAGCCTAATAATCACAATAACTGGCACAGCAAACTCTATCAGTACAGTAGTGGCACTTTTATCTCTGGGATAGTCAATAGCTATCCAATTGTACTTAAAGCCTGCTCAATGGGAGGGAACTCATGTATGGCACAGTGAAGATAGCCAAATACACAGGGCTGGAGAGGTCATAGAGTCTAAAGAAAACCCTATATCTGTCACATCCCTAGACAGATGTGATTTCTTATCGTATGCTAAATATATTGCCTGAATTGACTGACAAATATGCCAGTCACCACTCATCAAAAAAGTTTCTTTTTGCAGCAGATGCAGACTATTAAAGAGTGCTACAACTTCTCACACACAGAGAATAAGTGTCAGTGAGATGTCCAGCCTTAAGTGATACATCTAGAATGGAAGCTCCACACCTAAGGCTCATGGAACATAGTGGAGCAGGGGTTAGTACATCTCCAGAATGGAAGCTCCACAACTAAAGCTCATGGAACATAGTGGAGCAGGGGTTAGTGCATCTCCAGAATGGAAGCTCCACAACTAAGGCTCATGGAACATAGTGGAGCAGGGGTTGGTGCATCTCTAGAATGGAAGCGCCACACCTAAGGCTCATGGAACATAGTGAAGCAGGGGTTGGTGCATATCTCACCAGTGAAGCTTTTTCATGCAACAGAGGGTAATGAACACAGAAAGTAACAAGTGGCCAAAGTGTAGAGAAAAAGAGACTGCAGAGTGTGTGTCCCTGGATAGGAGTCATTTTAAACCTCACCCACCCAGGGCTTCGGGACCATTGCTGAAGTGGGGGCAGAAGGATTGTAAGAGCCAGGGGTGGGGCATGAACATAAGGAAGCAGTCTTCCAGGTTTCTGGGAACCTGCTCATATGAATTCACTGCAATGGTGACAGCATGCACCAGACCCATGCAAACTCAGTCAGACAAAATCCAGCATAGAGTGTGGAAAGTGGAGAAGAAACCCCAACTGTAGCCTAGGAACTATTGGCAGCTGATCATTGCTGAGGGAGGGAGAGTTGATCTTCTTCAAGGGAATGATACTAGATAGGCTGAACAGACTTCTGGATACACAAACTTGTCTCAATAGACGTTAACATATAACAGAATGCATGAAATCCTATGGGTGAGCTATGGGGGTGCACATAGGGGAGGAGAATCCAAATATGATTCAGATATATTGAATTAAATGCATGATAGATAGATAGATAGATAGATAGATAGATAGATAGATAGATAGATAGATAGAAGATAGGTAGATAGATAGACAGATAGATAGATATTGAAAAAAAAGGAAGGAAAAATCCTGTGCTGTCATGCAGATAGATTCCATGACTCTGAATTTAGGAGTGATTCAGCTATTGGAGTCTACATAGACAGTCATTCATGAACCAGCCATCTAAGTGTTGACCTATCTAATTTTCTATCAAAAACTACTTTCTCTCTCTCTCTCTCTTCTTCTCTCTCCCTCAAGTATATATATTATTAATATATATATATATATATATTAATATATAAAACTGAATGTTACAGACTATAATTTATAAGGAATAAAAATTTATTTGGCTCATGGTCTATAAGTTGGGAAGTCCAAGGCCAAGAAGCTACATTTGGAGAAAAAAATAACTTCTTGTTTGTATGAGAAATGTCCCCCATAGGCTTAAGTATTTGAATGCTTGGTATGTGGTCCCCAGTTGGTTTTGTTTGGGGAAGATCACAGAACCTTAAGGAGCTGTGGCCTTGATGGAGGAAGCACATCCCAGGGGCATGGAAAGGGGGGAGTCATAAAATTGGACTGAGAAATGTTGTATGAAATACAAAACATCAATAAAATATTTTCTAAAAAGAAATCCATAGCCTCATCCTATTTCCAGTTCTCTCTCTCTCTCTCTTCTCTCTCTCTCTGTCTCTCTCTCTCTTCTCTCCTCTCTCTCGTCTCTCTCTCTCTTCTGTCTCTCTCTCACCGCTCCTTTCAACACCCCCATCATGGATGGACTCTTATCTGTCTGGAAACCTAAGAAAGCCAAATAAACTCTTCCTTTTTTTAATATTTTTCTTGTTATTAAACTTTTTCATGAATCATACACAATTTCTCAATCCAATTTAGAGTTGTTTCCCTTTCCATGCCCCCCACCCCTCCTGAGTTTATGCACTTTGCCATATATGTCTTGCATCTTTGCAACTTTTTCTGAGTTTTCCCAGAAATATTTCAAGCAGGGGCTGTATTGTTTGGGATAGCTTCACTGGTTCTCTCCAACTTGTGACATTTTATATATATATATTATATATCTATTATATTACATAAATTGGAGGATTTCCTTTTTTACTAAAAGATGTCATGTTTTCCTTAAGAAAGTGTGTGAAGGCTCCTCCTTGGCAGCCCAAACAACCATCAATCCCGCTCTTGTGCTCCACACTGGAGTCTTTCCTTCCCTTAGTCACCCAAATGAGATCCAGTAAGCACAGTGTCCTGTTTTGATCTTCCTGTACTGGCCTCCATGATAAAGCCTGGGTAGTCTAACAATGGCAGTCTATTGTGAAGAGGCTGAAACCCCAGTAGCTGCTCAGTCCACAAGCTGGATGTCTCAGCAGTCCCCATCTGGCATTGAAGGTTTGGAGGATTCTTGGAAAGACATGAGTCTTCAGTCCATATTGGAAGATTAAAAAGCTGTGTCTCGTGTCTTTGAAGGATGGCAAAAGCAGTGGCAACCACAGAGTAGATGCACTTGCCAGTAAGAATTGAAGACAGGCAAAACAACAGTGCTCTTTTCATTTTTTTTTAACTCTTCCTTCTATAAGTTGCCTTGGTCGTGGTATTCGATCACAGCACCAGAATAGTAACTAATACAAATGATTTACACGAAGTCCCAAGGTAGTGCCACAACACATGACAAGAAGGTACTTGGAGAGGCCTCTGTTTCTGCCATGCAGCCCTCTCCACAGCTGTTTCAGTGGCCTCACCCAGCAACACAGTAAGAAGCAAGGCACACGCCACATTTTCTCTGATTTCCTGGCTTTGAAATCATTACAACAAAAATGATTGGTTACAAAAGTCAGGCTACTCACTGTGAGAAGAGACCATATGAGAACACAAATGCTGGGGTTTAAAAGAAACACTGGAGCTGTCTTGGAAATTGATACCATCTGCTAGTGAGCTCCAAACCTCCATATCAAGTGGCACTGCCAGTGCAGAGGGTTCAATAAATCTGAAATCCCTGGAGCTCTTAGCCTATCTAAAGATTTCTTCACACCGTGTCCTCTCCATAGTCTGTGCATTTTGGTTCTACCAGCTTCTACTGCCAACAGTACTCCCTGAAAATTTTAGTATGCCCCCAGGAAAGAATAGGCAGTTTAAAATAAAGCTTTAACTAGAATGAGGCTCTCCAATGGCAAGCCCCAAGGAAATTTCCTCTGGAATTCTCAAGCATTGGCAAATTCCAAATTCTTCCTCAGTCTTACCAACTACCCTTCTTACATCGTCTAGGCTGGCCACCCGGAACTACCTCACCTCTGCGTTCTTGCACCAAATTCTGGCCCACCTGCTTCAGCTACTTTGTAGCTGTGCTTTGTCCCCCAGACTATCAAAATCTCCAGTCTATACACTAAATGTTGCCTGCCGCCCTCCCTTTTCTCCAAAACATTCAACTGTAATTTTCCCAATACCCTTAATGCCTTTGACACCTGTAACAATGAACATTGATTTTCAATTTGAGAGACTCAGAATCACCTGAGAGGGAAGCTTCAGGGGACGCACCTAGGAGGGAGTTTCTACACTGGGTTGGTTCATGAACTGCACCTGACACCATTTCTGTACCAAATAAAAAGGAGAAAGCAAACTCTCAGCATTCCTCTCTCTCTCTCTGCTTCCTGACTGTGGGTGTAGTGTGAACAGATGTCTCGGACCCCTGCCACCATGAGTTTCTTGCCATGACGGACAGCACCTTCCAACTATGAGCTAAAATAAACGCCTTCTTTTTTCTTTTATTTTTATGTGTATGTATTACTTTGGGGGGGGTATTTTTGAGACAGGGTCTCCCTTTAGTCTCAGTTGGCCTGGAGCTCACTCAGTAAACCAGCCTGGCCTTGAACTCACAGAGATTCACCTGCCTCTGCCTCCCAAGTATATTACTTGCATGTATGTAACTGTACTATGTGTGTCCAATGCCCACAAAGAAGAGGGCATTGGAGCCCCTGAAACTGGAGTTACAGATGGTTGTTAGTTGTCATGTGGATGCTGGGAACCAAACCTGGATCCTCTGCAGAACAGCCAGTGCTCTAAGTTGTTTTCAGATCACATTGACATTGCTCAATTTGCCATACAATTAGGTAATTAATTGGTGCTAGCATCCACAGATGAGGGATACCATTCGTCATTTGTTTTTCTGGGACTGTGTTACATCACTCAGTATATCTTCTAGCTCCAGCCATTTACCTGCAAAGCTCATGATGTCATCTTTCTTTACCACTGCATAGAACTCCATTGTGTAGATGTACCACATTTTCTCTAAAGCAGCTATTTTTAACTATTTTACAAATGATGAAAATGAGAGAAGTTTAGCATGGATGAAATAAAAGTAACCCAAGTAGGATGCAAGAGACAGAAACTTCACAGCCTGAGATGAGAGACTATTTCTACACGGGGCTGACACTGGATTACCCTAATCAGAGGGGAAAATTGTGGCTAGGAGGAAATCACTAGAAACTATTCAAAGTAAATGAGAGAAGGCTGAAAGTATTTGAGTGGGGAAGAACTTGGGAAGTTTCTCTGAAGAGAGGAATAAAAATGACAGAGAACAATTGTTTGAAGAAACAATGGCTTAAACTTTCCAAGCTAGCTAAAAATTACACACTCACAGATGCAAGAAGCTCAATAAACTTTAACCACCAGAAATAGGAAGACCCCAAATATATCATAATCAGATTGATAAAAAATAATGACAAAGTAAACTGAATACGCAGACATTGTACAGAGTAGGATAAGAATGACAGAAGGCCTCTTTATAAATATATATTTTTTTTTTTTGGTCTTTTCGAGACAGGGTCTCCCTGTAGCCCCAGCTGTCCTGGAACTCACTCTGTAGACCAGGCTGGCTTTGAACTCACAAAGATCCGCCTGCCTCTGCCTCCTAAGTGCTAGGATTAAAGGCGTGCGCCACCACGCCTGGCAGAAGGCCTCTTTATAATGCTGCAAGCAACAGCAACAAGAACTGTCAACCTAGAATTCTAGCACCAGCAGCAATGCTCTCCAAAATGGAGGTGAAAATGAAGACATTTTTGGGAATTCTTTAAAAGAATGAAATTATCTCAAATAAAAATCTGCAGCTATAGGGCTGGAGAGATGGCTTAGCAGTTAAGAGCACTTGCTGCTCTTGCAGAGCATGCAAGTTCAGTTCACAGCTACCCACATGGTAGCTCACAACTGCCTGTAACTCCCGTTCTAAGGAATTTGGCACCCTCTTTCTGGCCTCTGCGGACATTGTGCACCTGTGGCCCACTTACATGCAGGGAACCGCTCATACACATAAAACAAAACAATCTGCATCTAAACAAAAGAAAAAAGTGTTCTTGCATGAATATAGAATAGATTCTCTTAAATATACTTAAAATCAGTTCATTGTTCTAAATAAAATATAACATGTAGCATGTGGTTTGTAGCATGTAAGGAAAGAGATACAAGAAAAAGAGAATAGATAATAAGATTCTTCTTATACACATAAACGTGCAACATCACCAGAAGGTAACAATGATAAATGTTAAACCCTACACTTAAACCCTAGCGCAATCACTAAAATAACACAATGAAGAATTATGCTTACCAAGACAGCAAAGAAAATAAAATGGATCATAAAGGAGACTCAATTTCCAAAAGAAGGAAGAAAAAGGAGAAACGGAACAGAGAACAGATGGAACAGATAGGAAACAAAGAGCAGGCTGGAAGATTTAAGCTCAACTGTAACAATAATCACATTAAAATCTAAACAGATTAAAAACTTCAATTAAAAGCCAGAACTTGTCAAGTTGGAGTCGGGTAGGAAGACCTGATTATGTGTTTCCTATGAGAAATCTACCTTACAAATAAAGAAGTGTTAAAAGCCCACCAATCTACTTTTTATGACACTCCCCAAGTTGCTGAGAGCAACTAGGAAAAATATTACTGCAATGGGCACACTACTGCTACCGCACGTTCATGACATCTGCCTTTCCTGTCCTCCCCATAGTAAATAATCCAGGACTTCCCTTGCTTATGCTACTGACACCACGATGACTTTATTTCCTACTTCACAGGGAGTAACAACTGTTCACTTTCCGTGTATCTCTCCATGCTCGTCTTCACCTCCTTTTCATCAAATGCACAGAACAGCAATGGCTTCCCTCCCCTAAAACACAGGTCCTGAGGATCAGAACCACCCTGAGGTCCCAGGACTCAAGCCTCCATCTGGAACAAATGTTAGCTTCACTTCCTCTCTCCTGTGGGAGGTCTCTCCCACTGCCTGGAGTGGACACCCTGTGCTCTCAGTTGCTGGAAACTTGGGCATAGTCAAACCATTTCTACTTATCTCTCAGACCTCTCTTCATCTTGCTCTATTCCCGTCTGCACAACCCACAAGCACCATTTTATAGGTCAAGGCCTTTCCCATCCCTTCACAGGAAGATTATTCAGAAAATGAAATACTGCCTTGACAATACTTGACAATACTCACCTATTCCTCCCCTGCCCCCACCTCTCTCTCTCTCTCTCTCTCTCTCTCTCTCTCTCTCTCTCACACACACACACACACACACGCACACAAGCACACACACACACGCACATGCACACACCACACACCGCACACACGACACACACACACCACACACACACAACACACACACACATACTGCACATGGCACACAACACCTGCCCAGCAGCCACTCACAGCAAGCCCTGGCTTTTCGTGGGCGCACCTGATCTGGTCACAGTGTTTCGCCGCGGGAGCCCGTGCAAACTTCAGGAGCCCATAGTCTTCCTTCTTGCCCTGCCAACATCTCCATCTCTTTCTCATCACACAGGCAAGCTCTTCCCTCAGGCGCACATGCACACCCCCCTCTACTGCTTCCCTCTCCTCAGATCCCTTTTAATCTCTCCCTTCCACCTAGTGGGACGGCTCAGATTACAAACAGGAGACACAAGAAGCTTATTCACGGGTCTCCTGTTTTGTTGTTGTTAGTTGTTGTTTTTTTAATAATGGCTTCTATTGATGTTTTGCTAGTTTACATGACAACAATCGGCATTTCTCTACATTTCTCAGTTTCAGTTAAACATATTCCCTCCCTGTTCGCCTTTGTTCCCCCGCACTCCCACCCAGATGGCATGCACTCCTCATTCTTTCTCTCTGTCTTTTTTTATGTTTAGAATTCACATTTTCCTCCTTAATTATTTAGATTACTTTATAAATATTGAGCATACATACTTTTCGCGACTACATATACAGTAATTATAAGTATTGAAAGTAGTGGTGGATATTCTAGAGCTCATTAAGAGCTTTACAATATAACAACTATAGTTGCCATTAATAAACAGAAAATATACAAAAAGTAATTTGTTCAACTTGGCCTTGTGCATCTGGGGATGGTGTTAAGCACATCCACAAATGAAGGGGGAGCCATTCGCTGCTTGTTTTGTTTTGTTTTGTTTTGTTGTTTTTTACCAGTGTAAATAACAAACATTTATTGGTGTCACTTATGGTAGAAAAGAGTTCCTACACCAGATGTGCATGACCCAACTGTTAAATACAACATTTCCAAGGTGAACACACACTCTGACCCAGCTTTTTAATTTTTAAGATAGCCAATTCCTCCTCTCCCCGACCCAAAGACATGTGAGCAACTGCTAACGAAAAGCAGTAAACAGCCACATGGGCTATAGCATTTTCAACTCCACTCTGAGGTGAAGATTCCAATTACATTCAAGACTTAAGTTCTCTCAATTTTCTCCTAACAAAAGTTCCTGAGTCCAGTATTTACAATATTACAGCCCTAGCAGATCAGTGCCTACAATTAATCTTTTTCTGCTGTATCGCTGCTTGTTTTTCTGGGACTGTGTTACTTCACTTAGCATAATGGCTTCGAGTTCCATCCATTTACCTACAAAGTTCATGATGTCATCTTTCTTTACTGCTGAGTAGTACTCCATTGTGTAGATGTACCACATTTTTATCATCCACTTGTCAGTTGAGAAGCATTTGGGTTGGTTCTAGCTCTTCGCTATTGTGAAGAGAGCTGCAATAAACATGGATGAGTATGTATCCTTGCAGTAGGATGAGTCTTTAATCCCAGCACTTGAAAGGGGAGATCACAGCAGATCTCTGTGATTTCAAGGCCAGTCTGGGGTGCATAGTGAGTTCCAGGCCATCTGGGGCTACAGGGAGATCCTGTGTCAAAAAGAATAAATAAATAAATAAATAAATAAATAAATAAATAAATAAATCACCTTAACTCTGGACCCATCCACTCAGCCATGGTGGGGAGAAATGAGATCTACACTTTTCCTTAGGCATTCACTTTTCCCCACCCCTAAAATTGTACAGATTCTTTATGTTTAATGTAGCTGGGAGCCCCCAGTCACACACATAGGCATGCCTCTGTCTGACATGGCAAGGAAATCTCTTCCCTGTCCATGACCCTTGGATCTGCAGGCTCTGCTGCCTCCTTGACCTTTGGTTGAATTGGGTGAGATCACAAAGGTTGGGCTTCCATCATGCTTTATGGAAGGAGGGCAAGAGACCAGAGCTCTGTCTCTCCATACCATGCCCTCCAAAGGCCCTCAGCAGATGCCAAGACTCTGCTCCAGACTTCCCAGCTCCTAGAACCATAGGCTACATGGACCTCTATTCTTTAATAAGTCTGTGGTACTAAGTTATGATAACAAAAAGCAGACAGAAACAGGAAGGCTGCATAGCCAGAGGGTGGATGTTCAAGCTTGCTTTCTGCTGCTGTGCTAAAACACTAAACCAATCCAACTTGTGGAGGAGAGGATTCATGGAAGCTTACATAGAACATGGTTGTCTATCGCTGAGGGAGGCGAGGGCAGGAGCTCAAGCAGGAACCTAGGGGCAAGAACTGAAGCAGAGACCATTGAGGAGCATTGCTTACTGGTTTGCTCCTTCTGGCTTGCTCAACTAGATTTTTTTTTTGACTTAGTGACATGATTTATTTTGTTTGTAGAATAGGGTCCAGATTCAGTTAGAAAATCGTTTTTTCTTAAATAATTTCAGGAAAGGAATGGCAGAGGGTTAAAGGTGGGATTCATTTAAAAACACACGGGGGGGCAGGGAGCAGTGGGGACATGAGTGCAGTGATTTGCATTACATATGGTGATTTGTTTTCTGCTTTTATGAGCACCCCTCCCAGCACCTGTCCTTCCTTCCTAATCTGTATTCACTAAACTATCACTCTCCAGCATTGTTTTGTCTAACATAGGACCCTGAAAGCACCCCACAGCGTCTTCATCAGGCATCTAGGATACTTCTGCCCGCCCCCCAGGCAGATGTGTAAGAACCTTTACACCTGCTCTTCCTCCCTTCTCCTTTCCTTTCTCCAGTCTCCATTTTCATCCTTTCTGCTTCCTCTTTTCCTCTTCCTTCATATCAACGTCAGATTCATGGTCATGAGTCATCTTTAGTGTCAACAGAGGGCTTTACATCCCTGAAAGTCTTTCATTTCCTTGTTCATCCTGGTTGATCCTCCCCAGAACTCATCTAGCTTAGAGATGAGCTCTGGGGAGGATCAGAACTTCCAGACTTAGTCTTGGACACAGCTGGTATTCTAGAGACAGTGGGGAAGAAAGAATTCAGGGCTGTACTGTTATTTAAAAGTCTAGATTGACACCGCCGCAGGCATCATGACCAGGCTGGCAAACAGGCTCTACTTATTCCAATTGATCCAGTGGACACATGTAGATTGTCCCCAGGGAACTACTGCAGACATGTGCCTTTATTGTCAGCATTGTCCCCAAGGACACCTCACAAGTCTCTGAAGGAGGCTCACGGGGTCCTGAAGGGAAAGCAGATATGGCGGTGGCTGGAAGATTTGCCTCCACAGGTGGCCAGAGAGTTTCTGTCATTTACTGCAGGCTCCAAGACAGTCTCCTAGACCCTCAAGGCACATTAGCTCATGTGTTTAAGTCTGTCAACAGGTGCTTGGGACTGACAATGCCCTGAATGCATTCAACAATGAGAACCAGGTGGGAAATGAATGTAAACAAGTTCTACAAACTAGAAAGTTCTATATAAATATAAATAACACCTTTGTTGCTATGGTTCCAACAATCATAGAGACAAATCTGGTCTTGCTACTGGCTGGAATCAGAATCAGAAGATACAGCTGTTTCCCAACCCCTCCTTTCGTGGGTGAGAGAACTGAGATGCGGAGAGAAGAAGGAATAATCTCAGGAGACCATAGAGCAGGTTTCAGGAACAAAGACCTTTCCTGACTCATCTCCTAACAATTCTGCCCGGTCAGTCTAGATGTTGTTTGGAACTTTTGTTTGGGTTTCCTCTTCTTCCTCAATTTTTTTTTTTTTGTATCTTTTTGAGACAGGGTTTCCCTGTAGCCCCAGCTGTCCTCGAACTATTTAGACCAACCTGGCCTTGAACTCATGGTCTCTGCCTCCCAAGTGCTGGGATTAAAGGCTGTGCCACCATGCCAGGCACCTTCTTCCTCAATATTTAACATGCGTAAAATGTGTTCCAATTACTCCTCACCCATAGGTATTTCTTTCTCCAGATATATTTATCATATGTCCCATTTACCTCAAGATTGAGTGATGTGGCTTTAAAAAATTTCTAATTAATGAATCCATGCCGAGGGATTAAAAAGCTGAAACCATGGCAACCAACGAGCCCTCCAGTGAGACCACTTTCGTTCCAATAGATGCCCTCACCAGCCTGGAGCAAGAAGAATGATTATTAATAGAATTTCATTCAACTAGATTTTTATACAGCCCAGGCCCACCTGCCTGGGAGTGCACTACCCACAGTGTGCTGAGCTCCCCAGGCCAATCTGATAGAGCAAATTCCTTAACTGAGGTTCCTTCTCCCAGGATGTGCTAGGTAGAAAACCCATATTAGCTATCACAATGGGGTCCTGTCCTCTGAGATTGAGGTGCACCTTACAGATAAGCTGTCTGGGGCTTTGTTATGTCCTGGGGTTAGAGCTACATACCGCACACCCCGGAATTATCTTTATCCCCTAACCCTGCAAAAGTTCCTCTCTCAAGATGCTCCTCCAAGCATCTCTCTTCCCCATCCCCGAGCACACCTTTAGCAACCACCTCAGTGGGTCCCACAGGCTACTCGTGCCTCCTTAGCTCACAAAAGTCTAAGAAGCCCAGAAAGCCCCAACTCCAAGAAAGCCTTTTGTGGCTCTGTAGATGATGTCAGTTTACTTTGGAAGTTTAGAGCACTCAGTCTCCCCATAGCTCCATGTTCAATGTCTGCCTCACCCAGCAGACTAGAGGAGCCCAGGGCCAGAGGCCGCCACATTGCACTTGGTACTCGTAGAAAGCAGGACTGAGGTAGGAATGAACAAACCAGTTGCCGTGCACTTTTGTAGGCACAGCCAAGTAACAAACACTACATGCACCCAGAGCTCTGGTTCTGGCTCTCAACAAACTCCAAAACAATCAGAACATTAAAAACAAAGAACAAAGAAAACAGGGTGACAGGGCGAGGGGGGGATGGGGAAGGGAGATGGAGATGGAGAATTTAGAATACAGTCAAAATTCTTTGTATGATTCTTGAGTCAATTAAAAAAAGGGACAAACAACTTTCTCTTAATTTTAGAACAGTTTTAAAGCCAAGGGTTGGAGAGAAAAACAAAGGAATCACATATTCGTTTTGGTTCTGACACACACACAAAATAAGAGCAAAAAGAAGTGTATCTCTTTGAAAGGAGCAGAAGTTAAAACACAGCAGTTAGTAGACAAAGTGTCGTTTTCACTGTTTTCGTGCCGGCTAATGGAGCTCGAGTGGTTGCAGTGATGTAGTGCCTGGGCCCTGGCTGACACACACTCTAAAAGAAATCTGAAGCAAGGGAGAGCACTTGGGCACTCAGTTGTTCCATGTACAGAATTAAAAAAAAAAACAAACAAAAAAAACTCCCCTCATCTCCAGTACTCAAGTTTAGGGGAGCTATGGTGGCTGTAAAACAGAACCACAAACTCTGATGTTTCCCTGTGAGAAGTTGCTGTGGTTTAATGTGGAATGAACCCCACAGATCCACACATCTGAGTCTCGGGGGGCCCAAGCTGGAGGCACCGTTTGAGGGGCGGTGGAGACTCGCTGGAGGAAGTGAGTCGCTGGAGGTGGGCCTTGAGGCTTTATAGCCCCTCCTGCTTCCTGGTCACACTC
Organism: Rhizomys pruinosus; assembly: GCA_009823505.1. Classification (NCBI taxonomy): domain Eukaryota; kingdom Metazoa; phylum Chordata; class Mammalia; order Rodentia; family Spalacidae; genus Rhizomys; species Rhizomys pruinosus. Next base: position 1,882,194 of record VZQC01013003.1, on the reverse strand, counting down.
TGCTTCCTGAGTATGGATGCCCTGTAACCCACCAGACTCCTGCACCTGCCAACGTGCCTTCCCTGACTGATGCAAAGTCTTCCCTACTGTGAGGGGCTCTATCTCTCTGGAACTACAAGACAAAAGTTTCTCCCTTAAGTTTGTTTTGTCATGGTATCTATTACATAACAAAGTCCATACAACAGACTGGGACAGAGCTTAATTCACTCTCTTCTCCAATGTAGGCTCTCCTGAGGCACTCTTCTAACAAAGTAGAGTGAGCATGTTCAGAAGCAAGGACATGACAAGGCCCCGTGGTGGCCTGCTGCACTGCTCTTCCATGGACTACACACAGGAAAAGCCAGATGCCTTGATGAACAATCCTTTGGACAGACCCAACTGGAAAGAACTAAGGTCTCCAACCACAGCCAATGTAGAACTAAGATGCTATAGTTTGGATGAGCATCCCTTAAAGGCCTATGCATTAAAGGCTCAGTCCCCAAACCATGTACTTTTGGGGGGTAGTAGAAACTTGAAGAGGGGAAGCCTAGCAAGAGGCCTTCCAGGTCACTGGGGCATGCCTCAAGGGGTCAGGACATCAGCTCCTTCCCCTTCCTCTCTCACTTTGCCATCACCATATGCTCTTCATCTACCATGATATTCCGCTTTGCTATAGACTCAAAGGCAACAAGGATAATCAGTCATGGACCGGACAGAAGCCTCCAAAGGTGTGAGCCAAGATAAGCTTTCCATCTTTTTTTTAAATTTATTTATTGTGTGTATGAGTATACTGTCTGCATGTAGGTTGGTGCACCCGTGTTGTGCAGTGCCACAGAGGTCAGAAGAGGCTGTCAGATTCCCCTGGGACAGTTCTTAGCTGCCATGTGGGTGCTGGGAATTGAACTCAGGTCCTCTGCAAGAGCAGTCCACGCTCTTAACCGCTGAGCCATCTCTCCAGCCCCTGCTTTCCATCTTTTATTCATTAGAAGTTCGTGTTACTGTGCTGGTGACACAGCTCCATGGGTAGGAGCACCCGTGACACAAGCCTGATGACCTGAGTTCAATCCTTGGAACTCAAAGGAAGAAGAAAACAAACTCTTGAAAATTGTTCTCCACATTCACACCATGACACATGTACACAAACAAACTCACACACACACACACACACACACACACACAGATGTACATACACAAACACACACGCACAATAATAAATAAAGTAGAGCTGATGCTATTCAGATTTCTGCACTGTGAAAAATCCCTGAGATAATCAACTTAAGAAGAAAGGTTATCTTGGCTCATAGTTTCAGAAGTTAGAGTCCATGCTTACCGGGTACCATTGCCTTTGGACCCATAGCAAGAGCAGGTCATCGTGCTGGTAGCAAGTGAAGGAATAAAGCTGCTTACCTTATGGTGGCCAGGAAATGAGAAAGGAAAGTCCAGAGCCCAAATAGCCTCTGAAATATTATGCCTTTCATGACCTAACTTCCTTCCACTGGGCCTTGCCAATTGCTAGTAGCATCACAAGCTAGGTACCATACTTTGAACACACAAGAACATTCTAGATCCATATCATAGTGGTCAATTATTGCAGATATCTGCTACAGGAACATAAAGCAGAGGAAGACACAAGGCCTCTCAGTAGTCACTAGGCTGACCCAGGAGGCAGATTTTCTAACTCTGAGCAAAGCCCCTGACCAATTTGGGAAATTGGTTTAGGAAAAGATTTTTGGATCTGATCCTAAAAGTATAAAAATTAACAATAATACAAATACATCAAACTAAATTTTTTGTAAAGCAAAGGAAACAATCAACAGACTAAAAAGACAATCTAGAAAATGAAGAAAATTGGGCTGGAGAGATGGCCTAGTGGTTAAGAGCGCCGACCGCTCTTACAGAGGACCCGGGTTCGATCCCCAGCACCCACATGGCGGCCGAGAACCATCTGAAACTCCAATTCTAGGAGAACTCCAGTTCCAGGGGAATCCGAGACCCTCTTCTGACCTCCACGGCATTGCACGACACGGTTGCACAAACCTACATGCATACAGTACCATTCATACACATACAGAAATAAATAAATTTTTAAAAAAAGAAAGAAAATATGTTCCAACTACTTATCTGAAAAGGGACTGATTTCTAGAATTTATAAGGAAATCAATAGTAAAAGAAATCTAATTCAAAAGAAAATGGGTGACTATTGTGAATAGACGTGTTCCAGGGACACACCAATCAAATCCACAATAGATGTCATCCCACGCCAGTCAGAAGGGTTATGGTGGTGAATGACTACAAGGAAATGTTTTCCAGGCTTCTGGGGACTTGTTCATATGAACTTACTATAATAGTGACAACATGCACAAGACCCATGAAAACTCAAACAAAACCCAGCATAGAACTGGGGAGATGGGTAAGTAGCCCCAGATTTAGCTGAGGAACTGTTGGCAATTGATCACTACTGTATGGAGAGTGGATTTTTTTTGGGGGGGGGTCTTTTTTTTTAAGAGGATGAATCCTTTTATTCACCTAAAAATCTGCATACAGCCTTTTAGTTGGAGAGAACTTGTTACATTTTTATTTGTTATTTGAGGATTTAATGCATATATCAATGTTTCTTGATCCTCTTCCACACTCAACACCCACCCCTACCCTCGCATAAACCCAAAACAGCAAAACAAGGTGTTTCATAAAAATTTTTGATTGCTGTTTGGGGTTTTATGAAAATACACCTTCTAAAAACCTAAACATGAGAGATTAAAACAAAACTCCAGGGCTGGGTGTGGTTGCATATGCCTTTAATCCCAGCAGGCAGAGGCAGGTGGATCTCTGTGAGTTCAAGGCCCTGGTCTACACAGGGAGACCCTGTCTCAAAAAGACCAGCCCAAGGTTCCTTCCTTTTAAACCTTTCAGTTGCTTAAATTTGACCAAAAATGTGTCTTTGGGGGCACTGGATCCCTGGCTGAGCCATGAGAGGAAAGCGTTATTTGGTCAAAATGGGGTAATCTAAATTTATGGCTGGAACCAGGTCACAGTTCTTGACACTTGAGCCTTCCAGTTCTCAGGTTTAGCAAGTCTTGATGAAGCACTCATAGGTACACAGGTCCTTCTGTTGAGTGTTAAACTTCTAAAACTCCTGGACGCCAGCCTTGGTGAGAGTGGATTTTCTTTAAGGGACTGATAGTAGACAGGCTGAACAAGCACCAATGGATTAACTCCATGACACAGATGAACTTACACACATGCAGGCAATCCACTCACACACATAAAATAAAATAATAATAAAAAAGAAGAAGACAAAAATAGCCAATGTTGGTAAGACTGTGCAGAGGGATAACTCTATCTCATACACGTAGGCGAGGGGGACATAAATCCATCTAGCAACTATGGAAAACCACATGAATATATTTCAAAAAAACTAAGAATAAAATTAGCATAGGATTCATGTCTCTTACCCTAGGAGATTGAATGAGCACAGTAAAGAGATGCCCCATCATTTGCCACAAAATTGTCACAATTAGTAAATATTCTAAGTAAGCTAGATATAGAAAGCCAAAGACAACATTTCTCTCCATATGTGAAAGCTAGCAAAAAAAAATAATCCTACTGATCTGAAGTAAAATGGTGATTACTAGAGCTTAGGATGGCTGTGGAAGGTTGGGTTTAATCAGCACACTCTATATATGGATGGAAATACCACACTAAACTCCATGAATATGTACACAGTAAATATATTTAATAGTTTTAAATTAAGCATAGAATTGTGTGATCCATGAATTCCTCTTTGGGGTATAGCAGCCACGTCACTTAAAGCCACATGATCACTAGGTGATTTTCATCGCACAAACATCACAATAGACTTATACTAGGACAGTCACGGTGCTACTAGGAGTTACACTCTTATGGGACTACTGCAAATGTAGTATATTGCTGACTGAAACACCATTGTTATACAGCACATATCAATATGCCCAGATGAACTAAAAGGGATTCCAACACTTGTATACTTTGTTCATTGCAGAATTATTGGCAGTAGCTCAAAAGTTGGAAGGGGGACAAGCTTCAAAACATGAGTGGATAAACAGATAAAGTGTTATACATCCAAACAATGGGATATTGCTTAAACCTTAAAAATGAAAAGAGGGCTGGAGAGATAGCCTAGTGGTTAAGAGCACTGACTGCTCTTGCAGAGGACCCGGGTTCAATCCCCAGCACCCACATGGTGGCTAAGAACCATCTGTAACTCCAATTCCAGGAGAACTCCAGTTCCATGGGAATCCGACATCCTCTTCTGACCTCCACAGCATTGCATGACACGGGTGCACAGACCTACATGCAGATAGTACATTCATACACATACAAAAATAAATAAAATTAAAAAAATATTTTAAAAAAATGAAAAGAATTCTGACACATACTACACAATAAGTATGAACCTTAAAGGCATTATTCTAAGTGAATGGAGTGTGGAGTGCTGAAAAGGCACTGAAAGGGGATCAGGGTAATGATTGCATAAAAATATGGCTATACTTCCAAAAGAAAAAAAAAAAAGAAAAAATATGGCTATACTTAATGCCACTCTATACCCCAAATCACTATAAGACAGACCACTTTCCTTTCTCCTTCTCTGATGAAGTTCATACCTCAGGCTACCAGAGCTCTCTCAGTAATGGCACCCAGATGGCATTTTGTACAAGTTGAGTCTAGAACGCCCTTCCCCCTCTTTACTGTCCTCAATCCCAGTTCCAAGCTCAGCCTTTACCTGAGAGATACCTCAGGCTCTGGATACATCTGAAAACCCTTGATCTTCCATTTCCTCTCTACATTCAACTCACACGAGTTTGGGGCTGTGAAATTCCTGAACAGAATGTGAAATGGGAGTCAAGTCCTTGTGGTTAGTGTCCGTTTTCAGCAGCACGAAGACATAGATGCAGGTGACTCAGAACAGTAATGGAACTTGCTTGTGTAAGCTTCTGTGTCCTTCTGGCAAGTTCTAGATCCTTCTATCTCATCCCAGGACCCCATACACACACTGTCACATAGTGGGGTCACAGCCTGTGGTGGTTTGAATGAGAGTGTCCCCCATAGGCTTTAAGTATTCAGACATTTTGTCCCCAGTTGCTGGCACTGTTCGGGGAGGTCTTAGAAGGTGTGGCCACAATGGAGGAAGTACGTCATTGGGGGCAGGCTTGATGAGTTCAACAAGCCTTGCCAGTCTCCAGTCTCTCTCCACTTCCCCTGCTCATCCAAGGATGTGAACTTCAGCTTTCTGCTCCAGCCCTGGCCACCATGCCTCCCCGCCACACTGGACTCTTAATTCCCTGGAACCATCAATCATAAGCTCAAATAAACTTTCTTTTATAAGTTCCCTTGGTCATGGTGGTTTTATCACAGCAATGGAAAAGTGACTAATACACAGCCTTTAGGAAATGTGAGTAGAAAGCATAGGTGAACATCAACCCAAAATAGTTCACCTAATAGGCCTTACAAAATCCTCCCATCTTTCAGAGCTTTCCCTTCCATGTCACTTCCTTTTGTAGACATGGACTGGAGGATCTTCTGCAAGGAAAGAGATGAGCTCCATCTCTGATCCTGCCTTGAATTTCCATATTAGCTGTGATACTGCTGAGAGAGAATCCAGAATGACAGAGCCATTCAAAAGGTTTATTTATTTTATGTCTATGAGTGTTTTGTCTGCATGTGTGTAAATACACTCTGTGCATGCAATGCCCACAGAGACCAGAATATGGTGGGGTGTCATATCCCCTGGAACTGGAGTTACATGTTGTTATTAGCTGCTGTGTGGGTACTGGGCACCAAACCCAGATCCTCTGCAAGAGCAGCCAGTGTTCTTAATCATTGTACTATCTCTCCAGCCTCAATAGAGCCATTTTAACTATTTAATGAGCTCGCAGAAAGGTGAGCAAAAACCACATGACTGCCTCAACTTTTCCAGTAAGAGAAAAGGTCCTGGTCTCTTAACCAGCTCTAGCTCTAGAAACCTAAATGCACCATTTAGAGCACTGGTGCTCCTGAGACACCCAGTTTCACTGGGCACTTATCAAATGTACTTGGAAAAAGAATGGCAGTGATTCCATCTGCTTCCTCTTCCTATAGAAGAGCATAGATTGAAGGTCAAAGGCCGCTGATGCCTCCTGTCAAATGGAAATATAAGCAAACTAGCCACAACCATGGGGTCCACTTCCCTGCCTCAGTTTCCTCCTCTGTCTGAAGCATGTTGTCCTATTTCTCCTTCAAAAGAATGTGGAATTGGGCAAATTAAAATAGCAAGGTATTTTTCTCTCTCCTTCAAGTATAGTCGACATTTTTGCTGGGTAAAGTATTCTGGGTTGGCATCCGTAGTCCCTTAACACTGGGAATGCTTTGCTCCATGTTCTTCTTGCTTTCATGGTTTGAAGCGAGAAGTCAGTTGTAATTCTGATGGGTTTCTCTTTGTATGTGACTTGTTTTTCTTTTGTAGCCCTCACTATTTTGTCTTTGTTTTGGGCATCTAGCATTTTAACTATAATATGGCGTGGGGTGTTTCTTTTCTGATCTTGTCTGTTTGGGGTTCTATGTGCTTCTTGTATTTGTATGGGTTTGTCTATTTTTAGTTTGGGGAAGTTTTCATCTATTATTCTGTTGAAGATCTGATCAATACTATTCTCTTGAGATTCTTCTCCTTCCTCTATTCCTATGATACGGACGTTTGACCTTTTCATAGTGTCCCATATTTCCTGGTTGTTCCACGTTTGTGTATTTTTAAATTTTTCATAGTCTTTATTTGAGCTTTTTAATTGCTCTGTGTTATCTTCCAGATCTGATATTCTTTGTTCTGCTTCCTCCATTCTACTTCTGAGGCTTTTTCCTTTCCTTTCTTCTTGATTGAATGTGTGTTCTAATTCCTTTTTCATTTCATCCTGGTTTTTTCAGTACTTCCCTTCCTTTTTGAGCTCCTCAATCTCTTCTAGTTCGTCTCCATCCTTCTTTGTGCTCCTTACTTATTAGTTGGATTCCTTTTTCAGTGTTTACTTCCTTTCGGGGTTTTTTTTTCCTCTAGTTCTTCTGAGTGTGGTTTCTCTAGTTCTGTTCTGAGTTTGTGGCATCTGTTCCTTTAGATTCTTTACTGACAGTTTGACATTGTATCCCTCTAGGTCCTTTTGCCACAGCCTAAGACCCTGTCATATTTATCAGGGCGGTAATAAAAATGCAATTCATGCAATAACATATCATCAAACATATGTGTCCTTGCCAAAGTAACCTACCATAACTATTAGTGTCTGCTACAATACCTAATATATTCTAAATTCTTGTGCTTCATAGTAGGATCGAAATGTTATTCCTGAACAAAACTGTCAGCCCATAAAGGAAACAGCCAGAATTGACCAGAATCCAAGTCAACAGCTCCAGAGAGAGAGGACAGTTTTTACTTCTCATCCACCTGTGCCCCTTTTCTAAGCCTAGGAACAACTTGCGGAAGAGAGGAGGCATGGTAGTACGACTGTGTAAAGGCTGCAATTGGGTGAACAGGAAAACTACAGCAATATATTCTACAGCGAATGAAGTCTGGAAATCATTTGATCAACTTGATTGAAACAAAACAAAAAAAAAACCTGTCCACCCCCACATGGACCTGTCTGAATGGTGGGACTGTGGGGGTTTGGGCACAAACAGCCTGCAGATAGGTTTAGCATGAAGGAAGCTTGTACTAAAAAAAAAAAAAAAAAAAAAAAAAATGAAAAAAAAAAACCTGAAAGATGCAGGACAGTTATGGCAGAATACATGATCTGGGATGGGGTGGGGGTGGGGGGGGAGGGAAAGGGAAATATGCCTGATCTGAATTGGAAAATGATGTACGAAATGCACAAACCATCAATAAAAATTAAATTAAAAAATAAATAAATAAAATAAAATAGCAAGGCATATTGAAAGTTAAGTGCTACATAAACGTAAAATACAGCCGTGATGGATATCACATATAAAGACTTCTACCTCATAAAAGATGTCCTCATCATTAAAGTGAAAAACATAATGAAGGAAATGTTAGCATACCTATGATGGCAGGCATTGGAAGAAACTGCCTTTGTTGTGTCTGAACAAGGATGCCAATGTAGACGCCTGGTGCCTACAGCTGGTTCCATGGAAGAGACTGGCCTCCATACGTGTGGATGCCAGAGCAGCCAGCTGGGGGCTGTAAATGAAGATAATGCCACAACCCCAGCTCCAATGCAGTTTTTCTCTTGGTTCATTAAAGCAACATTAAGATGCCCTTTATTCCTCCATGTTATTGTAAGTAATAGAATGAGTGTGTAATTACCACAATGCACTCAATTTAGAATAGATCTCAAAGCTGCCCCCCTGATCCTAGTATTGTAAAGACTGAATTTGTAAGTATTGGTTCTCAAAAGCCCAGTGAGTAGTAAAGTAGGCCATTTCATCCTCCAAAACAGCTCCCAAAGCCCATGTTATCAGTGCCACTACACAGAGGAAGAACCTGATGTTGCAGATGAGCGGCTCCTCTAAGGCCACAACATACAAGGGGCCACAGCAGGGCTTGAACTCAGGCCAGCTGACCTGTTTACTTCTCTGGCTCACAGTGGAGTTTCAGATCTAAAGGCAACTTCCAAGGTCCCAGTAGACACCATCTGAGCACAGCCAGATGATTTGGGACAGCATCTCTGATCTGCTTCTCAATTTACTATAGCTATAACAAAACACCTCAAGTTGGGGCTTTTTAATGCATGGATGTGGGCATGTGCCTTCCACTTTCTTTGATGCAAGTTCCCTTGTTGGCCTGCTGTTCACCAAGTAGGTTAGGCTAGCTAAACAGTAAGCTCCGGAGATCCCCCATCTCTGCCTCCCCAGCCCTGTGATCACAGGTGTAAACTGCCACACCTGGCATTTTTATATGCAGACTAAGGATCAAACCCAGAGCCTCATGCATGTAAGATAAGCACTTTTATGACTGAACTATCTTTCCAGTGCCCTGAAGCTAGGATTTTGTAAAGAGGTTTATTTGGCTTATGAGTCTAGTGCCTGGAAAGTCCCAATGACAGAGTTCCAACAGGCAGAGAAATGGAAAGGAAATTGGTGAAGTACAGGAGGGGCAAATCTCATGGGGTGACCTCACTTCCCAATCTCTCTTTCTCTCTGTCTCACTCCAACAAGACTGAGTGTGTTGGAGTGGTATAACTAGGTCTACTTCTATAGCCTAGGCTAGCCTTGAATTCACAATGATCCTCCTGCCTCAGCTCAATCGGAACAGCCCACTCTCTTGGCAGTTAACTCATGCCACAATACCAGCATTACTCTCTTACAGGAGTAGTGCCCCCAGTGACCTAAGTACCGACCCTGCCATTACACCTCTTAAAAGTGCCACCACCTCAACACCATGTTCTATAGCAGTTTCCTGTGAAATCAAACTCTCTCCAAGAGGAAGAGGCTCAGAAGGCTCAGAAGGTAAAGCAAACTTCACAGGTCTGGGAAAGCTGAAACTTGCAAGATTCATGATGGTGCCTCCCCAAGATTACAGAGGCAGACGACTTCAGGGAAAGGGGGAGACAGGGAGGGGACTTTGACCAGCCAAACAAAAAGATCTCTCAGACCTGTGGAGCTGTGTGTATCATGTGCAGAGAGCTCTAGAGATGCAGCTTTTACAAATCAGTGCCCATATTGAGGTGGGGTTTTCAGTAATATAGCTGCTTTAGGGTCCCTTCTGTTCCTGTAGTAACCCCACACCCATACTCCTGTTAGTAACCTCAGTAAAAATTCATTGATTCAAGCCTGGCATGTTGATGAATACCTTTCATTCCAGCAGTCAGGAGGCAAGGGCAGGCAGATCTTTGGAAGACAGAAGCCAACCTGGTCTACCTAGAAAGTTCCAGGTCAGCTGGGGCTATAGGGGGACTCTGTCTCAAAAAGACAAAAAAAAAATTAAAAATAAAAACAAAAACTTCTCATTGCTTCACCACGCTGTAGGATTCTTATTTTGTCTGCCATGAGCTCCCTTTCTAGGGTGAACAGACATGGGTTGCATCTATGCAGGAAATCCCTTCTACAACACACTACCACAGCAGAGACCAAGCTTCTAGCATACAAACCTCTGGGGAACACACATGATAGCAGGACCTCCTGAGTCAAGTTTCCCCAAGTGACTCCAGCAGGGTCTCTGACTATAGAAGGAGGAACACTGACATGGGTTTGCTCTCCCTAGATCCAGGACACTGCTAGAGCCCCAGTGATCTCTTTCCTAGGGGCTTTTTCTAGCATGTCTACTAAAAGATTATGCCTTTCAGAGTGCAGATGTTGGGGTCTAGACCCTCCGGGGTGTGCATCTGACCTAACCGTTCCCTGCTAGTGAGCAAAACTCCCCAGCCCAAACAGATTTCCCTAGTGCTAAAAGCCTGTCAGACTTTAGGTGTATGTCGTCATCTGAGGGGGAAGGTTCAGCTTTCTGCTCTTCAGAAAACTTAATGAGAGTCCATCTGCCCAAGCCTCCTGCTCTTCCTCATGCTAACTCATTGTCTCTATGTTATAAGATGACAATTTATCGGTTATTAGCTTCACATTAAAGTATGTACATTAGTTAAATATAATTCACCTCTCTCTCTGATCCTATTAGCTGATAAAAGCATTAGCAAATTGTCACACATTTAAATGACCGTGTAATAGGTATTGGTTTTAATTGTCGGTGCCTAAGTGGCCATTATACCAACGTGATATGCTTCATAAGTCAGGTAAGCCCCTCACTCTCTGAGGAAAAAGCTAGAGACTTGACTGTTACAGAGCTTAGAGGTATGTTTGTAACCCACTGGTGACATGTCCATCGGACTCTAGTATTTTGACACTGCTCTTGAGTCCTTTTCGTTATACAACATTCATAACATAAAATTCAGCCTCTAACCATTATAAATGTGCATTTCAGTGCCATTAAGTGTATCCACACTATTGTGTAACCATCAGGATCAAAATCCATCCTAGAACTTTCCACTTTCCTTACTGAAACATAACCATGAAACAAGTCTTCCCTCTGTCTCCACCCTCCCTCAGGCCTTGATAACTGGCATTCCATGTTGCTTCTGTCAATGTGACTATTCTAGCTCCTCTTGTAAGAGGAATGATATAATATTTGACCTTTTGTGGCTACCTTCACTAAGTTTAATGTCCTCAAGTTTCACTCACATTCTGGCATGTCTGTCTGAGCATCCTCTCCCTTGTTGAGGCTGAATAATATTCCTTCATACGTATATGTAACATTCTCTTTATCCATTCAGTTGCCCATGGACAGTTCATTGCTTCCACATTTTAGTGATAGTAAATAATGCTGCTGCTGGTCTCGAAGTTTTAATTTTGTTTTATACTGCGATTCTTATGTTTTCCTTCTTTTCCATCTAATTTATTCTCCTCAGTGATTAACATTAACTCCATTGTGGCCCCTCAGTAAATTCAGTTAAAATACCTAAGCAACATGAGATCTAACAACAATGTGAAAGACAAAACTCCAACATCAAGTGAGCTTTCCTAAATGGAGAAGAGTGTTTAACCACTCACCGTGGGTCACCAAACCACTTGAGAAACTAGGTTTGAACTTGTCTCATTTAAAGAGATATGCAGCTACCCACCCAGATGTATTTTCAGCTTCCATAGAAACCTCTGGAACTCATCTTCAGGCCATATGTTTAACTCTGTTCTAGATAATTCACTTCTGCAAATTTTGAAAAATCAAAGGTTTTCAGATGAGAGCATGGTTGAAATGTGTGAGTTCATGATGACTTCTGGTTTGACACCATACAGGCCAATGCCATATTTGGGAATTTTCCCAAGCCAGAACAGGATAGCAAGAATGTGATTCTGCAGCTTCACAGTACCTCCAAAGGATCTGGGTCAGGATCTGGGTCAGCATAGTGCTCATTTGGGGCACAGAGAAAAACAGACACAAATAAGAAAGAGAGAGGTAAAACTTTTCCCTCTTAAGTGAGTCTCTTCACAGTGCCTACTCTTATTTCTGATCGATCATTGGCTTTAGCCAGGAGCCCAACCTTGATAGCCCCTTAAACAAAAACCTTCCACTTCCTGCACACCAACACGTGTTCCATGTCCTAGAAGGGCTTCTGTTTGAGTCAGTGCATCTCCTCGGCAGAGCAGTTCCAGGCACACAGGTCATGGTAGCTACTGTCATCCCTCTCCTACCACAAAAGCCTGGGATCAGCCAGCTTCATCCACTGAAGATGAGGAGCATCCAAGTGGGAAATGCAAGGTCAGACTAGATGCTCCCTTCAGCAGGTGCTAAGCCTCAGCTGAGATACCCACGTGCGTGCAGCACACAGCCTTGTGTTGAAGGATCTGGACATTGGGTATCCTTGTGTTCTCAAACCAAGCAATTTGCCCGCGAAGAGTCAGTGTGCACAGAAAAAATTAAAAAGGGAAAAAAAAAAAAGATGAGGATTGCCCAACATCTGACATCTGGTTCCTTGGGGAGATTGGGACCCCAGAACAAAAACTGAATCCCTTCTGTCCTGGGACCTCTGTGTCACAGAAAAACCTGTGGCATCCTCCCAGGTAAGGCGTGGAGGAGGGAGAGCCACAGCTTCCTTCTTCTCATGGTCAGGGAAGGCGAAGGAACCAGAGCAGCATTGCTCTGATACACCAGCTCTCAGGGCCTGGGATGAGACACTGTTTTCCCAGAAGCCTTACACCCTCGTGGCCCAGCGACTGCTAACCCTAGAGCACATTAAAACAAATCATCCGTGGAGCCCCACCCCAGACTGCTTATAATCATCTCTGTGAATGTGGTCAGGGTGCTGACCATCTCTGAAATGCCCAGGCAATTCTGATGTTAAGACTGGCCCCACTGAGTGTCTCTTCCTCTGTCCCCTGACGGCAGCCCTTAACATCTTTGGTAATACAAGCTTATATGTGCATTAACTAACTGCCCTCTGGCATAAACTCTAAGATGCACATTTTAGAATCCTGGCAGGCATGTGTATTACAATCACTGCCAAACCAGTGACAGGTCTAACAACCTGCCATCGCTGTCATCTGTGCAGGTGCCTACTCATTTAAAATATTTCATACAGTTGTCACCTTAATGGACACTATTAGTACTACACATGGTGAGATTAATTGCTATTTTAAAATATACTCAGCGAGGACTGGTGAGATGGCTTGGTGGGTAAAAGTAGTTACCACCAAGCCTGATGATGAGTTTGATCTGTAGGCCTCTCAAGGTGAAGGGAAAGAATCAGTTTCAGCAAGTTGTTCAACCTTCACTCACGTGCAACGGTCTCCATGTGCCCACACACATCCATACATCTACACATATACATACAAATGCATAAATACAAATACATAATTTAAAATATAAATAAAATATGCTAAGAATATTGTGCTATGATTGAGTCTTTGAAGAAAAAAAAGTGTGCATCTTAACATTCCTATGGAACTACAAAAGATCCAGAATAACCAAAACAACACTGAGCACCCCACAAAAAGCTCCACAATAATAAAAACAAAACCATAAAGCTATAAGCATCAAAATACCTGTCTTAGATATGGTAAAAGCCATAGCAGCCAAAGCAGCAATGCAGTGGCATAAGAGACAGTCACATAGATCAGTGAGAAAGACTAGAAAACAGAAATGAACTCAGACTTACAGCAAACTGATGTGAGGGGCAAGAGTAACACTGGAGGAAGGACAGCATTGTCCACAGAAGAGACTGGCAGAACTTGATGTCCACAAGAGGAAACGTTCATCTAGACCTCAAACTCACTACACACACCCCAACTCAAACATGAATCAAAGACCAAAATGCAATACCTGAAACTACAAAGTCACCATAAGAAAACAGAAGAAATGACTGGCGACATCAGTAAAGGATTTTATAATACCCCCAAAGTATAGGCAGCAAAGTAAAAATAGAAAAGTTATAAATCAAGAAACTTCTTCACAGCAAAGGAAATAATCAGCATAGTGAAGGGGACAGCCTAGAAAATTGAAGAAAATATTTGAAAACTATCACACAAGAGACTGATATCTAGATTGAACATGAAACTCAAAATAACCCATTAAAATAGGCTAAGGATTTGAATATACTTTCTCCCACATACAAATGGCCAACAAATATATGAAAAAAATATTCGGTATCACTAATAAAAGAAATATAAATCAAGGCCTGGAGAGAGATGGTTCAGTAGTTAAGAGCACTGGCTGCTCTTGCAAAGGACCCAGTTTGATTCCCAGCAACCACATGGCAGCTAACAACTGTCCATAACTCCAGTTCCAGGGGAACCCTAGACCACCTTCTGACCACCTCAGGCATTTCACCACATGGGTGCACTTACACACATACAGGCAATACACTCAAACACATAGAATAAAAAATAATAAAAAAATTTTTAAAGAAATACAAATCAAAACTGGGGCTGGAGCGATGGCCTAGCGGTTAAGAGCGCCGACCGCTCTTGCAGAGGACCCGGGTTCGATCCCCATCACACACATGGCGGCCGAGAGCTGTCTGAAACTCCAATTCCAGGAGAACTCCAGTTCCAGGGGAGTCCGACGCCCTCTTCTGACTTCTGCGGCATTGCACGTCACGGGTGCACAGACTTGCATGCAGACAATACATTCATACACATACGGAAATAAATAAAATTAAAAAAAAAATACAAATCAAAACCACAATGAGCTAATCTCAGTCCATTTAAAACTGTGATTATCAAAAGGATGAACTAAGCGCAGGAGAGTACGCAGAGAAGCGGCGTTGCCAGAAACAGAAATTACTCCAGACACTAATGGGAAACACCGTAGAGACACTTAGTGGGACTCAGGTGCTATGAAGGAACAGGAGAAGAAGGGCTTTAACTGGGAAGTGGGGACAGATTCAGAGGAAGAAGGATGAAAGAAGACCTAGGGGGCACTTAAGGACGTTAGAAAATGCTGTAGGGAAACCTTTATAACATCACTTAAAAATACATTTAGAATACATATATGTGCATGTGTGTATCACACAGTTTAAACAGAAACACCACATGGGCTGATAATATTCCCCCTAAGAGCCACAGACTATGTAAGAAAAACCCCAGTAACTCCAAAACAATATAGGCTAATGCTGTAGCTGCTGGTTGCCTCCAAAACCTGAAGGTAACACTCTATTCCCAGAGATACCACACAATGAAATATGATTCGGCCACAGCAGAAAGAAATGCCGCCATAGCCATCAACATGGACGGAACTGGAGGACATGAAATTAAGTGAAATAACCCAGACTCAGAAAAAAATGTGTTTTCACATATTTGTAGAAACTAAGAAAAAAAGCCGGGCGTGGTGGCGCACGCCTTTAATCCTAGCACTTGGGAGGCAGAGGCAGGCGGATCTTTGTGAGTTCAAGGCCAGCCTGGTCTACAGAGCGAGTTCCAAGACAGCTGGGGCTACAGGGAGACCCGACCCCCCCCCAAAAAAAAAGAAACTAAGAAAAAAATTCATAGAGAAAGAAGAGGAATTTTGGTTAGTGGAGACTAGTAGGTCGAAGGCCGAGGAAGCCGGAGTGCAAGACAAGAAGCAACAGAACAGATGGGGAGAAGTACACCTGGTTTTCTGCAGCACAGCTGAGTAACTGTTGTCTATAACAATGTGATGTATTTCAAGATAACTAGGGAATAGACAAAAGATACCAACATATACAAGTGATCAAATGCTTGAGATGTGAGGGCTTATTACTATGATTCTTACATGTTGAACATATATATTGAAATATTATACTGTACACCATAAACATGTACAACTGTTCCCTCCCACTCCACCTCTCTAAAACTGAGGAATGGAAATTGTAAAGACTTGGGAAAGACCAAAACAGTGACTAACCCCTCTAAGAGTCTAAACTTTAATACTGAATTTACTTCCTTTCAAATACCAGTTTTGATTCTCTGATTCGGGTATGTTGCTCTGCCCATTAATCACCCACCATAAGCAATCTGATTGGCATCAATTTTAAGGTATTCATTGTATTCATTCAGACTACACATCTTTGCAATCTTGGCACTGCCAAAATCAGGATGAAAACTTGCCAAGGCATTTCCTAGGAAATCAATTTCCTTTCTTCCTGATGTTAGATTCAGTCTTACAAATTATCAGTCTCAAATTAGAGTTCTAGGAATTCTTACCCAATCCAATGAGATAGATGATTTTAAAATTATCAAAAACCTGTACTTTCCAGAACTTCCATGAGAAAACAACTAGCTATCCCTGAAACAAGACTCAAAGTTGCCACAGGAGAAGGTTTGTTGAGAGTTCATGACAATGATGCAGTTGACAAGAAAACTTGTTTATCTCTGTTGAATACATCGTGATGGTAACCAGAAATGCAACCACAAACATTATACCAGAACTACCAGAATTCTTTGAATTTCATACTATTTTGAATCCATGAATACATTTGTACAACACAACACAATGAAGATCCAGCATCACTTGTTTAAAAATACTTCCTGCTGGGCGTGGTGGTGCACCCCTTTAGTCCTAGCACTTGGGAGGCAGAGACAGGTGGATCTTTGTGAGTTCAAAGCCAGACTGGTCTACAGAGTGAGTTCCAGGACAGCTGGGGCTACAGGGAAACCCTGTCTCGAAAAGACAAAAAAAAAATATTTCCTATACAAATTAATATCAAGTAAGCCTAATTTAATATCTTCTCCCCCTACAGATGCTCCAGTGACACCATCTGGTGAGATGAAGAAGAGCATAAATAGGAAATCTTAAGACAAAATGGTCAGAGCTGAGGCTGGTTGTACAAAGTCTTCATCTTCTGCACTGCAAAAGCTTCCCAGGATTTAGTCTGCCTCTCTTCCAGGTATACAGGGTGACACGCCTGTAATCAAAGACTCACTCCATAGATAGAAATTTCCTTCACTACAGAGGGTTTTAAAACAGAAGTATGCAGCTTTCCAACCCAGCCTTGTGTTCTTCTAGGTAAAGTGCCAAGTTCAGGACAGAGTCCACTAACAAACGAAGCAGGAAAGATATCTTCTCAAAGATCACCTTAGAATAAGGTTAGCTTTGAACCAAGAAATAAATGTATCTTAAAAAGCAAACCCACTGATGTAAGGTCTGAGCTTCTATGAACAACTACTTTCTTGATTTAATCTTTTAAAAATCTCTGCTGTACATCCAGTCTTCCTGTGCAGGGAGGTCTTAGAGATCCACTAAAGGGACTTCAGCCAGTGTCCAGTCTATAAAGAGGAAAGTCTGCTCATGCTTCAAAAAGGGAAGCCTGGTCTAGCAAAACCTGACTTTGTCCTTGAGTGGATAGAACTGGTAAATGAAAAGCCAAAAGGAGCCAGGGGCTCCCTCCCCCCAAAAAACTTGAGTGATCCCTAAGGACCAGATCTTCAACTGACCTTGAGAAAACAAAAACCTTGGTGAATCTGGGCTAACTGTGTGGACTTAAACATCCAGAAGGAAAAGTATAACCAGAAATAAATAAGTAGTAAGGCCTGAGAAATTGTACTTTAGGTATAAAACTTAAGATCTTAGTAAAAAGACAAAAAGTTAAGGAAAAAAAGCACTGTTGTTTTGCCTGTCTTCAATTCTTACTGACAAGTACAGCTACCCCGTGGCTGCCACTGCTTTTGCCATCCTTCAAAGACATGAGACATAGCTTTTCAACCTTCCAATATGGACTGAATATTCATATCTCTCCAAGAATCCTCCAAACCTTCAGTGCCAGATGGGGACTGCTAAGACATACAGCTTGTGGACTGAGCAGCTACTGGGGTTTCAGCCTCTTCCGAGTATAGACTGCCATTGTTGGACTACCTAGGCTGTATCACAGATGCCAGTACAGGAAGATCAAGGCAGGATGTGGTGCTTACTGGACTTCATTTGGGTGACCACGGGAAGGAAAGACCCCAGTGTGGAGCACAAGGGCAGGATTGATGGTTGTTTGGGCTGCCAAGGAGGAGCCTTCAAACAATTCCTTAAGGGAAACATGACATCTTTCAGCCTAATAAATAATAAAAAGGAAATCATAAGCTGAAGATGCTAAAACCTATGATTTCATAATCTTGATATATGTGGCATGTATATATGCATATTTTGGAGTGATGCAGATTGGAAGGAACAACAACAAAAAGACTGGTCAAAGAACTGACTGAAACAGTGAACTTGTGTCCAAAACAGTAAACTTCTGCATCGAAAATTTTAAAAGAGACTGAGAAAAAATGAAAAACATGTTTGGCAGAATGCATGAGCTCTGGTGGGGTTTGGCGGGGGTGGGGCAAGGACGGGGGAACGGGTCTGGATTTGATTGGGAAATTTTGTATGAAATGCACAAAGCATTTCATACAAAAAAAAATCTCTGGTTCACACTAGTAATCCAGACACCCAAGAAGCTGAGACAGGAGAATTGCCATGAGTTGGAGCCCTGCTTAGACTACAAAGTAACTTTTAGGTCACCAAGGACTAAAGAATAAAAATCTTTCAAAAAAATAGTAGTAGTGATGATATTTAAAAGCTACTGTGTGCTTACTGGAAATTACCACCAGTAAGATGAACAATATGGTTTTATTTTGAGACAGTGTCTCACTCTGAAACCCAAGTTAGTTTGAACTCTGTCAGCCTCTCAAGTGCTAGGATTACAGGGGTATACTACCACCTAGTTATGATCCATCTTTCTCCAATGCACCATAAAAAATACATAAATTTACTCAATATAGATACTCTCATTATGGACACTGTAATTCTCAACTTTTCATGTAAGGTTCTTACATATCTCTAAAACAAAATAAAATGAAACAAAATATGGATTCTGAGAGTTTGTAAACATAAAGTTGGCTGGAGTTCCAGATGGAAGACTTTCAGACTTTTGACCTAACTCATTTTTTCTCTGACATAGCCATCACAAACCCCGAAATTGTCACATGCCCTCTCAGGACACAAGCTGATGCTTGCAACTACACCAAGGTTATGTGGTGTCTCATAACATAAACTTAGAGACAGAGTTCCAGACTCTGAACTGTAGACTGTGGGTCCAGATGAATACAAGGTCCTTTTTTTTTCTAGTAGCTCTACCTTTTTCCTGGGGTCAGGCTTTTGGTCTGAGCCAGCCAAATGTCCAAGGCCTCTCTAAAGACCCAAGCTGCTTCCTATGAAACCAGGTGTTCTAGTTTGTTTTCCATTGCTGTGACAAAACACTCTGACCGACACCAACTTGGGGAGGAAAGGGTTTATTTAGCTTACATCTCCTGGGTCACAGTTGATCACTCAGGGAGCCCAAGGTAAGAACTCAGGGCAGGAACCTGGAGGCAGGAGCTGAAGCACAGGCCATGGAGGAATGCTGTCCACTGGCTTGCTCCTGGCTTGCTCTCTGGCTCATGCCCAGCCTGCCTTCTTATACTGTCACTGCTCAACAATCAAGACAATACACCACAGATGTGGCCACAGGCCAATCCAATGGAGCCAATTCCCCAACCGAGGCTCCCTCAACCCAGGTGTGTCAAGTTGACACCAAAGCTATCCAGCACAATTGACCCCTTGTCAACTTGACACACAAACACATCACTATTAAACCACCTTTCCAGTTCTTATCCCCAAAGTATGATGTTAACACTAATCACAACCTAAGACAGTACATCCTTAAAAGCCCCACAGTCCTTAAAATGTCCAAACACTTAAAAGTCCAGTCTGTTAAAAGTCTCTTAACTGTGGGCTGCTGTAAAATCCAAAACAAGTACTGTCTTATTTCAAAGGGAAGAATCAGGCACTCTCAAACAAAACCTAAGTCCAGCAAAGTAGCTCAAGGCTGGACACCTGGGATTCACTCATGATCTTCTGGGCTCCCAAAGGGTTTCGGCAGCTCCCCTTCTCTGACTCTGCCGTCCTTGGCACACACAGCTCATCTCGCAGGCCCAGGCCGACTCCATTCCACACCTGCTGCTACTCTTGGTGGTCGTCCCATGGTCCTGGCATCTCCAAAAAGCTGGGGTCGCCACTGAAACTGAGGCAGCACCTTCACCAATGGTCTCTTCTGACCTCTCCTGGTGCAAAGCCTCAGCTTCTCTCCATGACCCCTGCAATCCTGGGGTCTCCACTGCAACTGAGGTGCACTTCCTCCAATGGTCTTTCCTGACCTCTCACAGTGCCAACCCTCGGCTGCTCTCTGTGACCCCCTCAAATTTCAACACCGAAACCATATAGGAGACTCTTACATGTTACCAAGTCCTGCTTCTGGCTCGAGATGGAGGCTCAGGCCCCTCCTTACTAGAAACAGAAACAGATACAAAAGCTAACTTCATTGGCCTCAGCTTTGTCTATCAATAGTACATCGGTCATAGCTGGTTAGTTAAATGTTTATAACCTAATCGGTTCCCTGGCTAATCGGTTTGTAGGCTTCTGCAACTGACCAAAACTTATTCTAATGCTACTGGCTTGGTCCATTACTCAAAATACAATGCCCACCCCAAAGCCATAGCTTTCTGCAACTTTAATTGAACACACTTTTACATAAAAGGTTACATCTTTATTGTTCTTATGGCCTAGTAGTTGTGGGAAACACAGACTCATGCTCTGAGACCAAAAGAGATTCACTATAGTTGGATGTAGATGCTAAAAGTCTTAAAAATACCCTAAGTGACGTGATTCACTTATTTTTTTCAATTGGTATAAACATAAAAGTCACACAATAAATTCATAATTATAAATCCTTTCATTAAATATAAAGAAAAAATTGAGCGATATGAAAATACTGTTAGTTTTACTGAAAGTTTTTTTTTCCCACTTGGTGATCCACAATCAATGGTTTCTTGATTTCTGTGAAATATATTCTTAGCAGGTGTCAATTCCCGGATCTCAGTTTGACTTTCACACGGGCACCTGAGCCCCATTGTATTGCTTGTTTGTGGGTTGCTAGAGGCACCTGCTCCCTAAGCCTCTGAAGTCAGTTCCAGGCTTTTAGCCCTGCACCTGAGCACTCCCCAGGGGGTTATTCAATTCTCTTTTGAACCAGCCCTTTTTTTTTGCTACCACTTCTCTTTCTAGAGGAATATCTCTACATGTCACTCCATCCAAATGGACTCGCCAATTTCAGTTTGTCATGCAGCTAACCATCTCTAAAATGGGAGGCAGTAAGATACGGTGATTCAAAGCAAGATGTGGAAGTTACCAGAAACAGGCTCTCAGCTCTTGCTCTTCAGCTTTGTGACTGTGAATGTGTCACTTCACTTTGCCTGTTAGCTTGAACCTCTTCATCCGTAAGGAGAGAAAACAGGGACTGCATCATGGAGTTGCTGGAGTATTGGCTGAGATCTGGTGACCCTTATGGGTCCTCTTAATTATAATGACCTTCCTGGTACCCTTTCCAAATGGGATTTGGGTGACAGTGCCCAGATCAGAGTTTGAGTCATTGGCTCATTTTTAATCCTGTGACTTAGAATATGTTGCCTAGCCTGGTCCAATCATAATGAAGATCAACTCTTAGATGATTTAAGGAAGAGAAATTCTTGTCCTTTTCTCTTTTTTCCCTTGATGGTATAGTATCTATGAGTCTGTCACCCTAAGAGCCATGGCTACCAAGGAAGTCAACCTGGACAAGGCTGACCAGGGAAGAAAAAGACCAAAAAGAAAACTGAGCCAGGGCCCCAGTTAAGCACATCTGCTCCTATGGTGTCTTGCCATTTGTAATCCATGAAACCGCATTTATTTTTGGAAGTCTCAAGTATCATTTTCAACCAAAAGCATTCTAACTGACTCAGTATAAAAAGTGGTTGACAAGTGCTTAACAAATAGCAGTTATCGATGTTACCTCAAGTGGTTAAAATGTATACTAACAGTGAGCATGGCTCTCTCTATCCTCCCGCTTTCTTGCTCTCAGTCTGGCTTTTGTGACACATGCATATAAATGAGGAATATACAGACCACCGTGGCCTTTCCTAGGATTCTGCTGGAAAATCCTCACCATGCAGACCACAGCATCCACTCAACCAACCATAACATACATATCCCAGTTCCACCACCTCAGGATGGAGCCTGGTGATGTAAGGACCTGACTCCAAGCCACAGCTCTTCACTTTCAATTGATCCAATGTAGTGAATACTGTTATTCCTCCATAAAGTACCAGCACAGGGCTCTGCACACTGCACACTGGCCATTCAGTGTCCCTGATATGTATCCAGAAGTTTAAACCTTTATGTTTAAGATTAGGAGGGTGTCAGTAGGTCATGTTAGGTCATGTTGAGCTTTCAGTGAAGTGTGGCCTTCAGAACGTAGGCTCAATAGCAAAGAAGAGACCAAGCCACAGGTATACTCTGTGTTGAGGTAAGCTACACTCTGCACCTAATCTAGGCCTGATCCCAGCTGTGACTCCAGAATATTTTCATCTGGCTAGGGTGCTTTTGTTCCACTTAGAGAGAGAACATGGGTAAGCAAGAAGCTCTTGAAATGCTGGTCTCTGGCAGCCTGCATATATGGCCAGAGAAAGGATGTTTGAACCATTGGTATTGTTTTTTTATCAATCATGGCCTTTGTTTGGACCAGTCACAGCCTTGATTCTCAGCACCAGTCACAGCACTTCTGCTAGACCACAGCTTCTTAAACTTTTTCCAGTCATGACCATTTTTCACTTCAGAAATTTTTATTTGACCCTGGGTACACAGGTTGTAAAATAAGTATATAAACCAAACTCTTAGTGATAATAAATCATAAAGAAACTTATTTTAAAGCAATTTTATATACATTTTGCCACTTATTAAAGAGAAGTACATCTACATATTGATGAGATGTATGTGCTTATTTATTTTTAGAAGAATTAAATCTTAGCTGTTTGATACTGTAGGACATAGAACATCTTCAACATTTTTCAGAGTTAATCAATATTTTGATTTTATAATCATCAGTGATAAGAATGTTGCTTCACATAAATACATAGTACAAAGCCAGGCACCATGGCCCATGGCACACAGGTGGATCTCTGTGAGTTCAAGACCAGCCTGTTCTACATAGTGCATTCTAGGCCAGCTGAGGCTACATGGAGACCCTGTCTCAAAAAGACTAAGAAAATAAAAAATAAAAATAAATAAAATAAATAAATACATAGTACACAATACTAGAAGTGTGTTTAAGGCCATAAATTGTCTATAACACTCTCCTAATCTTAAGCCAAAATTTATTTAATTTTTTTTAATGAACTCAAGTCAGCAACTCAAGTTTTTAAAATCAAATATTATAATAATACAATCCAAAGATATACTAATTTTAGAAATGATAGAAAATATTAAATGGCTTTGTTTTCCATAATTAAACCATTATATTTTTATAAAAGCAGAAAATTTTGTATGTCCAATACACATGTTGTATGTCCAGTACAGTTCAGCACCAAGGCTGCAGTAATGTCACACCATCCAACATGGGCGGGCACTGCCAAAAACACCTTGGCCTCATCGCACTTGACTTTTTGGACATAGAGAATTCAAAACTCTTTACTATTGGCAAAATTTTTGTAATTCCCACAATCCAGTTATGTGGTAGTGTCACACAGTTTACAAAGCTATGTGCTATGCTACCTAGGGATGGACCCCTTCAAACCCTGGCTAGACACGGTTATAGGGTTATCTGATGTTTGTAAAGGCTTATGATAGGAAAGGGCCTGGTACAAATGACTCCAAATACCCTTGGCTGAGGCTGCACCTCCAGCAGCCAGAACAGTCAACAATGAGGGTTATTTGTTGTCTCAAGGTGTCCAAAGAGTGTTCCAGATGGCTGGTGCTGGCAGAGGGTAGTCTGAGTAATCTACTGCAGTTCTTTTTTAAAAAAAAATTATTGATTCAAGAATCACATGCAATGTATTTTGATCATATTCAGACCTTCTCCCCATCTCCACCTTCACCTTACTATCATATCCATCTTCATGCCATTTATTATCAAATGAAAAATCCTGTCCATCTTACAACATATCTGAACTAGGCACCAGAGAAATCACACCTCATTAGAATGTTAGTGGTCTATAGTTCTTACACACAGATGGGCCAGAGTAAGGACCCACACCCTACCCTTTCCTTTGTACATCGTCTTGGTACAGACGTCTAGGTTTCTTGGAATGGAATTTTCACACTTGTTTTCTGTTTGTCTTACACACTGCTTAGGACAATCAGATAGGGATTTCTCTATTCCTCAGCAATCAGAAACATTTGAATTTCCTCATCAGTTCACAGCCCACATACATGCAGGTTATTCTTTCTTTCCACTCAGCATAATCTCCCTACTGTGATCTTAAGCATTATCCAGCAGGTTGATTCCCCACTAGGTTTTAGTGTGGGTAAGAAGCAGCTAGATCCTCCCACCAGGCAGTAGTTAGCTCACAGGATTCCAGTCCAAGATTCTCTGAGAGGCAGTTGGGATGTTTCATAGTTTCACACACAGCTTTACAGCAGTGTCCTCTAGGTCCTTTTCTTAAATCTATAGACTTCTTGGGTTCCTACTGCTGTAGAGGACTGCATCCAGCTCTTGACAGCCACTGGATGATGATAATGGCCTGGTTGACCATGAGCGTGCTGTGCAATAGCCACTCAGCCACAACTCCTGGCAAGAGAGATGCACTGGGGCTTGTCGTGGTGGGGTGGTCATGCCCCTTCCTGGCTGTGTCCACCACCTGGCCTCCTAGCCTAAGCTCAGTGACCGGTGATGCCTAATGCCCTGGCTCCCAGAGGGCACAGGTAGTAGACGGCCAGGCTGGCTTGGCTCCACCTGCCACTCACCAAGATTTTGATAATATGAAAAGGCCCGGAATCATGTTTTAAGTCTTTGCACTGAGAGCTCCCACCACCCCCACCACTGCTTTGGTGTCTACAATCATGCAGCTGCCATCTTGGCTCGAAGTTTGTCTTCACTCTTACTTGTCAAGTCCTCAGTTTAGAATTTTGAGATCAATATAGAAGAATCTATGGTCACAGAAACATTCATCTTGCGTGGTAAGCTTCCTCACACCACATGCACTTGGTCTCCTGGGAGCTGGTGCACCCCTACCCCTAAGACTGGCTGCTCAGGGTCTCCTCATTCTCTGCCATCTTTTTTGTATAAGGCAGCCTGGGTAACAAGAGAGAGTCCCAGAGCTGCCAACTAAAGAATCGAATTGTCCCACCCCACATCATCTTTGCTTATCCATAGAAAATGAACATCAGGAGTACTTACAATATAAACATTTTAAAGTGATTATTAATATCAATAGTAATTTAACAGTAGTCAGCGATGCTCATCACCCTCCCAGTGCCCTGTGGAGAAGTGGATCTCCTTCATCTCTCCCACAGAGGCGATGCTATCCTCTCTGGCTTGGCCCTGCCCTGCTATCTGAGATGTGGTTTGAGGGAGTACAAGGTTCCTCTTTGGTCATGACCTTGCCTGCTTTGATAGGCTAATTACAATAGCATATTCCAAGTGCATCCAGTTGTCACAGTGTCCTTGTTGTGATTCGAAATCTGGTTCTTTGATATGGGAGAGTGTGTTGGAGCAGTCCGGGTAGAGGCTAGGAACCCTCAGCTGACTGAGCCGGAGCCAGGCTGACTGGAGTAACCTCAGAAGCCAACAGGTTGCTAATATAAATTCTTCCATCAACAAGCAGAAAATGTGTTGATGACTTTATCATTGTACCCAGGGCTCCACTACAATTCATATCTTCCTTGTGGCTAATGGCATTTCAACCCACCAATGTCATATAACGTGTTCATCAATTCAGGGGGGAGGCTCCTGCCCAGAACATCAGAGCCAATTTGTAAATATGGAGGCATGGGTTTTGTCAGCAAATTTATAGCAGAACGAGGTAATAACATTCCCACATAAATTAATGTGTCTTGGCAGATGTTCGACTTTTGATTATCCTGTTTTTAATATATATATACATATATATCACCTGAAAATGTCTATACACTGAAAACATTTTTATGTCCATTCATTAAATCTCTATCAAATAAGTAACCATTCTAAATGACAGAGACATAGAAATCTTGTTCCTCTAGCCATCAAATAATAGCAGTTTATGATGGTATAAAATAAACTAACTGCTGAAATAATTTTTTTTAATTTTATTTATTTTTGTATGTGTATGAATGTACTGTCTGCATGCAGGTTTGTGCACCCGTGTCGTGCAATGCCTTGGAGGTCAGAAGAGGGTCTCGGATTCCCCTGGAACTGGAGTTCTCCTGGAATTGGAGTTACAGACGGTTCTTAGCCGCCATGTGGGTGCTGGGGATCGAACCCTGGTCCTCTGCAAGAGCAGTCGGCACTCTTAACCACTAGGCCATCTCTCCAGCCCCTGAAATAATTTTTTAAAGCAACATTAGCCATGCCAAAGGGCTGTGGGCCTCAGGAGAAAATGCTGTGGTGAACAGGGGCACCAGAGAGTGTTCAGCTACCTTCTGAGTGGCCCTAGCCAGTTATGTAAACTGTCAGTGTCTCCATGCCCTTCTCAGTAGCATGAGAGTATTCATCATTGACCACCTAGGGCTGTGCAGAAGACTCAGTGAACTAATGCATGTATACCACCTTTGGAATCATGCCTGCCATCAAGTATTGCTCAAGTTATTATAGTCTATATTTATGTTTAGTTGTGTCTGTGTGGTATGTGCATTGTACATGTGCAAGTAGGTATGGGTATGGGTGTGAGGACCTGAGAGTACACATGTGTGCTCGTGTCGAGGCCAGAGGAGGACACTGGTGCCCTGCACTATCACTCTCCATATCATTCCTTTGAGACAGGGTCTCTCACTGAACTTGGAGATAGGCTGGCAGCCAACAAGCTCCAGGAATCCTCCCATCCCACTCCCTACAGCATTGGGGTTACAGGTGGACATGGCCTTTAATGTGGGTGCCGGGGATTCAAACTCAGGTTCTTGTGTTTGCAAAGTACAACAAGTAAGGTTTATCCCCTGGGCCATGTCCACTGCCCACATCTCACATTTTAAATGACACAAAAGGAATAAAGAAACATAAAAATAAGGAAAATACTTCTGCTTGGGTAGCTTTGAGTGTCGGGAACAGTATAACCCTGTGCTAAGCCTGCTGGGAAAGTGGAGCCTCAGTTTCCCCAAGTACAGGAATGGATTGGACTCTTCATCCCCTTCGGGTAGCTTTTCTCTGAAGTGCACAATGCTTTCTTGGTCTGTTCTCTGTGGCTTAGGTAGGTCACAAGGGCAGAAGCTTCCATAGAAGCTCCTGGGAGGGACAAAAAATAAAGTCCAGATTGGAATCCCAGTAAGCAGACAGAATGCCTGGCTGCTCTTCCTTTTCTAGCCCCGCTGCTGTCCCAGCCTCCCACTCTTCACTCTGTCTTCACATATCCCGTTACCTTG
Organism: Rhizomys pruinosus; assembly: GCA_009823505.1. NCBI lineage: Eukaryota > Metazoa > Chordata > Mammalia > Rodentia > Spalacidae > Rhizomys > Rhizomys pruinosus. The sequence continues at coordinate 1,854,896 of VZQC01013003.1, read as the reverse complement.
GTTGACATTACAGATGTTTTCCTCTCCTGTTGCCACCTCTGACATGGATTTCTGTTTTTTTATTACTTTTCTCCCAATTATTTTGTCTCTTCGGTGATTAGCGTCCCTGGGAAGCTCACTTTCAGAGCAGTTTGGGGTTGTTGTTTTTTTTTAAGGGTTTGCCAGGTTTGGTCTGACTTTTGGACTCTCTATGGAAGGGTGGAGTAGAATGCAAGTATAGTTGGGTGCTGTGGTTGGATTTGGCTTGAGTGTGCCCCCCCCCAAGAGGTTGGATGTTGGAAGCTTAGTCCCCAGTGTGGCTGAGTTTTATATAAGACCTTTAAGACTAGTGAGAGGAGATTACATCACTTGGGACACTGCCTTCAGAAGAGACTAATAAACTTCTCATGAGACCCCAGTTAGTTTCAGCTATCCTAGGTCAGTGAACCTGTCCCTTGGATCTTTGTTTCCTCTCCATGTCATCTCCTTTGCAATATGCTCCTGCTAATGCGATGGGGTCCACCACAAGGTCATTGTCAGGACAAATGAGTGAAAATGCTCCATCTTGGACCTTCAGCCTATAAAACTATGAGCTAAAGGAATGTAAACTTGTACAACCATTATGGAAAGCAGTGTGGAAAAGCCTTAAAAGACTCAAAATGAGCCTTCCATCTGACCCAGTCATACCACTCCTAGGTATATACCCACAAAACTCGACATGCACATCCATGTTTATTGCACCTCTCTTCACAATAGCGAAGAGCTGGAACCAACCCAAGTGCCCCTCAACTGACCAATGGATGACAAAAATGTGGTACATCTACACAATGGAGTTCTACTCAGCAGTAAAGAAAGATGACATCATGAACTTTGCAAATAAATGGATGGAACTCGAAGCCTTTATGCTAAGTGAAGTAACACAGTCCCAGAAAAACAAGTGGTAAATGGTCTCCCTCATTTGTGGATGCTAACACCAAATTCCTGGATAAAAGTGTCTACATTGCTTCAGTCACAGACCACTGTAATCATCTCCAAACTCATGGGAACAAAAGGAACCAATAAGAAGAGTGAAGAGATTCTCTTATAATGCCCAAGGTCAGCAGAGGACATTGGATTCCCTGAAACTGGAGATATGGACAGTTGTTATCAGCCATATGGGTGCTTGGATTTGAACCCAGGTCCTCTGCAAGAGTAGTCAGAGTTCTTAATTACTGAACCATCTCCCCAGCCTCATAACTATTTAATTTTGTTTTAATAAAATAATTTGAACATTAAAAAAAGAAATCTCTTCTTTATGTAGCAGTACTCAGACTCTGGTATTTTGTGATAACAACAGAAAGTGGACCGAAGCACAGAATGAAAGCGGGCCTCTGACTCTTCATCTTCTATGTGGGAAGCCAGGCCCTGTGTGGCCAATGCAGTCTCTTTCTATGGTCTATGCTGAGGAGAGAAGACGATCCCATCTGATCTTCCCCTTCAGCCTGTGGTATATCGGTAGATGTGGTTATAGCTGGGAGGTGGGTTGAGATTTCCTAAGCTAAGCTCTGCATGTTTACCAGGCACAAGTACTGTGTAGAATCCCTGTGCAGTAATACTATCCAACACGGCATGAGCCACCAACACTTTTAAGAGAGTGCTTACTAAGTGCTATGTCTGATCCTGTGCTTGAACTAACCTCCCTTAACCTATTTCATTTGTATTACTATTTCTCTCACTGTATGGTTAGAGAAATTAAGGCTTAGCGAGTCAAGGTAGTGAGCCCAAGTATCACAGGTCATTAGTGAGGGAAGAATTCAGACTTAGGAAACGAAGGCTACATAATTCACTCTTAGCCCTGATACTAAAGGGTGTGGTGATTTCTGCTACTAAGTCAATAAATTAATAAGTAAATTATATTTACTTATTAACTCAAAGATTCAGATCCTAGAAGCTTAGTTCCTACTGCATTAGTATTGAGAGAAAGTGGGGGCTTAAGAGTTGGTGGTAAGAGGTGGATCATGAGAGCAGCCACCTTAAAAAGGATTCATTTCTGCCTCCTAAGAATGGGTGAGTTACTATGAGAACTAGTGACGTGAGGCCACTTTTCCTAGGCATATACCCAGAAGATTCACGCTCACTGCTGTTCTGGTCAGAGTAACCAGGAAATGGAGCCGGCCTAGAAGATCATCAAACTCAGCTGTAAAGAAAATTGAAATTACAGAATTTGCAGGAAAATACATGGAACTGGAAAATATTATACTGAGATAGCCCAGGCCCAGACAAAGAAACGCCTCATGTTGTGTCTCATATGCAGGTCCTAGCTATGCATTCATACAGAAGTGTGTGTAATGTGGAGTGCTGTAGAGGTCAGGAAGCTAGAGGACAGTCAGCAGAGGGAGAGGAGAAAAGAGTCTTCAAGGGAGAAGGGAGAGCGGAAGACAGCTGACATGAGAGTGAAGCTGCAGAACCTTGGAGGGTGGAACATTGTAAGCAGGAAAGGAAACGGGCAGATAGGAAAGGGGACGGAAGCAGTAACCAGAACTGAGGGTGCATGAAAACTCTGTATGGAAACCTCGTGAAGCTATAAAACTATGAGCCGAAATTAACCTTTCCTCCTTCCTTGCATTCCAAAATTTTTATTTTCTTCTAGAATATGTCAAAAAATTGTAAAAACTGAAAGCATTTAGTATCCATTGAAATGCATCTTTCGAGGCTGGAGAGATAGCCTAGTGGTTAAGAGCACACACTGCTCTTTCAGAGGACCCGGGTTCGATCCCCAGCACCCACATGGCAACTGAGAACCATCTGTAACTCCAATTCCAGGAGAACTCCAGTTCCAGGGGAATCTGCGACCCTCTTCTGACCTCCCCGGCATTGCACGACATGGGTGCACAGACCTACATGTAGACAGTACATTCATACACATACAGAAATAAATAAAATTTTTTAAAAAATTAAAAAAAAAGAAATGCATCTTTCATTCTCCCAAATCATTTCCTAGGAATTTCAAATGCACTGTGTTACTTTACTGCCAGGATGTTTCAAATTATTGGTAAACCCTATTAATCATGTAGAACCAGAGTGTTATACTAAGTGAAGTATCACAAATGCAGAAAAGCAAGCAATGGATGTTCTCCCTCACCTGCGGACTGTAGCACCAATCCCTTATATGTGAGTGTATATCCTGATGTAACACCAGGAGCCAAGAAAATGGAAGGATACACGGGGGTAAGGAGAAGAAAGAACCATAAAGAGGGGGCTGGTAGGGAACAGATGTTACTGGGGGGGGGGGTTGGGGAAGCAGTTGGAATTGGGAGGAGAGGAGGGAGGGACATGCAAGGGGCCACAGTGGGCAGGATCAGGAGAAGAGAGATGGTAGGATGTGGGTGATATTGGGGTTCAGTGGGAAAATGGGGGCACTGGGACTGGGGAGGGAGGAGGGAAATTGGATGGGAAGAAAAAGAGTAGAGATGAATGAATCTTGGGGAGCCAGGGAATCCAGGGGAGAATGTGATGGCTAGACAGGACGTAGATCTTAGAGCTCTGTCATAGCCCTAGGCAAATTAAATTTCTTACCATAAGCTAAACATGGATCCTTATATTTACAGACAAGCATACTGTGCACCACTCATCAAGGGAGCTTCTTATTGGAACAGATGGAGGCTTCTACAGAGTTCCACAACTGGTCAGACCCAGAGAATATACATTTGAGAGCTGCCCAGTTCTGGGCGACACATCTACAGTTAAACCTCTGCATAAGGCACATGACATAGCTGAGTGAGGGGAGAGAGAGAAAACAGCTTCCTGATAAAATACAGTGTGATACACACAGAAGGCCTCAACTGGCCAAATTTTCAAGAACAAGAGACAGCAAAGTGTGTATCCCTGGGTAGGATACCTTTCCTCTTTTTAACTTGGTCTACCTGCAATATTTTTATAGAAATGATATATGCAACCCTTAACCTAGAATGCACAATGTTAACATTTTAGTACATTCATCTGTCACTTCATCTCTCAAACTCTTTCTCTTTCTCTTCCTCTCCCTTCTCCTCTTCTCTCTCTCTCTCTACCCACACCCTCTCTCGTATTTTAAGCTGTTGGTATAGAGTGGATACAAGCCCATATACTGTGGGCAACCCTATGGAGGAGGGACCAAGTGGCACAATGAGAAACTGAGAACTCACAAAAATTTGAAGTGTGACAGCACCCACATGAAGGAGCTTAGAAGTGAATCCTATTCAATGTCTTCCTATACCTTTAATTTCCCAACTATGATAGGGAATATATAGTATATTTCTATTTGTTTTATTTTTATACTACTTTATTTATATTTTGTGTGTATGAGTGTTTTGCTCATGTGTATGTGTGTATCACATGTGTGCAATGCTCACAGAGGCCAGAAGAGGGTGATGGATTCCCCTCTGGAACTGTAGTTATAGGTGGTTGCTAGCTACCATGTGGCTATAATCAAATCTGGGTCCTCTGCAAGAGCAGCTGGAGCTCTAAGCTACCGACCCATTTCTCCAGCCCCTCAATTAGTTTTAATTTACCCTCTTATGGACATTGATGCTGAAATCTTTTCGTATGAACTTTAGGTGTTCATCTGCTACGTATGTTACTAATACTTTTCTTGTGTGTTTATTTGCAAATTTTCTTTTCATTTTTATGTGCTTGAACTTATTTGTCCCTTTATAGTTTTCCATTAAATTTTAAGACCTGAAAGATGTTTCCTACATCTAGGTTATAGATTATAGTGAAATCTATCCATGCTTTCTTCTAGTTCCTGTGTGTGTTCATTTCTTGTGTGTGTTGTGGGGGGTTGTGTGTTCATTTCTTAAATGTAGACTCTCAGCCAGTTTATGTGCGTGATGTGAAATATGGATTTTATTGTTATCTTTCTCCAAATGGTTAGCTGGTTGTACGGGTACCATTTGCTAAAAGCCCTAGTGATTTAAGATGTCACTGTAGTGATACTGAATGGATACTAAATTTTCATATATAGTTGGAATATTTCCTTTTTAATTTTTTAAATTTATTTATTATTTTCTATGTGTATGAGTGTACTGTCTGCATGTAGGTTGGTGCACCTGTGTCATGCAATGCTGTAAAGGTCAGAAGAGGGCATCGGATTCCCCTGGAAGACAGTTCTTAGCTGTCCTGTGAGTGTTGGGAATCGAATCCAGGTCTTCTGCAAGAGCAGTCGGTGCTCTTAACCACTGAGAAATCTCTCCAGCCCCATAGTTGGACTATTTCTGATGTTTCTATCTTAGTCCTTGGGCCTTTTACCCATTACCCAGAAGTATGACCATGTTAATTACCGAGGGTTGTATCATATTGTGATTTCTGGCGGCGCTAGCCCTTCTCAAACCTTTAAAAACTGTTCTGAGGATGCTTCCATGTTTAGTTATTACTACACGTTTTAGCATCGACCTAACTGGGATATAAAAGTTTATTGGCATCTTTACTAGGATTGTGTTAAATTTACAAATTTAAACAAAGAACTGGCTTCTTTATATTGCTGAATTGCTCTATCTAAGAACAGGGAATGTCTTAATATTTTCTGGAAACTAACTTGTTCCTGTCAAGAGTTTTTAGAAGATTTTTCCCAGTCGGGGTTTTTAGTTCATATTTTATCTTCCATGTGTTGGTATACTTTATCCTCTTTTTGTCTGCTGAAACCAACATTTTTCTCTGCACCATATTGTCTGAATAGTTAATGAGACTTTTGCTTCTCTGTATTAGCCTCTGTCTTGCCATTTTACTGATTGTATCGTTTGAGTTCATTTTATTACTGGATCTTTAGTGTTTCCATGTATCTTACCATCTGAAAGCAGAGATGACCTCACTCCCTCTCTGATTTATTTGCACTTAATTTACTTCTCTGTGTATTATAACTGGTCAGTTTGTCCAACACTCTGCTGAAGGGTGGACACAGTGGCCTTCCTGTAGCATTCTTGATATTAGTGGAAATTTCCCTTTTATGTAGGATAATAACTTTGGGACCAAGATCATAAGATTTATAAGAAAGTATACATTAAATCCGATATCCTTCAGTGCTTTTTAATCAGGAATAAGTGTTTTTAGCATCTGTGATGATAACTATATGGATTTTTCTCCTTTCATTTTTAATATGTTGTTACATCAATAGATTTCCTAATATCAAACCAAACATATTTCTGAAGCAAATTTTGCTTGATCATAATTGTTTTTACAATGGCATTTTATCTAGGAAATTTGCATCAATATTCAGAAATTCCATGCCTTTTATTTTCTGTTTGGTGACTGTTTAGATCACTTATATGTCTGTGTTATGCTTTCCCCACAGAGTGAATTTAAAAAGTTCCCTTAATGCTTTATAATTTAAGAAGGATCTGATCTTTGAATGCTTAGCAAAATCATCCCAAGAAACCACATAAGCCTGGCTGTTTTGTTGATGTTTTGTAGTTCTTTCATGACTTTCTCTTTGCTATAGAAATTGATCTGCTTGCATGTCTTCTGGGGGTTTTGGGGAGAGTGGTTGTTCATTTGTCGGGAGAAAGTCTCACTATGCTGGAGCTCACAGAGCTGCTTGCCTCTGCTTCCTGAGTGCTGGGATTATAGGTGTTCACTACCACATCCTACTTCTGTTTTTATTTATCTATCTATTTATTTATTTATTCTATGTATATGAATGTTTTGCCTGCATGTATGTAAGTGCACCACGTATGTGCAATGCCTACAGAGGCAGAAAGATGGCGTCAGTTTCTATAGAACTGAAGTTACAGATGGTTGTTAGCTGCCATGTGGGTGCTGAGAACCCAGACTGGGTCCTCTGCCAGAGCACTAAGTGTTTTTAATCACTGAGCCATCTCTCCAACCCCTAATCTTCTGCTTTCAATAGCAGGTATTTTGGCAATTAACTTTTCAAACATACTTTCAGAATAGCCAAGGAAGTAGTCTCCCTATTAGTTATTTAAATTTCCTTGGTTGGGCTAAAGAGACTGCTAGAGAAACAGCATGGAGTGGTTTGAATGAGAAATGTCTTTCACAGCTGAAGCATTTGAACACTTGATCCCCAGTGGGTGACGCTGTTTAGGGAGGTCATAGAATCTTTAGGAAGTGTAGCCTTGGAGGAAGTATGTCACTGAGGGTCGACTTCGAGAGTTCACAATGTCACCCATTTCCAGTTCGCTCTGTCTGCTTCATGTAATGTGTTTTCTTTACTCCTTTAGATTTTGGGATTTTGTTGTTGTTGTTGTTGTTGTTGTTGTTGTTTGGGGGAGGTTGTTCTGTTTTGTTTTGTTTTGTTCTTTGAGACAGGGTCTTCCTGTAGCCCCAGCTGGCCTGGAACTTGCTGTGCAGACCAGACTGGCGTCCATCTCACAGAGATCTGCCTGCTCTGCCTTCTGAGTTCTGGGATTAAAGGCATGTGCCACCATACCCAGCTCCAACGGTTAATTTTTAATATTGTCTTTTTTCTCCCTCAGTTAAACACCAAAAAGTAATTCAATCGAAGAAGAAAAATGAGTCTGTGATCAAGTGTAAGAATGCTGTCTCTTAACATCTCACAGTAATGAGCTTGAGCTGGTTTTAAAATTACTATCCTTCTACCTCAGCCTCCTGACTACTGGTATTACAGGTGTTTGCCATTGCCCCCAGCTGCTTCTCACCTTTATGAACCAAGCTGTCTACAGATCAGTCCAATGGACCCAAAGATACACAGAGAAATATCATGTGTGCATCAAGCTCAAGAGACACCTGTGCCTCGCCTCCAGTCTCGTCAGCTCTCCCGTAACTTCCTACAAGTGCAGGAACATCAGTGAACTATGATAGTCCAAGACTGGGCCAGGAGGATCTTTAATTTGAGACTAACCTTGGCCACATAGCAAGACTGTCTCCAATAATCAAAGGGAGAGAGAGAGACAGAGAGAGAGGCAGAGAGAGAGAGACAGAGAGACAGAGAAAGAGCGAGAATTGTATCTCTCTCCCCATGCCTGGCCCTAGAAGAGGCAATCTGCCTAGGGAATTGGATCAAAGGTAAGGCTGGGGCTGGAGAGATGGCTCAGCGGTTAAGAGCACTGACTGCTCTTGCAGAGGACCTGGGTTCGATTCCCAGCACCTACATGGCGGCTAAGAACCATTTTAGGCCAGGCATGGTGGTGCACACCTATAATCCCAGCACTCAGGAGGCAGAGGCAGAGGCAGAGGCAGATGATCTCTGTGAGTTCAAGGCCAGCCTGGTCTATCCAGTCCTCTGGAAGTGGCCTGACCTGTAGATTGTTAGTGTGTGGTGGAATATTGGGCCTGGTGCACATGTTTGGGACATAAATTGGTGGTCATGTGATGCAAAGAAAGTGTGGTATGGGCCACCAGGAGCACCTGCCAGTCCTCCTCTGTCCTGTATGGGGATCTGGCTCTAGCCCTACTTTGTTCTGTCTGGGGAGGGTTCCCCAACATCTGTTCCTATGTTTTCTGAGTAGCTGCGAAGTGTGTATTTCCCAAAGGAAGGAGAGGGAGACAAGAGATTTCAGCATGGAAGCGCTCTCCTCTCACCTCTGTGGTTTCCCTGTCTGCTCTGAAGATTTCTTTTGTGCAAAAACAAAAAGAAAAAAAAAAAAAGAGGAGGGGGGCTTTCATCTGCCAAGAATTTTACTTATCACATATGAAAGGGTATCGTCTTCTACGGATTTTGAAATGTCTTAAAAAACGAATATCAAAGACTCCAAGGCCCATTAATCTAAATTGCTTTAACACTTCGAGGAGAATAAAAGGCATGCTCTAAAATCTGCAAATGAGAATAACCTACAAAATTACAGATTAAATGCTGAGGAGAAAAAAAAAACACACTCAGGTTCTCCCTTGAAACAAGCATCTGTAAGGGGAAAAATATTACTTCAATATTTTTAAATCATGTTTTGAAACAGATTAGAAAAAGACAGATATGTACTGAGACCCAACAGAAAATGACAGGGAGAGAAAAGGCTCCAACTAAAACTAGTTGTCATTAAATTTCATTCCATAAAATTTCCCAAGGAAGGACCAGCTCCATAAACAGGCTATTTTTACAACCTCTGCTGAAATCCATATACATGAATCTAAATTTCTAAGTCATTTCTCCCCTCAGGGAAAAAAAATACACAGTTCTCAAAGTTTAGAGCTAAATTTTCATTACAATTGCTGGGAAAGAAGTTATCTTGCTTTCCAACTTCCCATTTGAATTTATTCTCCAAATCTCAGATTGTAAAAATGGAATGTAAGATCTGTAATATTTGATGGTCTTGATTTTGCAGCCCCCACCAGGAGAGGAAAGCCATAAATAATGTAACACTTAAAATTTGTTCCCTGCATGTCTCTAAGGAACTGATGGGATTTACCAGACAATTTGGAAATCTGATTACTCTGATCACCATCCCTGACAGGCAAGGCAGGTACTGAAGAAACGGGACTCTTAAATGAGCTCCATACCCAAGCTTCCCACAAGACCCGATCCCCTTCGATTGACTTCTGCTCTGCGACTTAGTGCCCTGACCCTACTGGGAAATCAGGCTTTCTCCTGGAGGTCATCTTGGATTTTTTTTCACCCCTAAGTTTTCTATATTATAAAAGCAATATAAACTCATGTAGGAAAACTAAGACATGGGGCTGGAGAGATGGCTCAGTGCCTCAGAGCACCAGCTGCTCTTCCAAGGGAACCTGGGTTCAACTCCTGTCACCTACATGGTGGCTAAGGACCATTTATAACACCAGTTCCAGGAGATCAATGCCCTCTTCTGGCCTCCATGGGTATTGCACACATAGGTATGCTTAAATACATATGGGCAAAACTCTCATACACATAAAATAAGTAAACAGGAAAACTAGAACATTCAAGTAAATAATAAACTAAGGGAGAAAATGACCCACAATATTATAACCAAAATTTTCATTCTAGTACATATCAATTCAGCCAAGCTGCTTTTCCTACAAACAAAAAAAAGTGGGATATTAATATGTTTGTTTTTTGTTTTCTGAGAGACAGAAAGAGGGGAAGAGAGAGAGAGAGAAAGAGAGAGAGACTTATTCTTCAGTATCCCAGAAAGATGAGTTACAAAACATAAAAGACCCTGTACCAAAGTCCATATACACTTGTATTCTATATAAAATGGTAGTGTACTGTGCATTTGCATGTTCTCTGCACATTCTGTCACATATTTTGAATCACCTCACCTAACCCAGGGACAGTTAACCTACAAATAACTGCTACATTCTATTGTCTAAAAAAAATTATCTAAAAAGTATCTATATGTTTAGTACAAATACAAGTCTGTTTTCAAATATTTCTGATTTATAGTTGGTTGAATCCTTAGGTGTGGAGCCTACAGATACAGAGGGTAACTGTAGAGGCCATAGCACAACATATTAAAAGCTGATGCACTTTCCCAACACACATATATTAATACTTGTCAAAAAATTTCGCAGACTTTCATTGTTTACAAGTACTGAACACTTTTATCTGAATGAGTATTGCCAAGGATTTTTCATAGTAAAGTGCTAACAAGGTAATATACATGTAGAACTTATGATCTTCTGCAATTCTTAAAGATTTTTAAATGAAATTTTACTTTTAATTATTTTGAGTTTTCTTTGTTGATTTCTTCCTGTATGTTTGTAATCATTGAATCTACTTCTTTCTGCATTCTTCTCTGTGTATCAGGAAACATATACATGTCAAAACTTAAGTGGGTCAATAATTGAGTTAGAGAGTATTTAGCATAAAATAACAGAAAGCCCAGTAAAATAAGCTGGCAAGCTACAGGATACCTTTTTTTAATTTATTTATTTCTGTTTTATGTGTATGAGTGTTTTTCCTGCATGTATGTAGGTATACCATGTGTGTGGAATGCCCACAGAGGCCAGAAGATGGTGTAGGGTTCAATGGAGCTAGAGTTACAGGCAGTTGCTGAACACCATGTGGATGCTGGGATCTGAATCCTGATCCTCTGCAAGAGCAACCAGTGCTCTTAACCACTGAGCCTCAAGGATTAGGTGCTATGCATGTTACTGGCAGAGAGAAAGATTCATCAACCTTACCTAGCTGTGAATACTAAGACCTAGAACAACAAATAGCTTGGCAAAATACACCTAGTGGTGTAATAGTGGCACAAATATGGAAGTAACCACCTTCTAATTGTATTTGAGGCCCACTTTACAGCAGGGAATCAATACCTAACATTTATATTATATTATATCATATTATATTATATTATATTATATTATGTTATATTATATTATATTATATTTGAGGCCCACTTTACAGCAGGGAATCAATACCTGACATTATTCTCATGACCAGAAACTGCCTACATGGATCATAGGTCACAAGGATCATAGTAGTAGAGAACCTTCTACTGTTATTCTTCTAAATAGACATGATGTTAAACTGACTCACAATGACATTGTTACCCACAGATTAGGACATCCCCTCAGCTCTCACCACAGAAGCTTCTTTTTGCAGGAGATGGCAGCTAACAGAGACCCACAAAGGCTCAGCATTCAGAAAAGAGACTGCAGAGTGCCGAGCCTTAAACAGGACCCTACATTGCCCCTTCTCCTCCTCCATAGGCTCAGGGATCATTTCAGAAGAGGGACAGAAAGAGTTTAAGAGCCAGATGTTGTAGATGAATACAAGAAAGCATGCTGTCTGGACATCACGGGAGTTACACAGATGAACCCACAGTGCTTATGACAGCAATGCATAAGACGTGTGCAAACCCAAGCCAGAAAGCGCCGCCTGGCATGGACAGGGCAGGTGGGCAGGAAGGCAACTGATGAGTGCTGGGAGAAGGAGAATCAGTTTCCCTTACTGTGTGACACCTTGCAGGTTAGCCAGAAACCAGGGCATGGACAACATACAGGAGTGAGAGGCAGGGATTCAAATCCATAGGCTGTTAAAAAATAATAGTGATCGGAGATCTCCTGAGCCCAGCAGAAGGGAGCGGGCTGAAGAGCCCACCCCCCCCCACCCCCGCCAACTGAGATTACGAAGAAGCATCTGAAGGAGGCAAGCAAAGCAAGCCCTCAACACAGTGAAGAGGCATTTAGGACTCACATTGGAATACAGGCAAGGAGAAGCCCATATGCCAGGATCACGAAGAAGAGACTACACTGGAAAGGGGCAAGATAATCCCGTGCCAAGCTTTACCAACCCTATGGAAGACTCTTGCAGTGGGATCCCTCTGGGGATGCCCCAGGACACAGACATCAGAAACACAATTGGGAACATACTTAAAGAACTACAAGATCATAAAGAACAAATTAAAGAACTAAGAAAAGAGAATGAGGAACTCAAAAAGGACAGAGAGAGAGAATGACAAGCTCTGGAAGGAAGTAGAAACACTGAAAAGATCCCATGCTGAAAAAGATAAAGAAACCAACCAGCGAACAAAAGAGCTACAAAAAGAGATCAAGAAGCTCCAAAAAGAAGTAGAAATACTAAAGAAATTAGAAGAGGAAATGAAAAAGGAATTGTCCTTTTTAAGACAGGGTCTCCCTGTAGCCCCAGCTGGCCGGGAACTCACTCGTAGACCAGGCTGGCCCTGAACTCACATATACCACCTGCCTCTGCCTCCCAAGTGCTGGGATTAAAGGCGGGTGTGCCACCATGCCCAGCTTTCTTGTTCTTTTTTCTTCTTTTTCTTTCTTCTTTCTCTTTTCTTTCTTTCTTGTTTTCTGTTCTTTGTTTCTTTCTTTCATTTTTTATTTCTTTATTTTTTATTTCTTATTATTTCTTTATTTCTTCTTTATTGATCACTATTTATTTTTAATATACTTTTATTGATGTTTTATGTATTTCATACATGCAGTTTCATTCATTTAAACATATTACCCTTTCTTTACCCCCACCCCAACCAGATTATGTATTCTGCGATACATGCCTGCATCTTTCTCTCAGTCTTTTTTTTTTTTTCCACTGTTTCAGTCAGTTCTTTATGCAGTCCTTTCGTTGTTGTTGTTGTTTCCAATATGGATTACACCCAACTGCTTTGTACAAAAGCTCAGGGGGCCCTACACAACAGAAGTACTTACAACTGGGTAATTGCACTAGCATCCACAATGAGGGATACCATTCGTCGTTTGTTTCTGGGACTGTGTTACTTACTCAGCATGATGTGTCCTCTAGCTCCAGCCATTTCCTGCAAAGCTCGTGATGTATCCTTTCTTTACTGCTCATAGAACTCCATTGTGTAGATGTACCACATTTTCTCTATCCACTGTTAGTTGAGGGGCATTTAGGTTGGTTCCAGCTCCTTGCTATTGTGAAGAGACTGCAGAACATGGCTGTGCATGTATCTCTGTGGTGGGGTGAGCTTGAGGGTACATGCCCAGGAGTGGTATGGCTGGGTCGGGTGGCAAGTTATTCGCAAGTCTTCCAAGGGTTCTCCACACTGCTTTCCATAGAGGTGTACGAGTTTACATTCCCACCAGCAGTGGATCAGTGTTCCCCTTGCCCAAACCTCCCAGCACTTGGTATCATTTGTTTTCTGCTCTTAGCCAGTCTTATTGGAGTAAGATATAGCTTTTTTTTTTTTAATTGTATTTCTTTTATGTTACGAAGGTTACTGTCTGCATGTAGGTCTGTGCCGCCATGTCGTTTGCAATGCCGTGGGGTCAGAAGAGGGTCCTCAGATTCCCTTGGCAACTGCGCTTCTCCTGGAACTGGAGTTAAGAGGTTCTTAGCCACCATGTGGTGACTGACGGATCGAACCGCGGTCCTCATGAAAGACATGTGGGTCGCTCTAACCGATTAGGCTTCTCGCCAGACCCTTTTCAATTTTTTTTTTTTTTTTTTTTTTGGTTGTTTTCAAGACAGGGTCTCCCTGTGAGCCCCAGCTGTCACTGGAAAACTCACATCTGTAGACCAGGCTGGCCTTGACATCCACAGAGATCTGCCTCCTTGCACTATGCCTTTTCCTCCCACGGTGTAGGATTAAAGGCGTGCACCACCATGCCCAGCTGTAAGATGGTTCTTAGCGCATGTGGGTGCTGGGAATGAATCCGAGGTCTTCTCGAAGAGCAAGTCGGTGCTCTTAACCACTGCACCATCTCTCCAGCCCCAAATGAGATCTTAAAGGGGTTTTCATTGCACATTCCTTAAATGAATAGTGATGTTGAACATTCTTGAGGTGTTTCTCAGACATCTCTTATTCCTCACTTGTGAAAGTCTGCTGTTTTCAGCTCTTTGCTCCATCTATTGATGGTCATTGTTTTCTATTTCTTTGGTTTTTTGAGTTAGTTTCATATGTCTGGAAATTCAGTCTGTGTCAGATGTATTGCAGTGAAGGTTTCCTCCCACTCTGTGGGATTTCCTCTTCACTTCCTGGATGTTGTTCCTTTTGAGAACAGAAGCTTTGAGTTTTGATGAGGTCCCATTTGTCAACTGTCGACCTTAATCTTGTGCAGCTGCTGTCTGAGTTAGAAGTCTTTTCCTATGCCTATGTCTTGTAGTCTGCCTGCCAACTTTTCTTCTATCGCTGTTTCAGAGTTGGGGTTTCACGTTTGAGGTACTTTAATCTCTGGAGTTTGACTTTTGACAGGGCGAGAGGGTAGGGGTTTTAATTTCATTCGCTTCTACAAGTGGTTGGATCCAGTCTTTGCGCCCACCCATTGGCTGAAAGATGCTGTGCTTTTCTGCCATTGTGGTTCTTTGCCGCCCCCTTGTCAAATACGAGAGGCTTATGAAATTGTTGTGCTTCAGTTTGGATCTCGGTTTTGTTCCATTGGTCCAACAGTCTGTTTTTGTGCCAGTACCAGGCTGTTTTCATGACTATAGCCCTTAGTATCGTTAATGTCTGAATAGAGATCCCCCCTTTTGTAACTCTTTTCACGCAGGGTTGTTTTGGCTTCGGGTTCGGGGTCTTTTGTTTTTCCAATGAATTAGATAGGATTTGTTTCCAAACCTGTGAAGAAACTCTTGGGGGAATTTTGAGTTGGGATTGCATTAAATCCGATCAAGAGTTTTGTAAAGGACATTTTTACAATGTTAATTTTCACCAATCCATGAGCATGGGTTTTTCCCTTTCTGATGGTCTCTTCAATTTCTTTC
>VZQC01013003.1:1790898-1839100 GCA_009823505.1 Rhizomys pruinosus | reverse complement strand
GAAAGAAATTGAAGAAGACCTCAGAAGTGGAAAAACTCCCATGCTCATGGATTGGGAAAATTAACATTGTAAAAATGTCCATTTACCAAAACTCTTGTATCGATTTAATGCAATCCCAATCAAAATCCCCCAAGAGTTTTCTTCAAGGTTTGGAAAAAATTATTTTCATTTGGAAAAACAAAAGACCCCGAAACCCAGCCAAAACAACCCTGGTGAAAAGAGTACAAAGGGGGGATCTCTATATCAGACTTCAAACTATACTAAGGGCTATAGTCATGAAAACAGCCTGGTCTGGCACAAAACAGACCTGTTGACCAATGGAACAAAACCGAGATCCAAATCTGACGCACATACAATTTCAGCCCTCTCATATTTGACAAGGGGGCCAAAGAAGCCACAATGGAGAAAAGCAGCATCTTCAGCAAGTGGTGTCGCAAAACTGGATCACCACTTGTAGAAGAATGAAATTAAACCCCTACCTCTCGCCCTGTCAAAAGTCAACTCCAGAGGATTAAAGACCTCAACGTGAAACCCCAAACTCTGAACACGATAGAAGAAAAAGTTGGCAGCAGACTACAAGACATAGGCATAGGAAAAAGACTTCTAATCAGACAGCAGCTGCACAAGAATTAAGGTCGACAGTGACAAATGGGACCTCATCAAACTCAAAAGCTTGTCATCAAAAGAACAACATCAAGGAAGTGAAGAGGAAATCCCACAGAGTGGAGGAAACCTTCACTGCCGATACATCTGACACAGCCACTGATTTCCAGGATATATAAAACTACTCAAAAAACAAAGATAAAGAAAACAAATGACCACTCAATAGATGGAGCAAAGAACTGAACAGGACTTCACAAGTGAGGAATTAGAGATGTTGAGAAACACCTCAAGAATGTTCAACATCACTATTCATTAAGGAAATGTGCAAATGAAAACCCTTTAAGATTCATCTTGGGGCTGGAGAGATGGTCTCAGTGGTTAAGAGCACCGACTGCTCTTCGAGAGGACCCGGTTCAATTCCCAGCACCCACATGGCGGCTAAGAACCATCTTAAGCTGGGCATGGTGGTGCACGCCTTTAATCCTAGCACTGGGGAGGAAAAGGCATAGGCAGAGGAGGCAGATCTCTGTTGAGTTCAAGGCCAGCCTGGTCTACAGATGAGTTCCAGGACAGCTGGGGCTCCAGGGAGGACCCTGTCTTGAAAAAACAACAAAAAAAAAAAAAAAAAAAAATTGAAAAGGGGCTGGAGGAGAGCCTATCGGTTAAGAGCACCCACTGTCTTTCAGAGGACCGCGGTTCGATCCGCAGCACCCACGTGGTGGCTAAGAACCGTCTGTAACTCCAGTTCCAGGAGAAGTCCAGTTCCAAGGGAATCTGAGACCCTCTTCTGACCTCCACGGCATTGCACGACATGGTGGCACAGACCTACATGCAGACAGTAATTCGTAACATACAAATAAATTAAAAAAAAAAAAGTATATCTTACTCCAATAAGACTGGCTAAGATCAAGAAAACAAATGATACCCAGTGCTGGACGAGGTTTGGGCAAAGGGGAACACTGACCACTGCTGGTGGGAATGTAAACTCGTACAGCCTCTATGGAAAGCAGTGTGAGAACCCTTGGGAAGACTTGGAATGAACTTGCCACCCGACCCAGCCATACCACTCCTGGGCATGTACCCTCAGCTCACCCCACCACAGAGATACATGCACGCCATGTTCTTGCAGTCTCTTCACAATAGCAAGGAGCTGGAAACCAACCTAAATGCCCCTCAACTAACGAGTGGATAGAGAAAATGTGGTACATCTACCACAATGGAGTTCTATGCAGCAGTAAAGAAAGTGAACATCACGAGCTTTGCAGGAAATGGGTGGAGCTAGAGGACATCATCTGCTAGTAAGTAACACAGTCCCAGAAACAAACGACGAATGGTATCCCTCATTGTGGATGCTAGTGCCAATTACCCAGTTGTAAGTATTCTGTTGTGTAGGGCCCCCTGAGCTTTTGTACAAAGCAGTTGGGTGTAATGCATATTGGAAACAACAACAACAACGAAAGGACTGCATAAAGAACTGACTGAAACAGTGGAAAAAAAAAAAAAGACTGAGAGAAAGATGCAGGGCATGTATCGCAGACATACATATCTGGGTTGGGGTGGGGGTAAAGGAAAGGTAATATGTTTAAATGGAATGAAATGGTATGAAATACACTAAAACATCAATAAAAGTATATTAAAAAAAATAGTGATCAATAAAGAGAAATAAAGAAATAATAAAGCAAATAAAAAATAAATGAAAATAAAAAATGAAAGAAAGAAACAAAGAAAGAAAAAAGAAAGAAAGAAGAAGAGAAAGAAAGAAAGAAGAAGAAAGAAAAAGAAAAGAAAGCTGGGCATGGTGGCACACGCCTTAATCCCAGCACTTGGGAGGCAGAGGCAGGTGGATACTGTGAGTTCAGGGCCAGCCTGGTCTACCGAGTGAGTTCCAGGCCAGCTGGGGCTACAGGGAGACCCTGTCTTAAAAAGACCAAAAAAAAAAAAAAAAAATTAAGAAAGAAACAAAGATAAAAATGGAGACAATGAAATTGTGGGGGTGGGGTAGAGAGGATTGGGGAGAAACTAGAGATGGGGGGATCTGACTGTGATCAAAATACATTGTATAAAATTCTGGGATAAATTAAAAGAAACTTGAAAACCAAAACAAAGTCACTGCTCAGATTGTTTTCTTTGTATTAAAGGTTGGTCCATGCAGGAAATCCACACCCACAAAATTCTCGTCCAGGTATGAGTCAACCAATTAAGAAAACTCAAAGTTCACCTTTATTAGTATGTTCAGTTCTATTTTATTTGATTGAAAGTTGCGTACTATAAAGTGATTTGCATGCGGTGACTCAGTCACCTTGTGACCAGACTTTTCTCCCAATAAGTTTCAATGTGTTGTTTCACTTTTAGAACCTATCCATGAATGGGCTTTTCATTTAAACTTGGGCTTCTACTCCATGCTTGTGGCTACTTGCGTGAGACGTTTGTGCTTGCCGTTAAGAAGTTTCTGGAGAGGTACTTCCTCCCATAGTCTTCAGATACAACATCATCTGCAGAGAATGAAGAGGACCCGAGACAAAGCAAGAATTCAGAGTGTGTCAGTGAAGTCTGTAAAAACACCCTTCCCTGGACTGCATCGAACATTCCAAAAAAAGGCCTTATCTACAAGGAAAACTCTCATTAAGAACACTGGCTGCTATTGCAGAGGACCCAGATTCAGTTCCAAGCACCCACATGGGGGCTAACATCTGAAGCTCCAATTCCAGATGATCAGACGCCCTCTTCTGACCTCTGAGGGCACTGCACAAGATGGGTGCACTTACAAGCACACAGGCAATACATTCATATACATAAAATAAAAATAATAAATAACATGTTTTAAAAGTCACCCACTGCTCAAATTGTTGTCTTTGAGCTGAATGTTACTTTATATCACACTCTCCTGCTGTAGTTTGAATGTTCCCTCTGAAACCCATGTTGAAATTTAATCCCCAAATTCATCATGAGATCTTGGGGAGGCAATTAGAATAGCCTGGGAGATGAGGCTCCATGATAAGTTTAGTGATCTTAGAAGACAAGGGAGCCTGAACTAACACACTGTTTCTGCCTCTCCTGTGATCCACTCCACCACGTTCTTTCTCATGCAGCTCAGGGCTCTCAACAAATGCTGCTCTTAGGCTCTCCATTCTCCAAACTGTGAGTGAAATCAATTTTTATTCTTTACAAATTACCTGGTCGTGGGTATTTTGTTATAGCGACAGAAGATGGACTACGATGCAACCCCTGCTTTGGGGCATATGCAGAGAAGACTGATGAGATCGCTTCTGAAAGGATATCACTTTGGGTGTATAAGCAGTACAGCCATTCGTTGAAACACTAAATTCATAGAGCAAAGAAGGAAAATTCTGAGGCTGTGGATGTAGCTTAGTTGATACAGTACTTGCTTCACATGCACAAAGCCTTAGGTTCAGTCTCTACCACTGCATGTGTGGGTTCGTTGGTACATGCCTATAACCTCAGCACTCAGGAGGCAGAGGTTGGAGGATCAGAAGTTCAAGGTCATCTTCAGCATAGCCATGTTTGAGGCCAACTTTGCTATGTGAAATCGGGCCTATAAAAAGCATATAAAATACTAACAAGTCCCTATATCTCTTTAGCCTACAGTGCAGGCACATAGACAGGTCCTGGCTATGGGCACCAAAGCTCAGAAACTTGCCTCAAAGATTGAAGGTTGGCAGCATCAGGGTGTGAAACACTGGTTTTCATTTCTGATTATTTCTAATAATCTTTAACATCTGGAAGAAGCTCTGCTGCTGAGTTTTTCTCCTAGGTGAGTAGCAGTGACTTCTCCATCTTTACAATAGTTACTCTGAGAAAAGTAGATTATCTTCACTGGTTGCTCTTCTCTCCATAATACTTCCCAATCCCAGCCTTGTCCTTCCTGTCAGGAACAATGCAGAGACCTGTACACATCCCAGATACGGCTGCCTCTTTTGGGAGAGATACAAGCTGGAAAAAAACAGCTCAGGGCTATAACAACATCGGAGAGGAGGGAGGAGACATTGACATTCGAGGACAATATCAGCCAGAATTCTAGCTTTAGAATGAAACAAACAACCAGAGAGTAAGTACGAAGTTTAAATGAGGTCCCTTATTCCCAAGAAAGAGGAAAGTGGGCAAGTCTGTGGTAGTGTAGGCCTTAGCTCAATAGCCACTGCAAGGCTGGAATTCTTTGAAGTGTACACAGTAGAGAAAAAGATTCCTGTAAAGAGACATCATTGGCATAGAGGAGAGAGAGGGTTCCATCCTCCCTCAGATCTAGTTGAGGTTGATGCAGAACCTGAAGAGGAAGCTAGTCCCTGGGAGAGTTTGTAGAGTTCTACAGGCTAAAGTTATGTGATGCCATTTGACCAGCAGGGACACTTTCTCCTCAACAAAGTTTGCCCAACTGGCTATGGGACTGTCATGCATTGTCACACACACACACACACACACACACACACACATACATACACACACACACACACACACACACACACACATACACACATGCGTGACTTATAGAATTGTTAGAGGACCACCTGACACCTAAACTGTTAAACCCATAGGTAAGAAGTAGGCCATAGGGATTGGAGAGATGGGTCATTGGTTAAGAGAACTGGCTGCTCTTGCACAGGACCCAGGTTCAGTTCCAAGCACCCACATGGCAGCTAACAACCATCTGTAACTCCAGTTCCAGGGGACCCAGCACCTTCTTCTGCCCTCCACATGCAAGGCACGCATTTGGCACACTTACATACATGCATGCAAAACACTTAACATAAAAAACAAAAATAAATAAATAATTTTTAAAAAGAAGTGGTGCAATTGGAGTGAATGGTGACACTACAGCAATATAGACTGGACACTTATTTGATCAACTTGATTGAACATATGAGCCCCCCAGCTGGATGGTGGGACCCTTGGGCTGTCTGGGTTTGGGCACAACCGCTTGCAAACTGGTTTTACATGAAGGATGCTTGTACTCATAAATTATTACGTATTGTTAAAAAATGAAAAAAATAAAGAAGTAATAGAAGAAAAAATAAAAGAAGTGGGCTATAGGAAGCAGTGCAGTGGGCTAGAGAATAGTTGCCTCTACGCAGGGTCAAATCATGATGTGGTCCTGGTTCAGATGAGAGCTGGCCTGGGGTTTGACTAGACTTCTCCATGACATGTTCTAAAAAGCTGAAAAGGCTGATGAGCATGGGTGTCCCACAGCAGAGGGAGGAGAGTTCTAGGAGCAGACCTGGGGGAAGCCACCTTGCCTTAGTACACATGAATCCCATGAATCCTTCCTGGAGTGGCACGGCTGCATCAGGGAAGGGGCATCACTGTCAGGGAGATGGAGAGCACCAACTATATTGTTTCCTACTACATTTGCAAATATTCTAAAAGCAGTAGTTCACAAAACTGCTAAGGGAAACAGCACCCTGATACACAAGTAAGAGTTTCAACTGTTAAAACTTTCTGAAAAGCAACTTGGCAATAGATAGCAAAAGCCTTAGAAATATTAAAATCATTTAGCTCAGTAATTACTATAATTAACATTTGTAGGACTCTATTCAAAAGAAATGAGATGAATATAAAGATGTTCTTTGCGCATATAGAAAAAACTTTTAAATGGCCTAATGTCTAACATTAGTATGAAATAAAGTTTATTAACGTCTACTATTTAGGTAGTTATAGGAATTAAAACTGTGCTGATAAAGTTTTTTGAAGTCCTTAAACAATACCAAGTCCAAAAAAAGTGAAATTCAGATCTCGAGCGATGACTCAGTGGTTAAGAGCACTGACTGCTCTTAGGACCTGGGTTTGGTTCCCAGCACCAACACGCCATCTCGCAGCCAACTATAACTCTAGCTCCAGGGGACCCAATGCCCTCTTCTGGCCTCCACAGGTACTGAATAAACTTTAGGGTACACTACATACATGCAGATAACTACTCATACACATAAAATAAAAAGTAAAGCTTTAAAAATAAAAATAGAATTCTAGCCAGGCGTGGTGGCACACACCTTTAATCCTAGCACTTGGGAGGCAGAGACAGGAGTTCAAGGCCAGCCTGGTCTACAGAGTGAGTTCCAGGACAGCTGGGGCTACAGGGAGACCCTGTCTCAAAAAAGCCAAAAAAAAAAAAAAATAGAATTCTAACAATGCATGCAAGGGAAGACAAGAAGAAATATACCAAAATATAAAAAGTGCTTCTTTCTGGGAGGTAGGATTATGGGGGACTCCGTATTTCTTTATACTTTCATTTTCCACAGTAAATAGTATTACTCTAATAGTATCTATTATTATAGCTGTATCTATTACTATATATAATATACTATCTATTCTAATAAAGTAAGGAGGAGTTCTTTCCCTGCTGGTTGGTAATCGGACTGCTGGTGTGGACGCTGGGTGTGGTGGGTGGAACATGTGCTCCGACAGGTGGCCACTGAGACCCAGCTTTAAGTGTAGGTGAGTAATCAGTTCCGAGTAGTCAAGGAATAGGTAGTTACTCCATAGGTCTTAAGTGTGTTGTCTCCTTAAATGCTCAAGTTTGTCCTCATTGTTCTAGAACAGTCCTCCAGCAGTTCTTCTCAAATGTTAATATGTAGACCCACCAACTGTAGATCATGCTTAAATGAGGACTCTGGTTCAGGATGCTTGGGGTGAAGCATGAGATTCTGCATCATCATCAAGATTGTTGAAGTCAGAGATGCTGTGCAGCTGAGGCCACAGCTTACTGGGCCCCACACCTAGAGAGTCAGATTTAAGAGAGCTGGGAGGGGCTTGCTGACCTGCATTCTAACCATCTCCCAGATGATGTTGATTGAGGTGATCTGTGGACCTCACCTGAGTAGCATCCTGTGACACTGGTATCTCTAGTACCTTGTCCCTAAAAAAGTTGTCTAACAATCAGCAGTATCATCACCTGGAAGTTTGCCAGAAATGCAGATGACCAGACCCCACCTGTAGAATCAGAGTCTTCACTGTCACAGAATCCCTGAACGCTTTGATGAAAGACTTTCAGGTGTTTTCTTCTGGAAGATACTTCCAAAGAGCCTAGAGAGCCTTTTCCACAGTGAGGTGTCCTGCCCCTCCCAGCCTTCAACCACTGAAGCAATGAGCTCTTTCTTACTGGCAAGTTCAGCTACTTCCTTGTTCTCCCTATTAAGTCCTTTGGCTCACAGTCAGGGTCAGTTAGGCGGTTGATTACCTGCTGACAAAGGACAACCTTTGCTGCCAGTTCACTTTCACAAGCAGCGCTGACCATGTCCTTCAGGACAAAAACATCTTAGTTGTCATGGAGCAATCGTGGAGTTCTTACATCAATTCCTTAAATCAGAACTTCTTACCCAGAAAAGTGGAGGTGACCCAAGGACACTATTTTACAGGTAGGAGAGACTGCATCTGAGTGCAGCCAGGACTTCTGGGAGCAGGTAGGACAGTGATCTGTCATGTTCTGGAAGAAATGTGGGCTTGCTTAGCATTCCTGGTTGTAAGACCTCTATCTGGATTATCTCAGGTGATGCTGTGAAGTACTGAGCATCATTTTACCAGAATCATCGCCCTAAGGCGGGGGGGGGGGCTGTTCCTATTTCTTTTTAATATACAATAACTTTAAGGGTGGAAGGAAATCTGTTTCTCAAGATGGTAAAGTATCAGAAAAGAGAGGGGGAAAATGTTCTGTTTATGGAAGACATATATTTATTTGCCAAAGTGTTTTCCTTAGCCCTAAGCAGAATGAAATATACAGCCTAGAGATGCTCCTTGCTTGACTTTAAATGCAGAATGTGTTGTCATATTTCCTGCTGGTTGAAGGGTTGTTTTTATTTATTTTATTTTATTTTTTTAATTTGACAGGAGGTTGGGAAAGGAGGGAAGCTATTCACCAATATTGCCTAGGAAGGGAAAAAAATGTTAGTTTTGAGCAGTGAATATTTTTCATTCTGCTAAGAAATTACTGCAATTTGACACATGAAATCTAAGGCACAGATAAGTGTGATCTTGAAAAATTGTCTTTTCTTGGCTTGATGATAACCAAAAAAATCACATCAATGCTATAGGCATTTTCCACAGTTAACAAGAGCTCAGCCTGCACAGGAGAAAGCCATCCTGCATTCACTCTGCATTGTTACAGCAAGGAAAATAGGGCTCGCTGCTGGAAACGATGGAGGTGGCCATGCTGCCCATTGGGCACGCAAATCATGATGGGTACTTCTTGAAAGAAAGTCATTTCAAATCATTTTCACTTTAAAATGAATTACACATTCTGACATACTTAAGGCTCTGCCTGTATAAAAGATATAGAATTACCCAATTAGTGCTCTTTTTTCTTCCTCTTTTCATTCTTGAGAGGAATTCATTTGTCTTCTATGTCATATTTAGCCAATTTGAATATCATATTTTACTTAAAGCTTTCATTTGCCAATACAAATGCTAGATATAAACCTCTGAATCTAATGTCAGCCTTCAACAATCTTCTGTTGATGGTTGCTTTCTTTCAGGGTCGCTATGCAATCTGTCATTCTCCAAAGGGGATGTCATAACAGTGGTCGGCCTTGAACCATCCCGGCTCAGTGCAGAACTGAAGGATGGTCAGCAGGCACTGGGCATGCTCAGTATACCTCTTGAATACGAAGGTACTGTATATGTCGTTCCCTTTAGGCTTCTGAGAATCTTTGCAGAACATGGGTACAGGTGGCAGGGAGGGTCATTTTGTCTATTTTTGTCAGATGAAGTCATGAAAGGAAGCGAGAGTATAATCTGGAAGTTGGTGAGTGGAAAAGCAGGTTGCAAATGGACATTTTCCAGATTCAGGCCTGGAAAGCCAACTGCACCACCCACTGCTCCTCCCGCAGGGCCCTCGAAGCTCTCACAATTTTCCTATTACATCATCCACCCCATGCCTGCTGGAGAGGAGGGTTAGGAAAATCCTAAGCTTTTCCTTCCTGTACTGGATGTGATTGTAAGTATTCCTATGTAAGTGTAAAAGCTGATTTTAGAAAGCGACTCACTCTGTGAAGAGAAGACTCAGGAAGGGGCCGCAGACAAACAACATAGCTCAATTGTGAGGTTGTTTTGTTTTTGAGACAGAACTAGGAATAAAAACATTCATTTTTTTTTGTGATTGAAGGAAAACATATGAAATAAACAAATCAAAGTTTAAATGAATTTCGTATCTATATTGAGTGTTAGGAAACAAAGAAGAAAAACAAACACAAAGAAAGGGGATGAGCAGGATTCAGAGGGACATATGGAAAGACGGAGAAAGAGGAAGACAGAGAAATATGTAAGAGGGATTGTTGGGATTTAGGGTTTAAAAGAAACAAACCGAAAGAGGTTTGGCGTAGGCTCCAAAGCTCAGAGCACAGAGGCTCAGAAAGTCTCCTGACCCTCACTCAAAGACAGCAATGATTCTGACAGCATCTTTGGTGAGTCGCGTGCCACTGTGAAGGCCCTTTCTTAGGGCAGCCAGTGCTAGAAGCCATCCCTGGAATCAGGGTGGATCTGCACCAGGCACAAAGGTTGGTGCCAGAATATAAGGTGCTAAATTTTGAGCAAATGAACCAAAGGACATATTTGATGACTTTTTAATTAGTAAAATGGTAGAGTGCTTAGATGTTGACAGCCACATTCAACAGTACTGCTAGACAGATGTGAGGAAAGCTGCAGGGAGAAGTAAGAACTCTGCACTGGCTTCTCTATTCTTCTAAAAATCCAAAAAGCTCTGGTCTCTGGTTATGGGTAAACAGTTCCCAGTTCCCACAGAATACAAATGAAGACTGTTAGGCACACACTCCCTGGAAAAGAAGGGCTGAGCATCTTGTTTGCGAAAAGCATTTCTAGGATCAAGGCAAGCCTAGAAGGAAGGAGGTGTCTGGAATGTTCCCTAGAGCCAATGTCCCCCTGGCCCTGCCTGCTGACCAGCTCAGTGCAGCCAATCTACTCTTTCCAGTCACAAAGCTGAACCCTGAGGTTCTCATCTCCACAAGGCCCTCTTCCCGCCGAGGCTCAGAAAGTTCTTAAAGTCCCAATTCTTTGAAGGTACCCCAGGTGGGGGTGAAGGGGACCATGATCAGCTCTGCTGACCCGAAGCTCTGAGGACAGGCTTTGTGAGAGAGCTGCAATAGGGTGATAAGAAGATGGCCTAGCTGTTAAGAGCGACAACTGTTCTTACAGAGGACCCAGGTTCGATCCCCAGCCCCCACATGGCGACTGAGAACCGTCTTTAACTCCATTCCCTGGGGAATCCGATGCCCTCTTCTGACCTCCGCGGCACTGCACGACACGGGTGCACAGACCTGCATGCAGACAGTACATTCATACACATACAAAAATAAAATAAAAAATAAATGCACAAAAACGTTAATAAAAATATTTTTAAAATAAAAAAAGAAGTTCCTCCAAGCAACAAACCTCCCCAGAACCCAGAACCCAGAACCCATCTCCCTGGCTTCCTCGCTCCACTCCCACTGTGCACTGTGGCCCTGCCTTCTCAGAAAGCAAGGACTGTTTCCACACAGGATTCTGCACCAGCAGAATCAGAGGACTTGCCTCCCATCTTGGGCACCTGGACTCTGTCCCTGGCACCAGATTCCAAGCCTCTGCTATATAATATAAAAGGGACTTGAGCCAGGCGTCGTGGCGCACACCTTTAATCCTAGCACTTGGGAGGCAGAGGCAGGTGGATCTTTGTGAGTTCAAGGCCAGCCTGGTCTACAGAGCGAGTTCCAGGACAGCTGGGGCTACAGGGAGACCCTGTCTCGAAAAGACCAAAAAAAAAAAGGGGACTTGGAACCTACTGAGGTCTACATGGCTTACCAGAAGCAGCAGTTTCTCTCTCTCTCTCTTCTCTCTCTCTCTCTCTCTCTCTCTCTCTCTCTCTCTGTATAAAAGCTCGGGTGTGACCAGCAGGAGTAGGGAAAGAGCGAGGGACCAGGGAGCCCCAGGATGGCCAGAAAGAAGAGCAGGCACATCCGCTGGGAAGGCTTCCTGTGAGCGGCACAGCTGGAGCGCCTTCTGCTGGCTGCAGAGGCGGGGGCGGGGGGGAGGACATGACTAACTTCTCAAGATCTATGCCTACTAATCTGTGAATTGGGATAATGATCCAACTGCTCAGCCAACTCACCAAGCCTCTGATGTGTGCATAGTGCTTTAGAGTTACCAAGAGAAGTGTTTCAGTTACCACCGGGACGATACTCAAGTGGCCATAGGTTTGAGAAGCGGGGCTGAGGATAAGACTGGGATGCTTCCTGTTTGACAGAGGTCTGTTTCTGGTTACATTGCAAAAGGCAGAAAGAAGGGTTGGAGAGAGCAAAGGGCAGCTCTGGGGAAGGCCAGGCGAACTGGACACCTGGCGAGCTGCTTCCTTCTCTCTGCATCCATTTCCTGATTAGCATTCTAATGTGCCTCTGTTAACAGTGTCCCAGAGGGTCAGATTAATCAAAATGAAAAGCATCTCTCTTTAAAATTGCAATTACAACCATTATTTATGTTTTGAAATTAATCAATCACCATTGACTACCTTTACTATTTTTATATCATTTGGGGGAATGGGGCAAACAGATTTCCAAGGCCTTGCAAGAGAGATAGCCCCGTGCTGGGAGGCAGAAACATTCTCCTCCTGAGGAT
This sequence comes from Rhizomys pruinosus, assembly GCA_009823505.1. NCBI lineage: Eukaryota > Metazoa > Chordata > Mammalia > Rodentia > Spalacidae > Rhizomys > Rhizomys pruinosus. The sequence goes on along the minus strand of VZQC01013003.1, from coordinate 1,826,893 downwards.
GGAAACGGAAGGCGGGCTGGCTGTGTGGTGGATATTAAAATTTAACAGGCAGTTTCTCTGTAGAGCAACATGTGATTTATGATCCTATATTTTCCAGGCTAAAAGCTGGTTTTTTTAATAGGCCAACAGGAGTCACACACATCAGCACTGTATTGGGGTGTGTTAAGGATGTGTTGTTAGTATGGTGTGGGCGTCTTATTAGGGGGTGTCAGAGTTGTGTGTGGAAACACATCCAAACTCTTCTCTTCCTCATTTAAAATGTGTAGCATGTTTCCTTAGCCTAGCAGAAAATGGATAAGATTTAACTGAATGACTAGACAGTTAAAACCATCCTCACACCAGTTGTGGTGGTGCATTCCAGGAGGATGTACCAAAGAGGAAGAGGCAGGAGGAACACAAGTTTGAGGCTAGCCTAGACTATCTATATATTTGGAACTGGAGAGATGGCTTACCAATTAAGAGCGCTGGCTTCTCTTCCAGAGAATCCAAGTTCCTAGCACATACCTCAGGTGACTCAAAATCTCCTATAACTCCAGTTACAGGAGACCTGACATCCTCTTCTGGCTTCCACAGGCACCACACACAGACACATACACATAAACAACTTTTTAAAAGAACATACATTTGAGCAAAGAAACAATTCAGCCTAAGGAAGGTAGATTCAAACAACCAACATATAAGCTATCTGGGAAGGCTTAGTGCCAACACCCTTCCCCCACCATAGATATGAAAATCCTTAGGTGTCCCTTTTACAAAATGGCATATATTTGCATAAAATCTGCACATATCCTCTGTCTACTTTAAATCATTTCTGGATTACTTATCCTACTTTATATATGTTATATAACATATGTTATATAGTTCCTATATTGTTTAGGTGATGACAAGGAAGAAATCTGTTCGTGCTTAGCACTGATTCAGTTTTGTTTTTTAGAACAAAGTCTCAGGCCGGCCTTAAAGTCACTCTCTTCCTGCCTTAGCTTCCTGAGTCAATTTTCCCCCAAATTGTTTTTGACCAAGGTCGATTCAATCCGAAGGTAAGGATCCCGAACATAAGAAGGGCTGGGTTCTTTTCTAGCACCTTCTTTTATACTTGTTGCTCCAAGAACTATATTGAGCAGCTATTAAAAATCTACATGACTGTTCTAGTTTCTCTTCCATTGCTGTGACAAAACACTCTGACCGACACCAACTTGGGGAGGAAAGGGTTTATTCAGCTCACATCTCCTGGGTCACAGTTCATCACTCAGGGAGCCCAAGGCAGGAACTCGGGGCAGGAACCTGGAGGCAGGAGCTGAAGCACAGGCCATGGAGGAATGCTGTTCACTGGCTTGCTCCACTGGCCCATGCCCAGCCTGCCCTCTTTTTTTTTTCCTAAATGCCTTTTTTTAATTTAATTTTTTTTCGTATGTGTATGAATGTACTCTCTGCATGTAGGTTTGCGTACCCATGCCATGCAATGCCGCGGAGGTCAGAAGAGGGTCTCGGATTCCCCTGGAACTGGAGTTCTCCTAGAATTGGAGTTACAGACGGTTCTTAGCCACCATGTGGGTGCTGGGGATCGAACCCGGGTCCTCTGCAAGAGCAGTCAGTGCTCTTAACTGCTACAGCCTGCCCTCTTATACAGTACACAACAACCTGCCCAGGGTGGCACCACCCATAGAGGGCTGGGCACTCCCACATTGCTCAACAATCAAGGCAATACTCCACAGATGTGCCCACAGGCCAGTCCAATGGAGCCAATTCCCCAGTTGAGGCTCCCTCAACCCAGGTGTGTCGACACTAAAGCTATCTAGCACAATGACCCAGCAAGGACAGAGAGGCAAGATGCCCCAGCCCTAGCTGAGGATTGGCAATTGTTAGCTGCTGGAAGAGGGAGAGTCAGTTTTATTTAAGGGCATGATGTTAGGTAGGTTGAGCAGATTCCAACAGAGAGTCTCACACCCAAGAGCATTTGGAGAACGAACACAGATTAGACTCCATAGGCCTTTAAAAAGATAAAATGTCAGCTGGGCGTGGCGGTGCACGCCTTTAATCCTAGCACTTGGGAGGCAGAGGCAGGTGGATCTTTGTGAGTTCAAGGCCAGCCTGGTCTACAGAGCGAGTTCCAGGCCAACTGGGGCATAGGAGACCCTGTCTTGAAAAGACAAAAAAAAAAAAAAAAAAAAAAAAAAAAAAAAAAAAAAAAAAAAAGATAAAATGTCTTCTTTGATTAAGAAGCTATGAAGTCAAAGGAAGGAGGTAGTAGAGGGGAGGAGGTGGGAATGATCAAGATAGATTATAGAAAATTATTCTCAAAGAATTTTTTAAAAGAATCTACAAGATGTAGTTAATAATAGTAAAAATAATGAATTTTGAGACTGGGGTTTGAGCAATCAGCAAGATTTGTTTTTGAATGTTAGGGCTTGTCATAGCTTGCTTGTGTCACCAAGGATAAACGTTCTGACAAGGAAGAAGGTAGGCAATTAAGCACAGTGCAGGCCTCACCCGGGTACACTGGCTTTTCCAAGCTCCTAATGTAATAATGAGCAAAATACACAGATGAGCGCCACATAGTGATGATCAAATTAAGAGTCCTTTATTAATAGCCTGTAGTCAGAAAGGGAGGTAATGCCCCGAAGAACTCTCAATCCCTAGGAGAAACAGGGCAGGGTTTATAAAGCTTAAAAACCACAATTACATCATGCCAGGGGTAAAGCCAGTAACCATAGTTACATCAGATCACCATAGTTACACCAGACCAGGAGCAGGTCAGTTAACAAAAAGGTTTTCAGTTAAAAATAATTTAGGCTAGGTGCAAGGACATGCTACCTGGAAGGGCTGCCTGGCTACTTGTAAGTTTCCTAGTATTGTAAGTATACTCCCTGAAACTACCTGCATAAGACGTTCTGCCTGGCCGGCTGCAGTGGGAATGGCTGGGCAAGAACACTGGATAAAGCAAAAATCAGCGAGAACAAAATGGAGTTATCTTTGCCATTTCACTAATAGCTCCCACTACTTCCTGCAATTTCCTCCAGAAGACAGTTTCCTAACTTCCAGCCTCAGGCCCCGTAGCCTCTTGAAGTTGAGGTCCAGAAGCCACTGTGGCCAGCTCCATCTTGATGGGCAAAGTGCTTATGGATGTAGTCACTCTGCCCCCAACAAGGAAGAAGCCAGAGCACCTAAGAAAACGGCGCTCCCAGCCCATGACTTGGAACTTTGTGAATAAACCTGACACAGCCTGTCTCCCTTTACCCAGGAGGCCCTTTCTTGTCTCCAGACCAAAATTCTGATGGATAGAGGCCCATGTGCAAGCCAGACATCTTTCTCCATATACTGCCATAATGTGTTTAAGCATTCTCACCCCCCCCATCCACCACTAATCAAGTTTCAGGGACTAATCTTGCACCTAACAGAGTGGCTAGCAGTTAGCGGGTGCCTTGTGTGTTGAGTCGAACCAAGACATTTATAGGAATCAATTACTGGGTTCGTCAACATGAAGCATGATTGTCATCTACCCATCTGATTCCTTAGCTCTCTTCCAATTAGGAAAATGGATGGTCCACTAAAATTGAATGAATGGTAGGATCAATAACAGCCTTGTGAAGCAGTTTATTGTTTATCCATCCACACATGCCTGACACTATGGATATTTCAGCCTCATCGTCTCAGACCCACTTTGTTAACTTTACAGATAAAAAGATTTTTCAGCTTTCAAATCCTATTTGACTGCCAAAGCCCCTGCTAGGATTCCTAGTGGAGCAAAATACATTTTCTGCTTACCCCCAGAGCGTGTTGTGTTTTACTGTTAAGCCCAGAGAAGAGCTTCTTGGAGACTGTTGAGGATCTAAGGCCGACACATGCATGCATTTCTCAGCTTTGCATTCAGAACAAAGGCAGGGAAACAGGAGCAGGATAAACCCACTTGCTATCCACGTTAGCCCTACTTTAAAATGCCACAGTTCATAGAACAGCACTGTCTAAAGCCCGGGGAATCTAGTACATCTCCCATTGCAACTGCAAGCAATTCTGCCCTGATTGCTATAACCTAGATGACCGTGCATTTTGCTGTACAGGGAGAAACTAATGAGATGGAGAGCTTTCTGGGATGGGAACCTGCTGGCCCACTGCCTAATGCACCATGCCCAGGACCTCTGGGACCCCACCTCCCAGATTGCCGACGTGCCTGGTTGCTGCAGAACACGCTGATGTGTCTGTCAGTGGTGATAGGATGTAAGCAGACTGTAAAATAGAGCAGCAGGTGAAGGGAAGCCCTGCAGGGAAAGAGGTAAACGACTCCTCCTCCCAGCACACCATATCGGCATCACCACTGGAATAGCTGACTCTCTGATAACAGGGCAGTCACCTGCCCAGAGCGCACATTAGGAGCTCAGTTGTGGAACCAGGAAGGGAAGGCCACAGTAGAGGACTGAGAAGCAGCAGCTTTAGGCCTGGAGCTCCAAGCCAGGGGCAGAGAATTCTGCTTTCTTCTTGGTGCTGTCACTAGGTAGGACGGCCAACAGCCTGTTCTTCACTGAACTTGGCCATTTCAGTTAAAGAAGGAAGGATTAAAATAGAACAGAAGACATTGATGGTCATGTTTGGTCAGCTGCATGTTGACCAAAGGAAAGCTGGACTAATGAGAGCTTAGACAGAACACTGTGGGGTTCTCCAAAAAAGACTAGAAGCTTCCAGAAACAAACACTTGCCTGACATCTCATGTACCCTGTCGGTTTCTCTGACAGAGGCAAGCCTTGACAGAGAGTCCAACTCATGACAAATGACTAAACCACAGCTGTTTCCCTTCCTGCCTCATTTGGCATGACTTCTCATCCAGAGGTGCTCTCCGCTGGAATCGTGGTGGGCTGGCAACACTGACTAGAACAAGAAGGAGATCAAAAAGAAAACAAACAAACAACAAAAAAAAAAAAACAAAAAAACAACTACGCTGTTGTGGATGTTGAGTCACTACCTCTTTCCTGAGGAAGCATAGCCAGCGCTCTTTGCTCCGTTCTAGAGGCTGAGTCCCAGGAGATTCAACATGAAGGTATGTCTAACCCCTGTCTCTCTCGTGCTTAGTTATAAGACAAAGGGACTGCTGGGAAGTGTGAGCACTACCAGAGCCGTGGCCATTCCCATCTGGAATGTCATGGTGCTCGTGATGGAGAGTCCACTTAGCATATGGCTTCACCAATGTCACCAACAGGCTTCTCTCCCCTGCTCTGTGCCTCTGGCCTCTACTCAGATGCCGTCGTTCAAACACAGAGCTAATACTTGTCATTGGAGTCAGAGAAGAAACCTGGCCCTCCATGTAAGACAAGATGTGCAACAGATCAGCCCCAGAGTACCAGAAACTGAGGCACAGGAAAGCTTATGTCAGGCCAGATCTTCTTCCAGTCTCTTTAAATAGCAGAGTTTCCCGGTGAACTCTGTGGACAGCTGCAAGTACTTGTTAGAGCAGCCTCGCACTCCAACATCAGGCTCATTGGACCCAGAAGTTGGCAAAGGATCTAGAGAGTTCTCATCTTCCATCAGCCTTTTCAGCCCTCGTTGTACCAACATTCTTCCAAGCTCCAGAGCTCGGCTTCCTGCTTTTGCAGTGGCAATGCTTTGATCTGGGAATTGGCTCTTGTGATGCTGGATAGCTCACAGGAAAGACCATGAGTCCAGAGCCAGCCCGGGCACAGGACTCACAAGCACTGGTGAAGTCATTCCTGCCCAAGCTGCTCTCCTATGGGCAAGATAGTCCTGCAGGCTTCTATCCACCTCTAATTACAACCAAGAGAGGCTTTCTGTGCGTGGCTCAGCTATAAAACTGAGACTATCATCAAACCATCTTGGAAGTGTGATTGTTGGGGCTGTAGATTATTTTTGAGCGTGTATTCAGTGTGAGATAGGACTCAGTAGATTGCCTGAGTCCTGTCAAGGGCCCGTGATCAACAGAGACACTTATGATGACATTAGTAGGTCACAGTAGGGAGGATATGATGGTTAATCCTGTCAACTTAATGGGACTTAGAATTACTCTGGAGACAAGTTTTTGGGCCAGGCCATGAAGGATTCCTTAGATTAGGTTAACTGAGGTAGAAAGACCCACCATAAGAGTGCAGTACTATTCCTTGGATTGGGGTCCTGGAATGAAGAAAAATGCAGAGGCAAGCTGAGCAAAAGCACCCAGTGCCCTCTGATGCCCAACTGTGGACACAATGTGACCAGCTGCCTCAAGCTCCTGCCACCATGGCTTCCCTACCACGATGGACGGTACCCTGGAGCCGTGAGCCAAAACTCTTCTTTAAGCTTCTTTTGTCAGACTTTTTTCACAGTAACATAACAATAACTAACATAGAAATGTACTAGATGGCTGAGTGGAAGGAAGGTCATACGGGCCCTGTGTAAAGCAAGAAAGCCTCATCGTGGGTCTGCTCCATTCCCCTGTGCCTGGTTGCTGCCTTAATCATCCTATTGAATATGAGATGCTGGCCATGAAGCAAGAAAATGAATCACAAAATCCTTTCATGGGAATTAAAATCCTGTTGGTTTCAGTTCTCAGGTGAACCTGCAAAAAAAAAAAACAGAATAAATATTTACTGCGTGAATTAGTAACTCTCTAAGCCTACATCCCTTCATCTAGCAGGTAACTGCTCTAAATACTGGCTTTGCTCTCATGGAACTCAAATGTGTTTATATAAAGGGCAGCACAATGTGGCCCAGGGATTGTTCAGAAATGCCTTCATGCCTCAGCCAAGCCACCCTGCTGCTTGCAGCATTGGCATGGAAGAGCTGATGGTGAGAAGCAGATGGATATTTTGTGAGCCAGTGACAAGCCATTGGCCCCTTGAAAGCAACCATGGAAATCCTCAGGAGTCTCTCATTCTACATTGCTTTCTGCATGCCAGTTTACCTGCACATGGCTTTGCTGGTTCAACCTCAAAGCTTCCTATCCTCACCTAGACAACCAGGCAAGTTCCCCAGGTTCATCAGGTGAGCAAATACAAGTCACATGCATGGTGATGGCCAGGGCAGGTGAAAACCTCACTAAATGGAAGTCTACTAGTCTGTGTCTATGAAGGGAAACACCCTTCCCCATAGACTAAGAAAGATTGCTTTAGAATCAATGATTTTCAAAAACCTCTTTCTCCTTGCAAGGAAGATTCCCCTTATTCTAGTGGAGCCCTGACATTTCTTAGAACTTGTCAAACTCAAGTGTTCGCATGTCTACACAATCCACACGAATGATTCCCATGCCTGGGGCTATCAGTCTGGGGTTCCCAGTAGCAGAACTGAAGGATCCAGTGAGTCACACCACTTTGAAGGCCTGGGAAGCTTGATCACTATGGAGAGCCTGAATAGTGAACAGGAAAACCTTACAATGTGCCCTTTATAAGAACTTGGCCCATTCTCTACTCAGCTGATGCCCTCCTCAGACATGATGTGGGCCAGGGCTCTGCCCTTTGACTCCGTGCAGCTTCCTCTGGTGTGTAACCTTCACTTATTTTGGGTGCTACTTGTTGACAAGAAATGTGAGCTAATTTTAAGGCCCTTAGAAAGAAGTAGTCTTGTTTCTTTTTGAAGCTGTGTGGCTTGGTCTATTCTGATGTGCCAGGAAACTTCTGTTAATTTGTTGTTTTTGTTAAAATTTACCTTCTTTGTGATCATGAGGCCTGATAATTAACATATGGAAGCAACCTAACTGTCCATCAATGTATGAGTAAAGAGACTTTAGTACCTCTATACAATAGAATACTACATATCTTTTATAATGATAAAAGAAGTAACAACATGGATTATGCTAAGTGAAATAAATAAGTGAGGCTCAGAAAAATAAAAGCTTTATAGTCTCAGGTATGGGTGGAATCTTAAAAAATGAAAGTAGAACACAGAGAACCATGACTACTGGGACTGGAGGGGATGGAAAGTTTGGGAAAGGTGACATACTGACCAAAGGGGACAATGTTTTTGAGGCCTACTGTACTTACTCCACACTGCACAGGGGATAATAGTGTCTTGTATATTTCAAATTTACTAAAAATCGATTTTAAACATGCTTAGCAAAAAATATGATAAATTGGTGAAGTAACAGATATGTTAATTAGCTGCTTGACCGACTTTTTTATTTTTTAATTTTATGTGTATGAGTGTATTGTCTGCATGTAGGTAGGTGGACCCATGTCATGCAGTGCTGCAGAGGTCAGAAGAGGGTGTCAGATTCCCCTGGAACTGGAGTTAAAAATGGTTCTTAACCACCATGTGGGTGCTGGGAATCGAACCCAGGTCCTCTACAAGAGCAGTCGGTGCTCTTAACCGCTGAGCCATCTCTCCAGCCCTGACTGACTCTTTCCATATTGTGCATATAATGTTAAAACATCACAATTGTACCCTGGAATATGCACTAATATTATTTCTTAATAGAAAGTGAAATTTTATATTTAATTTTCCTAAGTACAAAAAAACTCCCACACTGTTCTCCATAGAAAATTAGGAAACTACATTTCATTTATACTATGAGTTTGTTCAAATACGACTACTTAGTTCTACGTCACTGATGTGATAGGAGAGAAAGTCAGGCCAGGTACTTGTGCAGGGGTCCTTCTCAGAGGGGGACAAGAATGAGCTAAAATCTCCAGGACACTTGTTTTGAAGAGAGAGCTCTGTATTGAATTTCTCCTGGAGTTGATGACAGAAGTGGTGTCAAGTCGAACTAGCCACTTTTCTTCTCTGCTGAGTTCATCTGCACTCGGCCTCTCTCTGCAGGCGCCTGCTGCCAGGAGGTAATGAAAACCTGACAGTTCTTTGCACTCAGGAATACATTTTCCTTCCGAGATATCAGAAGACTAGATTCATTAAACTAATCAGAGACTGGAAGCTGTGCTATTACATCTTCAAATATGCAAGTTAGTCAGCAAAGGTAGCCGAGCTCTGATTATGTGCATCTTCAGCTTCACTGTCGTCATCTTAGGAAAGCAGGTTGAGTCTTTTGAGGGCAAAAGCCACAGTGGCAGAGAAAAAAGACCAAAGAGCAGAGGGAAAACATGCCTATCTAGACTGAGCCAGAAGACCAGGGGACTTTGAATGTCTTTTTCCTAACTAACTCCTAAAGTGTAGGATTCAGGTGGGTTGTTGGGTTGAATAGCACTCATAGGTGAGCAGTGAGCCTAGACTGTGAGTTAACTGTTAAGGAATTTTGCTCAGACTAGCACAGCGATAAGATACCTATACCCTGACCAATGGACCTCAACAAGGAACCAAACACTTTAGGGATACCCATCACCCAGTTAGTGTAGGATGGGCTGTGGGGTCCTTCATAATCCACCGTTTAGCCATCTGTAAGGCCTGGCTCCAGCTGTCCCCATGTGTACTTCTGTGTCACGCAAGAGGGGACTCCTAAGATCACTGCATGCCAACCTCCTCCAGCTGTAGCACTGTGCTCCTGGGGTATGCTCTGCTCAGTCTGGACTACTCCAAGCCGACTGGAGTCCTTGCTTGGCCACCTTCTTCTCTGAAGGCTCTATGGGCTGATGGTTCTTAGCCACCACGTGGGTGCTGGGAATCAAACCCAGGTCCTCAGCAAGAGCAGTCAGTGCTCTTAACCACCAAGCCATCTCTCCAGCCCGGGCTCTTTCTTGGCTGGATCAGTGCCTCTTACCATCCCAATAACACCAAAGAACATGGATTTGGTGTCTCTCTGGAAAGCATTGCACTGTAATTGGCCGTTTATGTCATGTGACTTCTGACAGAGTCTAGGAGAGACAACAAAGCATCTGGTTCCTTCCCCCTTGCTAGAGCCAGAGACGTGGCAATATGACTGAGGCTAAGAAAACTCCCGGGCAAACTGTGCAGTTGGGCCTTTCCTCTACTTTCTCCACCCACCTCCCACTACCCTGACTCCAGCACTAAATCCCTAACCAGGCCCAGGACCAGATGGAGATCACAGCATCCTATGCCCAAGAAACACTTCCCAGTATGCCATGGGGTATATTTCAGGTCCCAAGGATGCTCTCAAGAGACAGAGATACACAGGGCCCTGTTCTGCCTCCTCCTAGACTCACCATTGACAGAGCAAGACTGAAGACAGAGAGAATAGAGAGGTTCTTTCTACCTTCTGGGTTTTTCTGGATGTTTAATAGATTTAAATATATAATTTAATTAATAATATAATTTAATAGAATATATTTATGGAGGAATGAGGAGAGATAATATTTCCTGTGACATAGTCATAAAAGTTTAGAGATGAGCAAACAGGAAATTGAAGGGTTGGGGGTTATTTGTGTACTTGATAGTGGGAACATCTCTGTAGCAGCAACCATCATCACAATAGTTTTTTTCGTTTAGTTTACTTTTTATGAATGTGTTTTGCCTACATATATGTCAGTGCATCAGATGAGTACAATGCCCACAGAGGCAAGAAGCAGGTGTTGGATCCCCTGGAACTGGAGTTATGGACAGTTATTAACTGCCATGTGGGGCTAGGAACTGAACCCAGGCCTTCTGCAAGAAGAGCTAGTACTCTTCTCTGCTCAGCCATCTCTCTAACCCCAGAATAAGACTGTTAAAGGATGCAGAAGTTCAGTTAGACAGGAGGGATAAACTTAAGAGGCCTATTGTATACCATGGTGACTGTACCATAGCCTTCCTCCATCCTTGGGAGACACATCCCAAGATACCTCAAGATGGCCCATGGATCCCAGAAACTTCAGATAGTCCCAAACCCTATATGCTATGCATACCTGCCCATGAGGAAGTTTAATTTATAAATCAGGCACTCTAAAATATTATCAACAATGACTAACAATAAAATAAGTCAATTGTAACAATATACCATAGTTAAACTGCCAGTATCCATTCTCTTGCTTATAAGAAATTGTTCATTTATTCCTTGACAATGTCACAAATGCATACAGTGCATTCTGCTCCCAGGAATTCCTCCACCGTTTCTTATCTCTGTCCACTCCTGTGGGGAAAACTTAATTAAGATGGGTAGCATTCTAAACCAATGGGACCTCCCTGGCCACACCCATAGGGTGGGGTATAGTGACGAAAAGGTTTAGGATTTGGCCATGAGATTTGAGTCATGCTTGCTATATAACCAGTCATTTTGGAATAAAAAGGCTCTCTCTGCATTTGGACCTCAACATGTGTCCATGTGGTGTGCTTTCCTGTGCGTGTTTTCAACATGCATCGTCCTGGGACTAAACAGGCCCCACAAGTCTCAGTGGCCCCCCAGCACGCTCCTGCTAGTCCTCCATCCTCCCAAGTCCCTATCCCACTTTCACATCCTTTTGTTTTTGTTCTTTCTTTGTAACCCATTGGGTTTAACCAGGGCTGACTTGTATGGAAACGGGTGCCAGGCCTGCTGCTGGAACCAGAGCAACTCAGCAGTGATTACGCCACTAAAACAATGACTTCTTCTCCTCAAGCAGCCTCTGACTGCCATTAGCTCCCCCAGGTGCTCTTGGGGCCCCCACTATATCTATGACTGAATGCATGTGGCCACAGTATTGTGCAGAACCTATGCAGCCAACTGCAGCTGCTCTGAGCTCATGGGTGCCACAGCCATGTCAGACCCATAACATGGCATTTCACAGCAGTCCTCTCTATCATCTTGCATCCTTTCTGCCCACCCTTTTGTGAGCCTTACAGGGGGTAGTACAGACATCCTGTTTAAATCTGAGCACTCAACAGTCACTTGTTGCCAGCACCTTGACCAGTCATGACTCCTTAAAATAACTAGTGTTCACTGCAAAGAGAAGTTTCTTTGATCAAGACTGAAGACAACAGTAGTCTAAATAAATAGAAATGGGAATATTTAAGAGACAGCTTGACATGTCCATTTAGCAAAATCAGAGTAGTAGGTTCACCCCCTAGCACCTATGACCTCCCCAGTTATGGGCCTTTGATCAGGTCCACAGTACCAGACATGAACAGCATCCTGGAGTGTGCCCCACAGTCAACCAGAAATCAGTTTGGTTACTCCCTGTGCTGGATAGCTTTAGTGTCAACTTGACACACCTGGGCTGAGGGAGCCTCAGTTGGGGAATTGGCTCCACTGGACTGGCCTGTGGCCACATCTGTGGAGTATTGTCTTGATTGTTGAGCAATGTGGGAGGGCCCAGCCCACTATGGGTGGTACCACCCTGGGCAGGTTGCTATGTATGGTATAAGAAAGCAGGCTGGGCATGGGCCAGAAGAGCAAGCCAGTAAGCATCATTCCTCCATGGCCTGTGCCTCAGCTCCTGCCTCCAGTTTCCTGCCCTGAGTGCCTACCTTGGGCTCCCTGAGTGATGAATTGTGACCCAGGAGATGTAAACTGAAGAAACCCTTTCCTCCCCAAGTTGGTAGTAGTCAGTGTGTTTTATCACAGCAATTGAAGAGAAACTAGAACACTCCCATAACAGTTGTTCCACTATTATGCCAGAAAGCATCTCTTGCCTGGCAATTTGGAATTTTAGCATGCAAGGTCCAAAGCTGGGAAAAAAAACATTGCTGACTTTTCTGCCCCAGATGCCTGCCTAGTAATTTCCAGAACTATGAAGGCTAGCCAGAAAGGAGGAAGCTTCCAGCTCAGTTCCAGCATAGTTTCTGTCTATTCTGCAGCCAAGGTATGTAGTGTCTCCAGAAACAGGATCTTACCATCTAGTTCTGGTGGACAATCAAGGACAACGATCATAACCTCCCTGGGGCATCTGGCACTGGGAGATTTTGTTTAATTACCATGACTTCTGTAATTAGCATTATCCACCCATGCAGGGTACCTCTGTCCAAAGTCTTTTTTAAAATTGTGGTTTTAAATTATCTTGTAAAGTGCTGGGCTTCCACGTGACTTCTCTGTTCATCCTTAGTTTTGGCTAAACCTTGCCCTGCACTCCATCCTCCCCTACCCCACTCTTATCTCTGCTTAAACCCTCCCACCCCCTGTCCAATATTCACTCTGTTCTCATAGAAAATGTGTTATGCCATCCCCCGTAAGATCTCTTCCCCTACCCCCACTATAGCCTCTTTGAAACTTCCAGATCTCTACAGTGTTCCAAGTTAAACAAAAATTCTGAAAATTTTAAGCAAAGCTCCATATATGAGAGAACATGAGGTGTCTGACTTTCTGAGCCAGTATAATATTTTCCAGTTCCATTCAATTTCCCTGAAAATTTCATTATTTCAATTTTCTTTACACTGAATCAAATTCCATGTTGTGCATGTACCACGGTTTCATTATCTATTCATCAGGTGATGGACATCTAGGCTGATTCCATTTCCCAGCTATTGTAAATAGAATAGAAATGAACATGGATGTACATGTATCTGTACTGTGATATAGAGTCCTTTGGGTATATGTCCCAAAGTGATGTAGCTGGGTTGTACAGTGGTTCTTTTAGCTTTTTGATAAGCCTCCAGAATGATTTCCAGCGTCGTTGTACTGGTTTCCATGCTCATCACCAGCGTATAAGAAGTTCCCTTTCCCACATCCATGCCAGTATTTCTACTATTGTTCTTCAGGTCCATTATTAAATAATCTGAGGGTCACCTGAAAAAAGCTCTGTGATACCACGGCAGTTGATCTGATACTGAAATGGTTACTAAGTCACTATTGGGTAGGTAGCAAATACGGTGTGTACACAGTGGTCAAGGGAATATTCGTGTCTTGGGTGGGACAGAAGGGGACATTAAGAGATTTCATCATGCTACTGATAATGGTATGTGTATTAGTCAGTTTTCTGTTGCTGTGATAAAACACCAGACCAAGGAACTTATAAAAGGAAGAGTTTATTTGAGCTTACGATTGGCGGTTCCAGGGAATTAGTCCATTGTGGCGGGAGGCGTGGTGGCCGGATACGGAGCAGCAAACAGAGGGTCACATCTCGCAAAGAGCACAGGAAGCAGAGAGGAAGCAACTGTAGACCAGGCTTGTTAAGCTCACTAAGCCCGCCCCCAGTGACACACTTCCCCCAGCATGGCCACACCTTCTAAGACCTCCAGAAACAGCACCACCAACTGGAGACAAATGTCTGAATACCTAGAGCCTATGGGGGACACACATTCAAACCACCACAGTATGTAATTCAAAAGTCATTATTTCTGGAACTTTTCATCTAGTACTTTAAAGCTATGGTTGCCTTTAGGTAATAAAACTGTAGAAAGCACACCTTCAGATAAGGGTGGTCTTCTTTAGTTAACAACTTTTACTTAAGAAATTCTGAAAGAGTGCACTTATAACTTTTACTGCCAAAGAAGGGTAAATATGTGAGGTTGTGGTGGTGGTGGTAGTGGTCTGTGTGTGTGTGTGTGTGTGGTGTGTGTGTGTGTGTGTGTGTCTGTGTTTGTTGTGTATAAGGAAGCAAGGGAGGGAGCGAGTGAGAAGGGTGGTAGCGAGGAGGAGAGAGGAGAGAGGTGGCGAGGAGAGAGAGAGAGAGAGAGAGAGAGAGTTTGATTTGGCCATTCCATGGGATGTAAACATATTTCAAAACATCATGCTGTATCCCATAAATACGCTCGTTCATCAATTCAAAGAATTAAAATAATAATCACAAAAAAAGCCCACGAAACAATAACAAGACTTCAAATGAGCTTTTCATGTGCCCAGCTACGGCCAGGGACCCAACACTATGGCTGTACCATCCTGACCAGCGATCATGACTGCCTGCTGACGGGGGTGGGGGAGCCACTGCAGCTCAGCAGCACTTTCTTGGGGCAGTAGCCATGGCTCACCACACCTAACACCCTGAAGCCTGAAGGAAACTTCCAGGGACCCCCAAGGGCTTTGGGGTACATGCCCTGCTAGCACCCAGCAGTAGCTGGAAACACTATTCTCTCCGTGGTCTGAATCTGCGCCATTGTGTGTTCATAAGCTCAGGTTCGGCAATGGAAAAAGCAGAAAGAAGAGTGATGTAGGTCTGTCTGTGATTCCGCAAAGCAAGGCAGGAACATAGGGAGGGAGACCAAGGAGGGGAGTCCAGATCTTTAGGACAGTAGATGGTCTTGGCTGTACATCAGAATCCCTGGGGAGCTCTAAGAGCCCATAGCTGCCTCGCTCTGGAGCACCTGATTTAATTAGGCTAAGGTGCAGCCGGGTCTAGCTGGCTTGTAAGGCTCCCTAGGTGACAGTAACAAGTAGTCAGAGCTGAGCACAGCTCACAGCAGCGCTTCTCAAGTGTAGCCCTTCTAGAAACATCCCCAGGTATTTCGTCGAAATGAGCTTTCTTGGGCCCAGCCCAGACCTCTGAATCAGAGCAATCCTGGGCTTGCTTTTATGGACACTCCAGAAGATCCCGGTGTATCCTATGATGGGAAACCGCCGTCTTAACCACTGGTGGAGTGAAGATATTGAAGCTGGAGTGAAGGGTGTTGGAAGGATGTAGTGAGGGGACAGCTCGGGAGTCCAAGTGGCTGGGTTTGGGGCTGAGGAGCTGTGGCAGTGCGGAGCTGACTGGTCATTGTTAACAGCGAGTTGGTTAAGGCGCGTCAGGCAGGGAGGACGGAAGCTTAGGACACGAGCCTTCAGGAATGTTGGGCAGAAGGGGAAGAGCGAGGGCCACGAGTGTGGATGGTCTTAACAGAGCTGTGCGTGAAGAGCCAGGTTTCCTTACGGGGAAATGCTGGCCTTGCAGCGGGCCCTGTGGTGCTGGGACATGTTCCCTGGGGTGAACCGGCTGCATTTCAGGGGTGTATTGGTCGTTTTTTCTTCAAGAAAATACCTGACAAAGGCAACTCAAAGAAGGAAAGGTCTGAGGAAGCCGTTCGCATTGTTTCCAGTCAGGAAGCAGAGAACGACTACAGCTGGCCTCAGCTCCCCTTCTCCTCTGTACTCCGGCCAGGATCCCAGCCCATGGGATGGCATCGCCCAAACTGCCTGCATGTACGTAAGTGTACCAGTGTCATGCAGTGCTCTCAGAGGTCAGAAGAGGGCATTGGATCTTCCTGGGACTGGAGTTATAGGACTGTTGTTAGCCGCCATGTGGGTGCTGGGATTCGAACCTGAGTCCTCTGCAAGAGCAGAGGCCATCTCTCCAGCCCCTTCCCACCTCAATGAACCCTACTTAGAAACTCCCTGATGGACGTGCCCAGAGGCTTCTCTTCAGCCATTCTAGATCCTGTCATGTTGACAGAATTAACCATCACAAGTGGTAGCCATCACGTAGGAAGAGCTGTGTAGGCAGGTGAGGATGCTGAGAGTGTGTGAAGCGAAGGTTCCAGAAGGAAGCAAGGGCCTGGGAGAGGGAGGAGCGCAGAGAGGGGAGGGATAGAGTGCAGCCAGGTGAGGGAGGGGCACAGAGAGGGGAGGGATAGAGTGCAGCCAGGTGAGGGAGGGGCACAGAGAGGGGAGGGATAGAGTGCAGCCAGGTGAGGGAGGGGCACAGAGAGGGGAGGGATAGAGTGCAGCCAGGTGAGGGAGGGGCACAGAGAGGGGAGGGATAGAGTGCAGCCAGGTGAGGAAGGGGCACAGAGAGAGGAGGGATAGAGTCCAGCCAGGTGAGGGAGGGGCACAGAGAGGGGAGGAATAGAGTGCAGCCAGGTGAGGGAGGGGCACAGAGAGGGGAGGGATAGAGTACAGCCAGGTGAGGAGGAGCCCCTGGCTAGCACCACCCTCAGCTGCTGGTAACTCCCAGTCTCTTTTCCAGACTTCTTCCTTCGTCCTATGTTTGTATTTATGTCCTGTGTGATGCTAGACAAAGCCGATAATGACTGTGACTACGCTCAGCATCTTCATCAATAATAAGCAGGGTGGTATCTGGCAGGGCGGTGGTATAAATATATTTGCATGGCACTGGGCAGAGCCTGACTATGGGCCTCATCTCTGCCTGCCCTGTACCTCAGCCCTGGTTTCGCCTCCCTGGACGCTATGCAGAGCTTCATACAGAAATTTCCTTGTCGGCCTCTCCAGACCGCAGCCACAAATGCACATTCTCATCCTCAAGCCTTTCCAAGGGTCTGAAGTTTGTGGAATAATCCCCCAAGAGCCCAGTGCAGACAGGGTGACAGGCTTGGCTCTTGCTCCAATATCTTGTCTCCTGTTCAGTCACCAGCCAAGGGTCCCGCACCTTTTTGCACATTATAGTCACCTGGAGGGGGCTTTTAAGCATCACTGTCTCCACTCAGACTACAACTGTGTGATCTCCGAGACACTGGTGGACTCCTAGAGCAGGTCTCAGGGCAGGTGCTGGGAAAGGGAGATCTAGGCCTTACCCAACCTGCGGTCACACCTGGTGGAGAGGGGGGCACCTGAGGGAAGTTCCTGGAAGTCATCCCCCACCCCCACTCCAGCCCCGTACCCCCTTCTGACTCTACTGGGGTTCCCCAGGACCTGTGTGCACTAGACCTCACTGACTCTCTTTGCCAGGAACAATCCAGCAAATTAGACTCTCAGACAGCACAGCTTAGGACACTGTCTCACTGAGCCCCTCCCCCACTGTACCTCTGTGTGAGATCCTGAATCTAGTGCTTTCTGACTGATTTGGACTACACAGAACCGTGCACTTCTTACCTGTTACTACTAATCAAAATTCCTATTTTGAAAAGTACAGTGAGAAATGTCATCTTGGGGATTTATGGGACAAGACTTGCCCCATGACTTTAAGTACAGTTTATTTCTGCCCATTTATACTCTCTTTTTATAGGGGAAAAAATGATATCCAAGCAACTCTGTGAAGACTATGCTTACAGGTGTACTTAACTGTAGCGTTAGCACCCTGATTGTTAACACATTAAAAATCACCTAGTAACAAATTAAAGCCTATTTAAAAAAAAAAAAATCTACACATTCGCCTCCAGCATGAAACTAGGACAGGCCCTTCATTCCCAACAGCCTGGGTGAGTCTCTGCCTGACATTCAGTTGGACATGGATGCTAACCACCTTTGCTGTAGCTATAGCGCCATCTTGTGGTCTTGTACAGCATTAGGGAATTGAACTGCCCTGAACATTTTTCGGTATGTCAGCCCTCAAAAATCCTTGTAATCAGTGAAATCCATGTCTTCACATGGCTCTTAGTAAGTGTCTCTAGAACCCTTCTGCGGAGGTGGAAGAGGATAATACAGAAATAACAAAAAGGAGACAGCAGTTTAAGAACTAAGAAGAAACTTGAACTCTAGGAAATCTCTCTGGCTTACCGGAGAGCATGTCTTCTGTCTGTGGTTCTACAGAACCAATTACTGGCTAGGCCAGGAGAAAAAGCCATCTAGTCTTTTCTATGTGACAAGGAAATAGTAACAACAGATATAAGACCTTTCAGAATTGTCAGCCATACTCAAGGCTCTGAAGCCTGACTACCTTTGGGAAAAGAAATTTCAGAAGGATGTGTCAGCACGCTCCACATTTTAATGTTTCTGTCAAACAGTGTAGGTCAATGTGAGTGTTGCTGAATGCAATATTTATAGACCTCCCTCTTGGCTGGTATTATCTTGCTTTCAGGAAGACATGCACAGCTCTGTCTGAGAACACATTCTGTGGCCTTTAAATTTGATGTGTCCTGGTTTGAATGAAAGCTAGGTTTGTTAATTATGACTGCTGTGTATTTTGGAGAAAATCTAATAAAAAGATTTCTCAAACCACTTTAAAAAAATGACATGGTAACCTCTTGAAACACTGAATAAGCTTAAGACCTCTGGCCAAAAATACAAAGACCAACTTAGAATGTACAGTAACTCTGAGGGAGCTGGCATGGTTGTGAACTTCTGATTAGCTTGCTAATAATTTGATATTTGATATAAGTGCATGAAAAAAGTGGCCACATATGTTAGACAGGACTTCAAGTCCCAGGCTGTCTTTGAAGAGGCTATATATAGGTAACTTCATTTCAATCACCCTGATGCTATAATTTCTCTTAAAGCATTTGTTATACTTTCTATTCATAAGCAAAATATGTTCATTATATAAATTTTGAATGTAAGTATCAAAAAGAAGAAAAATTCCTTATATTTCTATTATTGTTAATAGTTTGTGAATGGTTTTCCAATTTCTTTTTTGAGTTCTTCTATACTTTACCCCCCTGACACATACATCCATATTAGATTTTGTTTTCCTCAATTTCATGTGAACTGATTTAGGCCGAAAAATGTTAAATGCAAATTTCCAGAAGTCAACAGTGCATAAGTTTTAAACTGGGTGTGATTTTGGAGGGTGGGGGGTGAACTCTTGCTTCACCCATGCGCAGAGCACGAATTGGCCTCACCCAGCACACCCTAGCCATCTGCTTCCTGGTCATGTAGTAGCTTCCTGGATTATCAGATGATGTGTCTTGGTCTCACTATGCTGGTTTTTAAATGGCCTTGGTTTTTTTTGTTTGTTTGTTTGGTTTGGTTTGGTTTGGTTTGGTTTGGTTTGGTTTGGTTTGGTTTTTTTAAGGGTAGCTTTGAAGGGATGGAGAGATGGCACAGAAGTTAAGAACACTTGGTGTTCTTCCAGAGAACCTGAATTCAATTCCCAGCATCCACATGGTGGCTAACAACTGTCTGTAACTCCAGTTCCAGGGGATCTGAGGACCTCTTCTGGCCTCTACAGGCTTTGCATGCACAGGTACATTTCATACATCCAGGCAAAACACTCATACGTATAAAAATAATAAAATATTTTTTTAAAAGAGTAGTTTTGAGGGGTTGGAGAGATGGCTCAGCTGTTAAGAACACTTACTGCTCTTGCATAGGACCTGGGTTCGATTCCCAGCACCCACATGGTGGTTAAGAACCCTCTTTAGAGCCAGACGTGGTAGTACACATCTTTAATCCCAGCACGGAGGCAGGTGGATCTCTGTGAGTTCAAGACCAGCCTGGTCTACAGAGCGAACTCGAACTCCAGGCTAGTTGGGACTAAAGGGAGACTGTGTCAAAAAAATACAAAAAAAAAAAAAAAGAGAGTAGCTTTGATAAACCTGTAAAGAATGAACAGAACCTGTAAAGTGCTTCCTTTAAACAAAAGGTAAAAATATTTATTTGTTTGTGTTTTGTTTTTTGAGACAGAGTCTCCCTGTATCCACAGCTAGCCTGGAACTCTGTATGTAGACCAGGCTGGCCTTGATCTCAGAGATCTACCTGCCTCTGCCTTCCAAGTGCTGAGATTAAAGGTGTGTGCTATGACACCTGGCTCTAAAAATAAAGCATTTTAAGAAAGACAGATGTCATGTTCATGTAATTTTTCTCACAGTAAATTGTCATAAGCATTTGATTTTGTTACTAGTTATTGCTGTCATTTTGATCTGCATGTCCCCCAAAAGCTTGTGAAGATTTTTTTTCCAGCCCGTAGCTCTATTGAAAGATGGTCAAACCTTCAGAAAATGGGGCTTAGTGGAAGGAAGTTCCATTATTGAGGACATTCCCTTGAAAGGGATACTGAGACTCTAGCCCCTCATTTTCCTCTGTCTCTGCTTCCTAGAAGCTGTTCAGTGAGGATATTCCTCTACCCTGTGTTCCCACCATGTTGTGCTACCTTCCCACAGCACCAAAAGCAACAGAAGTATAGACCATGGGCTAAAACCCCAAAAACTATGAGCTAAAATGAACATCTCTTTGTAAGTTGTCTTGGGTATTTTGTTACAGTAATGCACAGATGACTAACATAGTTCATGATTTCAGGTGGTTAATGGGAAACCTAGATTATATCTTCATGGGTAAAGGAGACTTCTATAATATTTAAAATATGGGTCCTGATCACTTTATTTTCCTACTAACATTATAACATAATATCTGAAGGCAAATTCTTTGTAAATATTATTTTAATACCATGTTTCTAACTTAGAGAAAAATGTGCCCAGGCATATTTTTATATTGCTATGAAAATCATCTCCAAAAGAAAAGAAAATGTAAGCTAGGATGATTTCTTTTATTTATTTTTTTAAATTTTTAACTTATTTTTATTTTTAATATTTTATTTATTTTTTTATCTTATGTGTATGAGTGTATTGCCTGCCCGTATGTAAGTACACCTGTGTCATGCAATACCAGCAGAAGCCAGAAGAGGGTATCAGATGCTCTGGAACTGTAGTTACCAATGGTTATTAGCTGCCATTTGGGTGCTGGGACTTGAACTCAAGTCCTCTGCAAGAGCAATCAGTGCTCTTAGTCACCAAGGAGCCATCACTCTAGCCGCAGGGTGGTTTCTTCTTCCTTGCCATTCTAAATAACACTATAATGCCAGCCTTTATGTCAAAATCTGCCCAGATGTCAAATTGTTAACTCAGTCCCATTGTAGTTTCTTTTAAAAGCTGAGAGCTCTAGAGAAAGGGAATGAGAAGTAATTGTCTTCTCATGAGCTAACGTATCAGCACTCTCTTGCTCTCCCTCTCTCTCCTTCTCCTCCGCCCCACCCTTCCTCCATTTTCTTCTTCCTTTCTTCTTTCCATGAATAATTGTGTGTGTGCGTGTGCGTGTGTGTGTGTGTGTGTGTGTGTGTGTGTGTGTGTATACTTCAGTAAGCCACAGAACTCTAGGAGGCTTTGAATAAGAAAAGGGGAACCCTTCCTCCACCCCACTTCTACTCCTTAGAGAAGGATACCACTCTAGTAAGTATTCCTTCTGTTTTGCCTCCATGCTTCTAAAATGCATCCCTCAGTATCCATGAGGGGCATGTTCCAAGACCCCCTGTGAATATTAAAACCTATGGATGATCTAGTCCTTTCTATAGAATACACACATCCTCATATAGACTTTTAATTATCTCTAAATGGCTTACACTATCAGGATAGCTGTTGTACTGTCTTCCTCAGGGAATAATAAGTCTCTATGTGTTCAATACAGATGCAATGTTCTTCATATTTCAGTCTTCAACTGAGTCATTGGCAATGGAACCTGCAGTCAAGGAGCAAAACAGCATGGGTGTTCTTCATTTCTTTTTCACCTTTAATAGAACTTACTGGTTTCTGTTATACAAAGTGAAAGTATAGACCTTGTTTTCTTTTTGACCCTAGTTTACACAAATACACATAAGCTTTACATAATTATAATTATTCACAGCTGAGCCACATGGAATAGTCAATCTCTTTTTTTATTGTTTGTTTTTTTTTTTTTAACAAGGTCTTACTGTGCATCCCAAGCTGGCTTGAAACTCAATATGCAGCCCAGGATGACCTTGAACTCATGACCCTCTTGCCTCGGCCTCCCAAGTGCTTAGATTACAGGCATATACCACCATGCCTGGCTGTTCTAGTTTGCTTAGATTACAGGCATATACCACCATGCCTGGCTGTTCTAGTTTGCTTAGATTACAGGTGTACACCACCATGCCTGGCTGTTCTAGTTTGCTTAGATTACAGGTGTACACCACCATGCGTGGCTGTTCTAGTTTGCTTAGATTACAGGTGTACACCACCATGCCTGGCGTTCTAGTTCGCTTAGATTACAGGCATATACCACCATGCCTGGCTGTTCTAGTTTGCTTAGATTACAGGCATATACCACCATGCCTGGCTGTTCTAGTTTGCCTTCAATTACTGTAACAAAACACTCTAACCAATACCAATTTGGGGAAGAAAAAGTTTATTTGACTTACATCTGGGTCACAGTTCACCGCTATGGGAGCCCAAGGTAGGAACTCAGGGCAGGAGCCTGGAGGCAGGAGCTGAAGCACAGGCTATGGAGGAACACTACTTACTGGCTTGCTTCCCTGGCCCATGTTTCAGCCTGATTTCTTAATAATAGAGAATAATCTGCCCAGGGGTGGCACTGCCCACAATGTGCTGACCCCTCCCACATCACTCAACACTCAAGAAAATACTCCACAGACATGGCCACAGGCCAGTCCAGTGGAGGTAATTCCCCAGCTGAGGTTCAATGTCAAATCGACAGCTAGGGCTGTCCAGCACACTGGCTGTTGTTTAGCTGTCTGCCTTGGTGTTCTTTGTGTCAGTTAACTTGTCCTCAAGCCATCTTCTGCTTATATTACCCACTCTCAGTCTGTTCGAATGCCTCACACTGATGATCAATTTCATCTTTTGTTCTAAATCTTCTTGTAACCCAGCCCTCTCCCAACCTTGGCCTCTTCCTGGCACCCTCCTCACGTCCCTGCACTTCTCTTCCTGAGGGGATCCCCTGACCTTTTCATGGTCCACTCTCTAGGTTTGGGAAAAAGCGTCTTCTTGACGGTTTCTTAGAAAGAGTACATGGAAGGCAAATTATGAGACCTTGTACATACTCATCCCTTTGCCCCCGCTCTTGCTGTCAACTGACGACTGGTTAGTTGTCTTATCCCATTCTAGAAGTTGTGACAAGTACTAGGAGCAACAGCAGTTCATTTCCCACAGCTATTGAGACATGAGAGCCCAAGATCAAGTTGCTGCCCCTCTTGTCCCCACATCCAGCTGTCCTCAGGTTTCAGTTCTCTGTGAGTGGAACTCTGGGTTTCCACTGCGGGTGAGGAGTCACTGCTGGGGGTGAGGGCATTCAGCCCCCCCCCCCTCTGTCAGTTCCATCTGCACCAACATTTTCCCAGGTCCTGGTACTGACAGTGTCGGAAAGCCCCCTGAGTTTCTGCTAGACAGCCCTGGGTATGAAGTGTGGCAAGACACAGTCAGACTTTTATCTAGAGTAACAGAAGGGATCGTGGCCACCATCCATCAGTGATTTCAGGGCAGGGTTTCAGAGTTGTGCTAGGCTGTAGCTAGCACAGGACCCTGAAGGACCCAGTGCTAGCTACAGCCTAGACTAGCGTGATGCTTCCCAGAGGAGCCACATGAGGGCCGCCCCCAGAGGGACCCCCTCCAGCCCGTCACTCCACTCCGGCACCACAGCTTCCTCTACTGGCAGCCGGTGCCTCCCTCAGCTCTAACTCCACCCCACCAGCTCCAGGGCCACACATAAATTCAGAGGGACATACTTAAGTCATGGCAGTCACTTGTGCAGAATTTGGTGAATGGGTAGAGTTAAGGGGAGGCTGAAGACAGCCGGACTGGCCTGCACGTGGTAGAGATGCTTGCCTTCGAGAGAAATACATAAGCTCAGGACATTTTAGGAAAACCAGTAGAACTTGGAGATTAATGGGTGATGTGAATGAGCAGTTGAATCTGAATTACAGGTGATGGCTTAAGAGCAAGTGGGGGAAACAAGGTGTCATTTATTTCCAAAGGTAAAGACCGGAGGAAAGAACTGGTTTGGAGGAAAATCAAGAGACTTTAAAGGTAGGTTAATTTTTCAGTATTTCAGACAAATACAATTGCAGGTGTGTCTGCTGAAGATCCACAGTGGGCAGAATCATGACCCCTTGAGTCTCAGATCCCACACTGTGACACAAAAAGATTGGGTAAAATAACACAGTCCTGGCCACATCTTCCAGTGTCCCAGCACCCTAGTCTATGATGCTGTCTACAGAAACTGCATCTTTCAGTTGGCATCTCATGGGGAGCTCTACGTAAAGACAGCAACATAAAGGAGCTTAGGCAATCATGCTGAGAAAGGTCGGGAATAAGATGGTTTCAGCCTGCTGAGCCTTGAAGCAAATAGTTAATGACCCCAGTAGGTGGTGGAGGGAGAGAAGATCCGGATCATTTCACTTCTTTCAGCCCTTGGAAAGGAAGGTGGACAGAAAAACCTATGAAGACTGAACTGGCTCGAGCTTGCCCCCTAGTGGTGGAGTGTGCCTGGCAGGAACAAAGACCACAAGTGTTGATTAAGGGCCTGTCTGAAAGCAACTATGAAATTACTCCCCCTGCGAGGATTGTGTCCCATGTAGAGAGTGATTCACAGCCCCCAAGGAAAGGGTCTTCTAAAAGACTATTCCTGTTTGTATAGATCAGAAGTGGGGGCTGTGCAAAAAAGGGAGACAGCATGCTGTCTGTGTGTTCAAGTATCACACCGTCGGGGCTGGAAGATGCTCAGTAGTTAGAAGCACTTGCTGCTCTTCCAGAGGACCCGAGTTTGGTTCCCAGCATTCACATCAGGCAGCTCACAACCACCTATAACTCCACCTCCAGGATATCAAGAAGTCTTCTTCTGGCCTCCACAGGGACCTTCAGTCACATGCACAAACCCACACGCAGATACACACACGTACATATAATGTTTAAATGTTTTGAAAAATTTTGAAATGTCACACTGAATCCCATTAATCTGTATGATTAATTACACGACAATCAAGATCTCAGAGCCGTTGGAAACTAAAGATATGATTTCCAGTTGGTGGATGTTCTAATAGTGTAATGTGGTCATGAAGCATACAGTGATGGGAATCATGAATGTGTGTGAAGGAGAGAGTTAAGGAAGGGCACTTCAGCTTCATAATTCTTCAAGAGGAACAAAACATGAGCTCCCAGATTTGCCTACGTATGCTGAAGAAGCAGTGAACTCAAACCACAGTGAGGGTCAAATGAAGTCATTCATACAGGAAGCAATTGCTATCATTTTTATATAAAAAAAGATATTTTTGGTGATATAAAAATGATAGCAATTGCTTCCTGTATGAATGAACTTCTTTTTGTTTCTTATCAAGATAAGAAAGTTTTCTGCCCCATTGGGTACTAGGCTAATTTCCAGCTTCTTTGTATATTAAAAGTGAATTTAGTAACTACAATCAGATTAAAAAGAAGACATGGTGCTTACTCAAACACTTTCATCTTAAACAATTTAATTTCAGAAACTGCTATCTAAATGAAAATGAACAAGATGATTTTAATTTTCAAATTACATCTTTCTAAAAAACATGACCCAGGGGGTTTGAGGCCAGGAATGTCCTCCAGTATGAATCTTAACTAATTGTTTGTGACGGTGAAAAATGAAGTTATAAAACCAAGACTTGTTTTTAACAAAGTCTACTGTTGCACCGTAATTCCTCCTTCAAACAACTTCAGCTGCATTAGGCTGATCAGACTTTCCAACAACCTATCAGAAGCCAGATAAATTGCAGTGTGTTTCTCATGCAAATAATTAAGATATTCTTTCAACTTCTGTTTCATGACATTTTATAGCATTTGGTTAGTTCCTTGCAAACTAAAGTACAGAATTTATGAGGCTGATGGAAACACATTGGGTGACTTTATTCGTTGGGGGAAAAGATCTGTTATGCAATCATTATAAAATAAAATTGGAATGATACAGAGAAACACAAAAGAGGATAAAGACTGTGATTCAGTTGTATCAGCTGGACAGAGCACAGTTAACATTTTGCATGAACACATAGAGTCTTCTCTGTGGCTACTCGTGCCGTCGATGCTGTGTGCAGACTCCATCCCAGACACAGTGCTAGGATGGTACTGCTTTGTGATCGCTTCCCCTCAATACATTGTGAATGACTTCTTCTGTGATTTAATAGTCTCCTCATAAAGTCTGCATACTATTCCATGCCATAACCGTACCAAAACTTACTAAATTACCTCCAATTATTGAACCCTGGAGTATATATTTTCCAGTTACAAATGTCAGAGAATGATATATCTATGTAAAGCCTGGTTTAATCTCTGATGATTTCCTCGGGATAAATTTCTAACAGTAGAATGGATGTGTCAGTAAGCATATTACATTTATTCAATTTTTCATTTATTTTAGAGCAATCTTGCCTAAAACAAAACAGCAAAATTGAGTAGAATGTGAAGACATTTCCCACCCACACCCTGCCCTCCCACTGTACAACCTTCCTATTATTAACACAATACTGGAACATTTGTTATAATTCATAAACTGCAAATGGCACATTATTACCACTCGCAGCACCAGCACATAAACTCAGGTGCACATACCCATAGGCAGATACACCCATACACATGAATAATAGAATTAATTCTTTTATTAAAAACATACAGAAAACACAGAGACTATAATTCTTACCAGCTTTTAAAAGTTGCAAATTTATTCACTCACATAATTGCCAGTCTAGAAGTGAGGAGCCCAGATGTGATGTGGCAAACAACCCACAGATGTCCTCAAAGATCTGTGTCTTTCCTTGCTTAGATCTCCCATGTCTTAATCAGCTGAATCCTCTCTGAGTTTCAAGGTGACTACATGTTTCCTTGAACCTGTCAGAGGAGAGAATTTGACAAAAGTCTGTCTGATAGAACAGATTCAGTTGTGCCTCTCTTCCTGGATCAACAATCACCATGAGTTCCCATGAGCTTACATGAATTAGTATTCACTTTGGGGGTCAGAAAGAAAGGAAAAATAAATGGACAAACTTCATCATGTTAAGATGGAAGGAGAGGAGAAATGATGTCAGTAAGACAACCAATAGTGCGCACCAGGCAAGGTCAACATCTACCAGGAAGGGATGGATGAGTTACACTCATAGTGCAACCAGGAAGCTGAGGTTTGTAACAGTTAGAAGAAGGGTGGGCTATGTGTGGTGACAGGGGACATCTCTAATACATATTAATTGTTATAAAGCAAGAGCAGTTTTACCGGTTTTATAAGAGATTACCTCTACAATAGTTGACTCCAATTTACAGTTGGAGAACGACCTCATCATCGTCATATTTCTCCTTGTTCTATGGGGGGGAAGGCAAGAAAGTCTCTCATATCAGAACCTTTGTGGCACCTAGAAGGTAAGTTTCATTAGGACTCATTATAAATAGTTGTCACATGTAGGATCTGCGGAAGAGGGGGCGTGGTAGAATGTAAGGCCTGCGATTGGGGTGAATGGTGAAACTACAGCAATGTAGTCTGGACACTCATTTGATCAACTTGATTGAACAAACAACCTGTCACCCCCCACTGGATGGTGGGGCTGTAGGGGTTTGGGCACAACAGCCTGCAGATTGGTTTTGCATGAAGGATGCTTGTACTCATGGATTATCACTTATAGCTAAAAATGAAAAAAAAAACTGAGAGAAAGATGCAGGACAGTTATGGCAGAATGCATGATCTGGGATGGGGTGGGGGTGGGGGGGAAGGGAAAGGGAAATAAGCCTGAACTGAATTGGAAAAAATGTATGAAATGCACAAAGCATCAATAAAAATTAAATTAAAAAAAAACATAAAAAAAGAGCAAATAACATGTTATGATTTGGTAGAAGTAGATAAGTTGATTATGCTTTCTATATAGATAAAATTATGGAATAATGCTAAGGAGTGATAATAAATGTCATAGGAATAAGAAAATGATGATAGATAATTTTTTAATTTTTATTTATTTATTTTTTGGTCTTTAGAGACAGGGTCTCCCTGTAGCCCCAGCTGTCCTGGAACTCACTCTGTAGACCAAGCTGGACTTGAAATCACAAAGATCCGCCTGCCTCTGCCTCCCAAGTGCTAGGATTCAAGGCATGTGCCACCACGACCAGCTTAATTTTTATTTTTTATGTGTATGAGTTTACTGTCTGCATGTAGGTTGGTGCACCTGTGTCATGCAATGCTGTAGAGGTCAGAAGAAGACATCGGATTCCCCTGGAACTGGAGTTAAAGACGGTTCTTAGCCACCATGTGGGTGCTAGGAATCGAACCTGGGTCCTCTGCAAGAGCAGTTGGTGTTCTTAACCACTGAGCCACCTCTCCAGCCCCGATAGATAAACTTTGACTTAAAATTACATTTCAGGGGTTTTGTTTTTGTCTTTTGTGGTGTTAGGGTCCCACTAAGCTGCACTGCAGCCCATAAGAAAGCACTGGGAGTTTCTAAAAGTTTTCTTGGTATCTTGTGTAGGCCAGATAAATGATCCAAGATACCCAGTCATAATTACTGGAAACTGTGAATGGAAGTGGTGTATGTAGCCAAAGGGAGTTTGCAAACATGATTAAGCAAAATCTCTTAATATGGGGACTTGATCCTGGATAATAGGAGAAAGTCCAAAGTAATCATTGTGAGATGAAGGCAGGAACATCAGAATTGGGGAACAGGTAACAACAGAAGCACACAGGTGGAGAGAGAGAGAGATGGGGAGAGAGAGAGAGAGGAGAAATATGTGTCATACATATGAGAGAGGGGGAGCTCCTATCACCACTCAAATAAAAGGTCAGAGGGGTGAGGTGGAAAATGAAAAAAAAAATGGATAGATTCTCCACAAGCAGAGAAGCAAAATAATTTGACCTGAGGTGAGGAGAAGAGGGAAGAGAAGGGAAGGATCAGGAATGACATCAGTGTGAGCCTGAAAGAAACCAGAAGGAGAATACATTTTAGAAGGAATGTGATATTTACTCTTCTGGATACAATGTTTCAGAAGCCAGCAAGGTTAAACCAATGCACAATCAATAGAACGGATATGGAACTCAAGACGATGCTTAGGGGCTTCAGGAACATCCACGCTCAGAGGGAAAGGAGGAAGAGCTGCTTAAGCTGGACTCCCTAGAAGCTGAGCCTGGAGCTGTTGGAGCAAATGGCAAGGGACAGAGGTGAGAAAGAGGCAGCCACGTGACTGTGCTTAGCAGCTGGCTTCAGCTAGATTCTGCAAGAGGTCTGGAGTGTCATTCCCAACACAGTCTTGGGGCAAGTGAATGCGGTATTTGTACCCTCCCAGCTTTTATTTTTGTGGGAAGAAATGGAAGCGGTATAACTCCCAGCCACTAAGAGAGGTGGCCTTGCTTGTTCAGGGCCATGCCTCGGAAAGTCACGGATGCACCCAAAACAACTGGGAAATAGGGCCCCAGCCAAGCTGGTGAAAGGGACCCCAGGTCATCCAAAAGGGCATTGCAACAGCAGCCACAAGCTATCCTTTTTAAAAAAATTTTTTATTTATTTTTGTATGTGTATGAATGTATTGTCTGCATGTAGGTCTGTGCACCTGTATCGTGCAATGCCACGGAGGTCAGAAGAGGGTCTCGGATTCCCCTGGAACTGGAGTTCTCCTGGAATTGGAGTTACAGATGGTTCTTAGCCACCATGTGGGTGCTGGGGATCGAACCCGGGTCCTCTGCAAGAGCAGTCGGTGCTCTTAACCGCTAGGCTATCTCTCCAGCCCCTCAAGCTATCCTTGTACCATTCAGACCCCCTTGCCTCTCACCTTCAGAGTCCTGCATCCAACCTCGATTCTGGGATGCTGGTGGCTCCCAGACTTTGGGGAAACTTATAAGATGTGAGTTAAGGGGTATGCTACAGTCCCTACTGCTACACTCCTTCCGCGGCTGCCCTGCGGCTCAGCAATTCTCTAGTGCTCACTCATTTTCCACCCCCCTCATCTATCGTCCCCATGACTGTTAGGGAGCTGGGTCTCTAATGTGTCCTGCCATCAGCCCTCATCTGCAGGGGAAAGAGCTCTCCAAGCCTCTCGATGGCACCACTCTCTCCTCTCCACTACTGTCGGTTTCTATTGCTGCACACTAAGGGACCACAAGCTAGAGGCCTTGCCATGATACAGTCTTATTAACCACAGTTTCTGTAGGTCGGAAGTCTGAGTGAAGCCATGCAGGAATCTCTGCTTGGGATCTTGTTGCAATCAAATCAAGCTGTCACCCTGAAGGAATTCTTCTCTGGCATTTGGGGTCTTTTTCCTGTCCCTAAGTGTCAGCAGCATTCAGGAGCTGGTGGGCAGAGGACGGAGGTGCCACTTTTCTGCTAACTGCCAGTCCTGAAGGAATTCTTCTCTGGCATTTGGGGTCTTTTTCCTGTCCCTAAGTGTCAGCAACATTCAGGAGCTGGTGGGCAGAGGACGGAGGTGCCACTTTTCTGCTAACTGCCAGTTTCTACTTGGGTTTGGAGTCCTTCTCTAACAAAAACCTGAAAACTATCAAAGTGGCTCTGCAATTGGGCAACAGAGGCTAGAAGAATCATGAAGAACTTGCTAGAAAAAGCCTGGATCTTCTTAAAGGAATTTCTGGTAGAAAAATTGATATTTGTTTTTCTGGTGGGGACCTAAATGGAAGTGAGGAACACATTGTTGGACATTTCAGGGAAGGTAATTATGGCGTGTGTGTGTGTGTGTGTGTGTGTGTGTGTGTGTGTGTAGTGTACATGTGGAGCAGGAGTGCATGCACAGTTGTACTTGTGTATAAGGCCAAAGGTTGCCTTCACATGTCTTCCTCTCTTCCTGAATCACTCTGTACCTTGTTTTTTTTGAGACAGAGTCTCTCATTGAGTATCATTGAACATGGAGCTCATTGGTTTAGCGAGGCTGGCTAGCTAAGTTTCACGGATCTGCATAGCTCTATCTCCAGAGCACTGGAGTTACACACCTATGCCTGGTTTTTAATATGGGTGCTGGAGATCCAACTGCAAGTCCTCATGCTTGTGCACCAGGCACTTTTACAACTGAGTCGTCTCCTACCCCCCAACTGATCTTATTTATATAATTATACAGAATATGGAACCCTGGTACCCAGGGCTCACAACACATCAAGCAACTGCATATATTACTGAGAATGAGTCCTCACAATCAGCTAACTGGGGTGACCCAGCACAACAGTCTCACTTCTGGAATTTACCCTCTAGACCAATCCAGACATCAAATGTGCTTAGTCATATTCTTTAGAAGCAGAATCTAGGACAGAAAGCTTGAGAAGTGAGAATATCTGTTGTTGGCAAGAATGAACTGTACTCTATGGTCTGCTGGTTGTTCACGCATGCTCAACCTCTTGACACTGCAACATAGCATTATCAGCTACAAAATTCACACTTGAGAACTACACAATTGAGTTGCCAAACGTTGCAATAAAATTTCATTGTGTTTTGAGTAAGCTTACAATTTTATGTTCGGCTGTGTTCATAGTTATCCAGAACTGCATATGGCCCATGGCCTGTGGGTTAAGGAGGCTTGGATTGAGTCAGAGAGATGGCTCAGTGGTTAATAGTACTGACTGCTCTTGCAGAGGACCCAGGTTCAAGCCCTAGCACCCACACAGCAGCTAACAACTATCTTTAACTCCAGTTCCAGGAGATCCGATGCCCTCTTCTGATCTCTATGGGCACTGCAGGACATGGGTGCACCTACCTACATGCATACTTAACACTCATAAATATTAAAATAAAAATCGGGGCTGGAGAGATGGCCTAGTGGTTAAGAGCACCAACCGCTCTTACAGAGGATCCAGGGTTCAATCCCCAGCACCCACATGGCGGCTGAGAACCATCTGAAACTCCAATTCCAGGAGAACTCCAGTTCCAGGGGAATCTGACACCCTCTTCTGACCTCCACAGCATTGCACAACACGGGTGCACAGACCTGCATGCAGACAGTACATTCATACACATACAGAAATAAATTAAAAAAAAAATTTTAAATCATAAGTTAAATTTTTAAATGCTTGGATTGTGCTAGAAATAACAATGTATGTGAATGTTCTTATGTTAAGGCAATTA
Source organism: Rhizomys pruinosus (assembly GCA_009823505.1). Classification (NCBI taxonomy): domain Eukaryota; kingdom Metazoa; phylum Chordata; class Mammalia; order Rodentia; family Spalacidae; genus Rhizomys; species Rhizomys pruinosus. Next base: position 1,794,800 of record VZQC01013003.1, on the reverse strand, counting down.
TTATACCACCAAAATTGTATCTGGTGATAATGAAAACAAAGACAAACGTATTCCATCAATGATTATCATGAAAAATTGAAGATAACAAAAATGCTTGGTAATCAAGTGTCCAGTGGTCAAAGCTTTATTATGCATGCCTTATTCCTTTCCAAGATTAAACTCCAGCCACTTATTGGTGGCCTCTCCTCCTGTCCTTGCCCATACCCGCGGGATTGCACCCAGCCCCTTGTCCTCTGTTCACCCTCCTTAGCTTTCACCCTGGCTCCTCAGCCTCGGCCCCCCTCTCTGTCTTCTTCAGTGGGAATCACCTCTTTGTTCATCTTATATCCCAAGCTTGGCCATGTCTCTGGCTTGGTGCTGGCAATCCCTCTGACTAGGATGGCCTTTCTTTGGGTCTGGCCACAGCCAGCACTTCAGCATGAAAGCCCCTCCAGCCAAAACCACACCTGCGACTTCACCTGATTTCCTTCTTGCTGGGCTCTCATCTCTGCCTAGGTTCGTTTTTCCTACACTTATTTCCTTTCTCCTCGACTCAGTTATAAGCTTCAACAGAAGAACCTCATCCATGTTGCTTGTCACTTAGTTCCTTGCTCTGACCCCTGGCACAGAACTGCTTCTTGAGTAAATATCCCCCTGCAGTGTGCTCAGGGCTCCAGCTTGCTTGTTCTCCTGTGGCCCAGCTTTAATACCATGTGTGGAGCTCAGGAGGTTCAGAGTAAGCCAGGAAGTCCGTCTTCAGCCTCCAGCCTCACCAAGGGCTGTACTTCAGCAGATTTGCTGCCCACAGTGCCATCATCATCATCTCCCTGAGAATTCTGCTGAGAAGGATGGGGAAATCCTCCCAACTTCACTCCCACCCCCAACCCTCCACCAAGGCCAGAGGCCGGATCTCTTCCTTAGCATTTTAAATGCTCTGTAGAAGTTCCACAAAAGTATCCAAGAAGGGGGCTGTTTATTTTAAATAGCTGTGGTGTTTAAGCAACTTTCACTTTTCCCTTTGAAAAAATCCTTGACGTTGAGAATTATAAGATGCAAAGAATTTGGAGGAGACTATTGAGGAAACTTGAATTACTCTGTCACATAATGCAAGGTAATACAGGTTTATATAATCAATTATAATATTTTTCTTAGTCCACAGATAAAATACCAAAGAACATGAAATATTGTTGATAATTGTTTTCCAAAGAGATATTGCCATGCAAAATTATGATTTAACTTTCACATCATTTCTGAATTTATAAGCAAGGATAGTATGTTGCTTTTAGCCTATTAATTTCTTAAGTTGTACTTTAAAGCTGTTTTTAATTCCACATTTGGAAATTCATCAGTAGGAAATAATTGCATCTGTAGGTTCATTACAAGGATGATCAGGAAATAATTTTACACAGGAAGATGACCTGTAATGATGAAATGTAGTCAGAATTTACCAGGGATGGTTGTAGGAATGTATTTCACACTATAGACAAATGCTTCCTGTGTAGATAGTTTGGAAACTCACAAAACAAAATACAAGGTCACTCTTGAATGTATACATAAATACTCATAAAAATACACAGAGCATAAGCCAATACTAGCCTTAATGACTATTTAGGGGTAACATCACAGTCAACATTTTCTTCCTCGTGCTCAATTTTAAATATTCCTTTTTTGAAAAGCAATAAATATTAGGTATTACCTTTCCAGCAAGGAAAGTGGCATGTGTATGTATATGTTCACATCTATATTCAATAACCTTCATATGTTGTGTGGGAATGCCATATCTCTAGAAGGATCACCAGGAAGAAGACACAAAAAGACTAGACAGGCCCAAGACTAGGCAACTCATATGGCTTTCTGGTACCCAGTGACAGGTAGTTGTGACAACTGGTGACAGTTATCTACATCTCCTATTTCATCTGCTTAGATGCTTTTGAGAACATATGCATTTAAAAAGTGTGCATTAAGGAGGTAAGGTGGGCCCTTTGTATCTGAGTTTCCTGTATAAGGTATACAACCAACCACAGATCAAAATATTCTTTAAAAAAATTCTTGTGCCCCAGAAGGCCCTGTGCTCCCAATGCAGACCACCAGCAGCCTAGCCCCCACTCCCAGTAGGCCCCACACACACCATGCAGAGCAGGTGGACCACCGGTGGCCCAGCCCCCACCCCCAGCCCCACCCCTGGAGAACTCAGGCTCCAGATCAGCTAGGGCTCAGCTCCTGGAGGCTCCAGCTCCAGCTTCTGACAGGTGAGAAAGAGCCCCACCCACCCACCTACCCTGAAGTCACACTCCCACGTGAATGACTGGGCACCCAGCAGGTGAGACAGAAGCCCAGAGCCCAATACTGCTCAGGCTCCAGCTATATTCCAGAATCCCAATCCATTAGCTAGGGAACTCCTCGAGCCATCCCCCTGCACCAAGCTAAGCTTCCCCGGCCTGGACCCAGACCCGGATGCTTACAGCTAGCCCAGGGGAACTGGTAGGCTCATCTCACGTGGTTCAAGGTTCAAGCCAACCTGATCATTACCTATCCAGGGCGTCAGGAGAAGCTCCAGACTAGAAGGGTGAGAACTAGCTGGTCCCTCCAGTACAAAATCAAAAGTGAAAACCTGAAGCCCAGACCATCCGGCTTTTCATAATTAATAAGACAACAAAGAAATCAGTTTTTTCAAAGAGTTTTCTGAAATCCTTAATTAACTATTATTTTTTTATTAACTATTATTGAAATTTTTAACAAAACAGCTTGAACAATAAATAACTTGAACCATTTAAACAGCTATTACATAACAATAAGAAATATTGATTCTATATAAAGCATTAAGTAAAGTAGTTTTCTTCAAATACAGAAACCTGGTTACAGAAATAAAACAAACCAAATTATGTAGGATCGATGCTTTGGTAAGACAGTGTTCTCAAGACCAAGTTCAAATCTATTATGTTACTTCTCTCCATTATGGAAGAATTTCTTCTACTCATTTTCCCATTTTCTTCTAACTCAAGAGGGAGAAGAGTTTCATAACAGAATACAAATCACAGAACAAATCTATATGCCAAAATCACAATGAAAAAACAATAAAAGAAAAACCCAAATAATAAGTCCCCACTAAATACTACTGTGCTGGATAGCTTTAGTGTCAACTTGACACACCTGGGTTGAGGGAGCCTCAATTGGGGAATTGGCTCCATTGGATTGCCCTGTGGCCACATCTGTGAAGTATTGTCTTGATGGTCAAGCAATGTGGGAGGACCCAGCCCACAATGAGTGGTGCCACCCTGGGCAGGTTGTTGTGTACTGTATAAGAAGGCAGGCTGGGCATGAGCCAGGGGAGCAAGCCAGTAAGCATCATTCCTCTGTGGCCTGTGCTTTAGGTTCCTGCCCTGAGTTCCTGCCTTGGGCTCCCTGAGTGACGAACTGTGACCCAGGAGATGTAAGCTAAATAAACCCTTTCCTCCCCAAGTTGGTGTCGGTCAGAGTGTTTTGTCACAGCAATGGAAGACAAACTAGAACTACTATCAATGCAGTAGAAGACCCCCAGAGTGAAGACTCCCAAGAAGTTATCCAGGACATAGATCTTAAAATAATTATCATAAACATACTCAAAGAATTCAAGAGATTTAAAGAACATGCAAACAAAGAACTAGAAGGAGACAGAGATAGACTAAAAGAAGATTAAAAAATACTTTGGAATGAAGTGGAAATACTGAAGAAAACTCAAGCTGAAATGAAAAAGGAAACCGAATACTCATCCAGTCAATAGGAAAGCCTCAGTAACAGAATGAATGAAGTAGAAAATAAAATATCAACACCAGCCAGGCATGGTGGCACATGCCTTTAATCCTAGCACTCGGGAGACAGAGGCAGGCAGATCTTTGTGAGTTCAAGGCCAGCCTGGTCTACAGAGTGAGTTCCAGGACAGCCGG